>ML790997.1:19402-34031 GCA_009831015.1 Picea engelmannii | reverse complement strand
ATAGAATAAGGCGGATGTAAGAAGACCTAATAGAAGCTTCCGCTTCTAGAAGGATCTTCCTCTAGATGCTTCTCTTAATAGACATATTTAGTATAAATAAGAGTAGAGGGTATGAAAACCCTAGCTTGGAGATTATTGTAACAGAGCACTGCTCGACTGGAGGTTTCCCCCTCGAAGAGGCCTGTGAACATTGCTATCTGATTCAAAGTGCTATTTCTGTTGCTATTTTGTATATCATTTCTATGTATTGTGAAGATTATGCTGGATATTTTATTGTTATTCTGTCATTTCTAGCATTTCATTTCTGTTCTGCATATTTTATATATCTGGTATCTTGAAAAAACACCGAAACACTGAATCTATACATGCTAAGCCATTTCAAGATTTCACAAGTCGGGATTTTGGGACTTGCGAGTGCAAGGGAACTCACCCTTGGGTATTCTGGGTACCGAAACACCAAATCTATATGCGCTAAGCAATTTCGGGAATTCACAAACCGGGTTTTCAGGATATGCGATGACAGGAGGTCTCGCACCTGGGTTTCCCGGAAGCTGAAACTTCGAAATACCAAAATCCAAACATGCTCCACTATTTCGGGGTTTCCTCCATCAGGATTTTGTGGGTTGGGTTTTCGAGATTGGTGAATACATGGGGCCCGCACTTAGGTACCCCGGGTGCTGAAATAAAAAAATATAATAACTTCTCCACCCTCTATCTTTTCAGGACTTGTGAGTACAAGGGAGCTTGCCCTTGGATATTCCGGATGCTGAAACACCGAAATGTTGAAGTAAAAAATGGTCATTCTCTCTCATGCAGGGTTTTGAGACTTATGCCATAAAATCCTACAACAGATCCTTGGATAAACTTTCAAAAAGGGTGTCCCTGTGAGGAGATCTATCCAGGGAAGTACTTGAGACAAATAAGGGAATAAATTTCCCGAGAACAACCTTGAAAACAAAATCTGTTACAAATATATATGTGTGTGTGTGTGTGTGTGTGTGTGTGTGTGTGTGTATTTTTACGTAAGCCAGAGGTGGTCTTTCCAATATAATCATACAACCACTATTTCTGATCAAAACACCATACAAACAGTCTTATACTGAAACCATTCATAATTGCACAAACCATGAGCATAAATGTCAAAATATTAATTTCAAGATACGAGATATAACACTTATCATAAAAACACCAGGTTTGATGCAACTACTGAGAGGGGTGCTCATTTCCACCCAACCATAGGTTCAATGATTCTGAATGGATTTACCACTAGCCACCCCCAAGCTTAGACCATGATGTTGTGAGACTGAGTCTCTGTTCATCAGAAGTTGAGAACGAAGGTTACTCTCCTTCTTCGCTACTTATCAATCACTCTGTATATTTTTCCAGAGTCCTTCCAATTTCTCCACTCTTGTGATCTCTGTCACGACTGCCCTCTTCCACACCTCTTTCTTGCCTTTTATTTTCCAGCAAGGTTGTGTGTGGAACGAACTTCCCCATGGTGGTCAGGTCTGAGGCTTCCATAGATGGGCGGTTCACCCCCATCCCTCATTAACTCATGAGGAGCCTCTTCACCTACCAACCTGGCGAGTAATTCATTTCGGGGCCAACGAGATGCTCTTGATATTTAGGCCAGTGAAGACCAAATACGGTATTTGTTTTTGTGGAAGTTAACGCCACCATTCCAGGTGCCTTCCACCACCTTTTATCAGCCATCGTGGTCTCTTTTCAGCACATCCCCCTCCCAGCAGTCCTGCAACATATATATTCATAACATTATTTACATTCGTCGACCTTTTATACTAAGGTCCATTCAAAATCACACATTCACATCTTTGAGTCTGCCATAGTTCTTGGCCAGTATAGTTATTTTTACAGACTGGGGGAAACAGGGTGTTACATTCCTCATGGGGTATATTTAAAGGAACTTGAAGGAAGACACAACCTAAGAATATTGGGCCAGATATTCAACTATTCTATAGTTATAAGTATCTTGGGCATTAGGATTATGCATCCACCACGTTAATGCACCAATAGGCATATATAACATTTTTTTGAATGTTGGTTTCTCTATTTATAGAGGGTTTATATTTCATACATGGATTCCTCTTTTTATTTTTTGATAGTCTAAGGAGCACCATATTTATGAAACCAAGTTTAGATATTTACATCATGTTCGCACACGAACACATTTTATGGGATTCCCCCTTACAGAGGGGCTCCCTAGTTTCTCCAAGGGAAAATAACAACAGAAGAGAGGGACGAGCACCTCCACCTCTCCCTCGCATAAGAAATGGGGTTCTCAATAGGGCATGGGGGAACACAGTAGTCGGGCTCAAACAGACATGGGATATTCTCGCTCAGCGGGATTAGGGTCGGCCAACGGATGCTTGTAGGGCTCGAGGCGGACATGACACTCGATCGCAGGCCCTCTCTCTTCACCTTCCTTGGACTACCTCCTCCAATGAGGACACGCTTTATCGGGTATGTCTTCCTTGGCTACTTCTCTTTCTACTTCAGTGTCCCTCGCTCCACCTTTTATTTCTGAGTCTACTTCTTTTTCTATGGGTGGGGAGTCTTTTATCGGAGTCAGTCTGGCCTCCCTTCACTACCCCTTCTCCTCCTCTTCGACGGTATTTTCACCTCTGCTAGTCACTCCCTCCCTAAATCTAGGGGTTTCGGGACTTTCACTTTTTTCAGGGCACTTGACCCCTTCCAGACCTCCACACTCACCTGTTGTTGGGATTAAATGTCTCAGGGGCTATGAGAATGGGATTATATATTATATAATATATCTTGGGGGCTATGAGTTAGGGATTATATAATATATATATATATATATTATATAATTTATAATTTATATAATATATAATATAATTTATAAATTATATATATTATATTATATATAAATAAACTAAAAATAAAAACCAAAACAAAACAACACACAAAACAAAATCAAACCCAAACACTCTCGCACTCAAACACTACACACCCGCGCTCATAGCTCGCGCTCCTTCATGCAGAGCAGAGAGGAGGGCACACTCAAACACTACACACAGAGTGGAGAGGAGGGCACACTCAAACACTACACACAGAGTGGAGAGGAGGGCACACGGGGAAGGAGGGCACATGGGGAAGGAAGGCACACAGGGAAGGAGGGGACACCAGAGGAGGGCACACGGAGAAGGAGGGCACATGGGAATAACCCCGTGCACAGTGACCTGTGAGAGTGCCCTTGTTGGCCGAGAAATAGAGGAGAATAGCCCGTGAGAGTGCCCTTACTGGTTGGAGTGATAGAGGAGGAGCCAGCTAGATAGACATCAACATGACAAAATCATTAAGACTATATATCCATGTATTCGGTTTATCCTCATTTATAAAATGATTTCAATGCTCGATGTGGTTTTTTCATTACTTGGAGAAATATGGCCATTGTCCCTTAAGCTTCGAGATGTGAGCTAGGGTTTATGATAAAATCAAAACCATTAGAAAAATCAATGAGTAATCGGTTTCACTACACTCATGTACAGGGAATAGTGCTAGAGATGCCCATATCACATAAGTCCCACTACCCTAAAATTGTTTTCTCAGACGATTTTTAAAACTAGGGTTTTTGCTAGTGAGAGTCATTCTCAAAATGCATTTGATGGTTGAAGTACAAAACAGATTCCCTAGAAGCATGTAGACAATGTTCTCACCTCCACCAAGCCCAAACAAACTAGTAGAGTTAACGAAACATAGTTGCAATGCTTGTTGTTGCTTTGCACACACTGGAGAAAATTGTCCATTACCCACCAATGACTTTGAGTTGCAAACTAGTGTCTATGATAAAATGAAACCGATGAATGGATCAACAATTTTCTAGTTTTGTTGGACTCAGACAAGTTCCACCAATCTAAAATGGTTTCTTTGATGATTTTAAAAACTAAGGTTTTTCCTAATGAGAGGCATTTTCAAAATGCAATTGATGGGCAAAGTAGGAAATAACTACCCCAAAAGGGTAAGTTCAATGTTCTCACCTCCACCACACCCAAATACACTTGTTTGAGATGATGGTATGCATTGGCAATGCTCGATGTGGTTTTTTCACACCTAAGAGAAAAATGGCCATTATCCTTCAATTACTTAAGGTCACGAGCTAGGGATTGCGGTAAAGTGCATACTGATGAACAGATCGAAAATCTATCAATTTTGTTGGACTTGTGTACATGAAATAGCACTATGGATTCCTGCATCACATGAGTTCCACCACCCTAAAATGTTTTTCTCATAAAATTTAATTCAATGACCCAACATATTTTTTACACTGTGTTTTGAACAATTAGTGTAAAGTGTTTTGATTAAGGTGTTGGAATCTTGCATTTGGTTACTAGCAAGGCTCATCTCATTGAAAAATTAAAGAACCTCACCAAGTCACCATGGACAAAGTATTTTTTACACTTCATTACCAACAAGGATTTACTAATTATATCCCAATCAACAATCCTTTCATTCCATTTCTAGAATACCGCTTCCCGCTAAAATATTACATTCAAATCAAACTTTTTATTGCATAATAATGGATCTTCTTACCTTTTTCCAGAGCCAATAAATTTTCACATGTAGACAAAACACTAACCATGGTAATTGAGTTGGGTTTTATTCCCAAGACAACCAAATATGGCTCATAGTTAAAATGTAGGGGAAATCAAAAGGTATTGCAAAAGTCTTTTCTATATAGTATGGTTTGACCTCAAATTGTGGGGTTTATCTCTCATTAATTGCATTCCATTTCAACAAGACTACTTCCCACAAAAAACATTACATTCAAATCAAATTTTATTGCATAACAATTGATCTACTTACCTTATTCTAGGACCAATAAATAAAAACATGCATGCAAAGCATTGACCACAATGATTGAGTTGGGTTTTATGCCTAAGACTACACACATTTCATTAAAGAATGTGAAGGATTAATGGGGAAAAGGAATCAATGATAACCAATAATGATTGCATTCCATATATCTACCTACCTTGTTCCAAATCCAATAAATCTACACATTTAGGCATAACACTAACCATGGTGATTAAGTTCGGTTCTATGCCTAGGACATGCATTTCATTGAAGAATGTCAAGGATTCATGGGGGGGGAATGATTTCATTCAAATTGAATAATGTGAAGGCTTCTAGGGATGGAAAATCCTGGAATAACCAACAATAATTTCTTTCCATGACCCAACATCTTGTTTAGGCAATCTTTTGAACAATTAGTGCAAACAAGTTTGATTATGGTGTTGAAATATTTCATTGTGTTCATAGAAAGGTTCATGTCATTAAAAAATTGAGGAACCTCACCAAATGACCATGGAAAAAGTAATTTCTACATTTCATTCCCAACAAGGCTTTCCTAATCCTATGGAAACTAGCAGTTCATTACATTCCTTTTTTAGAAAAAAATTGTCCAGAACAAAATTACATTCAAATCAATCTTTTTATTACGTGATATTGGATATGCTGACCTTGTTCTAGAGACAATAAATTTGTACATACAAGAAAATAACTAACCATGTTAATTGAGTTAGATTTTATGCCCGAGAAAACTCCAAATGCATGACAAAGTACATCAATACATGGAATCTGTGAAGGCGTTGTAGAAGGAGGAGGATTTGGTGCATTTTTTTGATGCTTCTCGTTGTTAGAGGAAGGGCTCGGGCTGCTTTTGTGAGGTTTTGGGACTTTCCAGCCATTAGCTCTTTTCCGTGCTCCATGGGTCGAGGAAGGGGTAGGGGATAGAGGACACATTGCCTGGAGGTGCCCTATTTGTTGACAAGAGAGGCATATGAAAGAGGTGTTCTCATAATTAGCCATCTTCGTGTAAGGATCTCCCTTAGTCCAATCAATAAGGATCCTATCTGGAATCCCTTGACTGAGGTTAATTTCAACACATATGCGGGTGAAAGTGATGAAGCTATTCGATATCCGATCTGATTCTACTTTGATAAATATACCCAACGTATTACCCAGGGTAGATAAAAGAGATGGAGTATAAAAATGCAGGGGTAGATAAAGGCACAACCATAGACGTTGGGATCTTCAACCTTTGTTTTTGGGGGTTCAACGAACTGCTCCACAATGAAGGCAGAGCCAAAAATCTCCTTTTCTCTCGTGATGGCTCCTTTTCTCCCGTGCTCTAGATCAAGGCTGTGCTGATGGCTAGGGCTTAGCACTTGTTGCACCCGCAATCCCTTCTCAGCTCTTATCTAGGTCCAAATGGTTGGTTCCCATGTTAGGGTTTCCCCTAACATTGCTCCTATTTCTATGTTGTCGGCCGCTAGCCTTCTCGATGAGATAAGTTGTTTCTTCCCTCTTAGGGGTGTTGGAAGCTCGATGGAGGCTTCTTCTACAGAGTTTGGCTATGTTTCCATCTTGGGAGCCTTCTCCATATCCCGTTGTTATGCCTTTTCGATTGGGCTCTCCATAACCATGATCTAGAGTGCACTCTATTCCAAATCTTCATTAAGGAGGTAATTTGAAATCAATGTATATTCTATATAATTCTATGAATATACAAATACACATTTCATATATTCACATTATAATCACCGCATAGTATACATATGACATGAAAGAATCAACCCAAGTTCAAATCACATAGACAACCCTAAAATACCAAAATAAATATATGTAGGAAAGAAAATTCCCCCCCAAAATCCATTTCACCCACGAGCCAATTGAAACCAATCCTTTTCCTGGACATTTCTCTAATCATCTCAAGCACTATTACATCCAAATCTCATGAAAATTTTAATAGGATCCCTAATAAAAAACATAAACACTCACTTTTACAAGAATATAGAGGACAAACAAATGGAGAAGCCTTAGATTCCTAGATTAGTAGCCTCACATTGCACTTCTAGATTTTCCTAGGCTCAAATATTTATCCTTACAATAAAATGTCTACAAGGAATCATTCAAACTTGGTGAAAAAGTCAATTTATAATTCTACATTTAACTCAATCTTCTACATCCAAATGCATGGCAAAGTCCATCAATACATGGAATCCATTGTGTGACACTATCACATAGCATTTTTATCCCCTATTCTATCTAGAAAATATCATGTGCGAGTGGTTATAACTTCATCAAGCCTAGTACTACAATACATGGAAGTGTTCACACAACTACACATCCAACTCTAGATTCTCAAATTTAGTTTTGGATTATTGGTTGTTTTTTTTCTTAAATTGATTTGTTTGAAAGAGTTTGCATTGACTAAGCCTTTAACCATTATTTACCAAGGTACCCTATTTTCTATCACTCTACTAACCCTAACCCCATTGCCAATGCTAATCCTTGGAACCCTCTTACTAGACCAAGACCTTCTCCCACTCGGCCTCAAAACCGTAAATTCACTAGTTGTTCATCCTCCAAACCAAACCAAGGATGTAACTTATAATAAAGTCACACATTATGTGACATATTTTCATATATTAAAACATCATGTTGGATCAATATTCTTAGACCCCCCCCCCCANATAGAAATCATTACCCTACCCAACTAAGCCATTTCTCCTTCTCTGCATTCAAGACAATGTTATTCAATATCCTGACATCCTTTTCACAAATTCACTAGTTGTTCATCCTCCAAACCAAATCAAAGACATCACTTCCAATAAAGTCACACATTCTGTGACAGATTGTCATGTCTTGAAACATTGTGTTGGATCAATCTGTTTAGACACCCCCCCTAGAGCCCTCCCCTCCATCATTATTTCCAACTCGAACCTATATTGCAACAATTTCGTATGCAACTATATGCAAATATGCAACTATATGAAACTATATACAACTAGGCAACTATATGCAACAATGCAACTTATCATGTTTTTTAGTGACTATATGCAACTTTATGCAACTATATGCAACAATGCAACTTATCATGTTTTTTAGTGACTATATGCAACTTTATGCAACTATATGCAACTTATGCAACTATGCAACTATATGCAACTATATGCAAATAAATGCAACTATGAAACTATATGCAAATATATGCAACTATGCAACTATATGCAACTTATCCAACTATATGCAACTATGCAACTATATGCAACTTTATGCAACAATGCAACTTATGCAACTATATGGAACTATATTGCAACTATATGCAACAATTTCGTATGCAACTATATGAAAATATGCAACTATATGCAACTAACTGCAACTATGCAACTAACTGCAACTATGCAACTAACTGTAACTATATGCAACTAAATGCAACTAACTGCAACTATATGCAACTATGCAACTATATGCAACTTATGCAAATATATGCAACTATGCAACTATATGCAAATATATGAAACTATGCAACTATTTGCAACTATTTGCAACTTATCCAACTATATGAAACTATGCAACTATATGCAACTTTATGCAACAATGCAACTTATGCAACTATATTGCAACAATTTCATATGCAACTACATGCAACTAACTGCAACTATGCAACTTTATGCAACACTGAAACTTATGCAACTATATGCAACTTGTGCAACTTATATATGCAACTATATGAAACTATATGAAACTTGTGCAACTTATATATGCAACTATATGCAACTTTATGCAACAATGCAACCTATGAAACTATATGCAACTATCGAGTGATGATCAAGATACACTAAGAGAGGTTGAAAGTGAGATGTGTTGTACTAGATCTATTGGTTCTAGATCAACTAGGTGTTTTTGAGTAGTATGTATGTGTCTCAAGGTCTTGGAAATGATATAGGGAAGAAGGCCATGCCTTATGGGAAAAAGAAAGCTTTGAGTCATCTAAGAAATGATGTTAGTTCTCTCACAAGGTTTTGAGCATTAGCTATGGGTCTTAACGCCTTGATATGGTTAAGGGGGGAACCCAAGACTTAGTCGAGGTACAAAGATTCTAGGCATCCATAGCCAAACATGACACCTCAAACTAGCACACCCAATCTCTCAAGGTTTTATGCAACTTCTAGGGCTCAAATTTCATGAATGACACCTCAAACCACTATAGATGACCTCTCGAGGGTATCTTTGGCATTCAAGTGGGAGTATGGGCATCAGTAGGATATTTTGAGCATTGGGTATGGGTCTTGGGTCCTTGGACAAGATCGAGAGAAGAAACCCCCTCCTTCCATCCCATTGTCACCTTCACAGTCTTCCATATAGAAGACCACAACCCTTTCCTTTACAGTTTGTACAACTTCATCAAAACCATTACACCCTATGCATACAATGGATTAAACAACAACTCGATCATGTTGTAATATCTGTCACAACCAACCCCAACATTATTTCCAACTTGAACCTTTCCTCCATTCCCCACCAGCCACTAAAGGCGCTTTCCAAATATGTAAAATTCCAGGATCATGGATTTCCAAACTATCGATCCCCACTCGAACTCTTTGATGGGTCTCAAATCCAGTTCTCCACTGAGCATCAGTGGATATGCACATATATGCAACTTATATGCAACTTATATGCAACAATGCAACTTATGAAACTATATTGCAACTATATGCAACTATATTGCAACAATTTTTTATGCAACTATATGCAAATATGCAAATATGCAACTATATGCAACTATGCAACTATGCAACTATATGCAACTATGCAACATGCAACTATATGCAACTATGCAACATGCAACTTATGGAACTTATGAAACTTTATGGAACTTATGCAACTTTATGCAACTTTATGCAACATGTAACGATAACTTATCTTCTTGTTTTAACAAGTGTAGGTACCACCAAATAGGTATCTGCCAGATCTATCTTCCTTGAGTGATGATCAAGATATACTAAGAGAGGTTGAAAGTGAGACTTGTTGTACTAGATCTACCGGTTCTAGATCAAATAGGTTGGAAAAGGTAAGGAAACGATTTCGTATACGCATGCAATTTTTTATTGCCAACATAGGGTCGTGTAATTATGATGTTGAGAGCATAGGTGACATTGAGTTTCCCTTGAGGTATAAACATCTAGTGAAATGATGGGCACCTAAGGAGCTACCTGAAGTGGACACAAATTTCTTCATTGGTGGGAGGATGTATCACATTGCTCCTTCGTCCTTACATGGATTGGGGTTATTTTCCATGGATGGCATAAAGGTCAGCTATGGCACTGTAACTGAATTGATGGAGTATGTCGGAACATTATACAACTACAATCATTGTTTGATGTTGGTCCAATATACGAAAAGTATGCAGAGATACGGAGTTGCCACAAATTATATATAACTAATAGATAACAACCAAAATAAAGGGGCAACTATGTATATTAATGGAAGGCCAAAAGCTACTGGAAACATTGAGGGATTTATAAATACTACATGACCAGTGGCAACAACTAAGAAACCGAATTGCATATTTGAGGGACGCAAAGGAAATCGTATATTTGTATGTGCAACAAAAACAATAGTTCCAGGTGAAGAGTTGATGATCGATTACAACTTAAATTGAATAGATGGAGGGGGTGCGACTATGGGGGTAACTATATTACATACCATTCAACTCAACCTTTTATTAATCATTGTTACAATTTATCGCTGCAATATTTCTATTTTTTACTGCATAATTTTTTTACAATTACTTTCATAACTCTTGTTGATTAATTTATTGTGTCAACATCTATTCAGGGTGACCGTGAGATATCACAGGTTACATCTGTCCAGGGTGACCATGGAAAGGAACCCACTGTGCCTCAGTAGGTAAATGTTAAATACAGTAACAACTTATGACTACAACGTCAACTAAATTTCAGAAATTTCATCATTTTTTTTTTTTGATATTACTGCAATATTTTATTTTTTTAATGTTACAAGTGAATTTCATAACTTCTATTGATTGATTTATTGTGTCAACTTCTGTTCAGGGTGACCGTGGCAGAAAATCACCCGCTACATTTGTCTAGGGTGATCGTAGAAAGTCATATGGTGTGCCTCAGCAGGTAAATGTTAAATACAGTAACAACTTATGACTACAGCAACAAAATTTCTGAAATTTTGTTATTTTTTTTTTTATTACTGCAATATTTCATTTTTTTAATGTTACAGGTGAATTTCATAACTTTTATTGATTGATTTATTGTGTCAATTTTTGTCTAGGGCGACCATGGCAGAAAATCACCTGCTATATATGTCCAGGGTGACCGTGGAAAGGCACCCATTGTGCCTCAACAGGTAAATGTTAAATACAGTAAAAACTTATGTCTACAACAACTGGATTTCTTAAATTTCATTACTTTTTTTCTGATATTACTCCAATATTTCATTTTTTAAATGTTATAGGTGAATTTCATAACTTTTGTTGATTGATTTATTGTGTCAACTTCTATATAGGGTGACCGTGTTCGAAAATCACCAGCTACATCTGTCCATGGTGACCATGGAAAGGCACTCATTGTGCCTCAGTAGGTAAATGTTAAATACAGTAATAACTTATGACTACAATAACTAAATTTCTCAAATGTTAAAGTTCATTTCATTAATTTTATTCATCAATGTATTGTGTCATGGTCAACGTGGGAAGGATCCCACTGAGGATATTGATGAGGATGAAATATTTTTTTCCACTGACCCAATGACAACTGTAACGAAGGCCTTGAAGAAGTCTAACATAGAATATCTAGGTTTGCTTAGCAAAAGACCCCTGACACAGGGGGACAAGGCAAGAATTGTAGAGCTACAAAATACAATAACTAATTTAGGGGTAAGTGGCATCTTCACATATTTTTATCAACTATGACAATTGCATATCTGTTTTTTTTGTTTTATATTTTCTATATGATCTGATAAAGTAAATTTTTGCGTTTGTAGGAATTTTTAAACCCCGTGCGCCAAGAACCTACCGATCCTGAAACTGCTATAGGTAGCAGTGATGCTCCAATGCAAAAAAAATGTTGACATAGCAAAGTGCAAGTGAGGCTTTTTGAGCCTCATGAGGTTCCCCTCGAATCCATTGATGAGCACAATGATTTTGATCAGCATGACACACCAGAGCATGATGAGCTGGAGCCTGGGACTCCACATGACTCTGGACAGGAACATACTGTAGATGGAGAGGAAACTATTATGCATGGAGCAGAACGAATTAAAAGCAGCGGATCACAATATGTCACCTTTCTGGTGGATGACGCATATGTTCTAATCAAGATTCAGAAGATTGTAGGTAATTGTTAATTAATTGATTCATTTTTTTCATGAAATTGAAATGGACATTTGTTGAGATTATTATAAATTAATGGATAACACATTTCTGCAGGAAATAATGTTTTCTATAGAAACTTAAATGACAAAGCATTGGAGTTGTTTGGCCTCGCCATTCGCACATGGTGGAATGGCCAAGATAGAAAAAAGAAAGATGATTTAATAGACCACATGGTAAACTTATTCAACAACACTTTCAACAAGAAGATGGTTACAAAGTTAGCCGGTGAGAATTTAAAATATACCAGGGCCCAGTATAGGGAGAAAATGCAATTAGACCTCAAGCATGAGTGCCCTCCCATGGTTCCAGAGAAAGAGTGGAAGGCGCTAATAGAGGATGCAAAGGACAACTTATTTAAAAAAAAAGGAAGACATCCACGAGCTAGTCAAGCAAGGTACAACACATGTCATATTATCAATGAAATATGATCATTTGTGTTTTTCTTTCCTAATTTAAGTAACGATTCCAATATCTATTTTTTTTCAAAAATTCCATATGTAGGCTACCATACACCTCCAAAGAAACCAAGGCTAGAGTGGAAAAACACAACCAACATAAAATAGGCCAGGGTGGCTATGGAAAACTAAAATCCCGAATAGGAAGATTTAAATGATTAACTGTGGTTAATATTTATTTAATAGTAGCAAACAAATACATGTTTTTTTTATTGGTAGTTTTAATGGTGTTATGCATTGCAGTTAAATATGTTCGACACTACTTCCACCGAGGAGGACCTAAATCTTGGTTAGATGCATGGTTTTAAAAGTGTGATTGAATATAGAAAAATCTTGGGCCAGACTCCTATCTCCCCAGTCACGCAAGTAAATCAAATGAATAAGGAAACCGTAGTAGTATGCTTTTAAAGTCTATTCATATTTTATTATATCACCCTTAACTAAGTATTTATGTTTGTTTTCAAGCAACAGTGCTACCACAGTAGTGAATTCAACGGTATTTAGCAAACACTGCGTCATACAATGGTGCACATGTCCAGTGATAGTGTAGAGCAGAGTACCCATTCTGGTATGTATGCTTCACAATTAGAAATATTTACTGTGATTGTAGATGTTTATTTCATGACTTATACTTATATATTATCTTCTCAAAATTGAAGAGCATGTAGCTTAGGAGGGTGAAATGTGAGAGCAACCAAGTGGATAGGAAATTAACGCACCAGTTGTCGCAGCTACAGAGACAAGTAAAGAGAAATAGTGTAATGTTAATCAAAATAATGAATTAGTTATTTCAATTATATTTCAACATGTCGATATGATCATTTTCATTGTTCCAGTTCACGACCTTGAACAGATGCCAGATAACCCTTCTTAGCGACATACCAGAAGTATGGTACATGAGCACACACAAACAATAGAAGGACAGGGCACACGAGATACAATGTCCCTGGATGGTTATGATATCCCAATTGTCAGTTTTATGAATGTAAAAAACAAAAATCAAAGAAAAATTAGATGTTTAAATTCATGTCTTGTATTTGGATCTTTATCGATGTTTATATGTTCATATGTTTTGATGACTATCCTAGTTATGCATGAATGTCTATATGTTTTCTATATAAAGAAAATCATTTGTTGGGTATGGGGAATTGAGAGCGATGTGAGGGGGGGGAGGGGCCATATGAGCTTCCACCTTCATGTGGTTGGCCTTGTTTAGTAGAGAATAACCTATTCTCAAAACAAAGAGAAGCTCATTAAGGTATGCGACAACTTAATTTTTTTTCTAGGGTATTTTACATAACTAAATGCATGCTTATTAATTATTTACTCATATAAAAACTTTGTCTTTTATGATTCATGTAGGTCTTGGTGATGAAAATGCATCTTGTGGAAAACTCTTATCAAGTTGTATGGGCTAATGGATTTGGAAAAAGGACAATGAAAAGGTAATGGTTTTGACGTGTTTTTAAAAGTAGGCTTTATACTAGTAAAAGTTCACAATCCTCATGAATATGTAGATATTGATATATATGCCAAGTTCCATGTGGTGTTTTTATTGTCTATTTTGTTTGTTATTGTCAAGTTATTTGTGAAATTTAATGTGTAGATGTTGCATATATGCCAAGATCCATGTGGTGTTTTTATTGTCCAATTTATTTGTCCAATTTAATGTGTAGGTGGTTGTACAGTACATCGAGTGTACACTCTTTACCTAGCTCAAATTTCAACTATAAATCTAGAACCCTAAAGAGATATTTTAAATATAATTTTGGTTTACTTGTAGTTTTTTAATAAATAAATATAACTATTTTAGAGAACCCCCATATACAAAGTCTTTATCCATATCCTCATTGTGGAAAATAAATTAGAAAATATCCCTCACTTCATTCATTTCCATAATCCTAACCTTATTGCTATCCCTAGTCCAAATCCTAGTTCCTAT
>ML790996.1:98775-198028 GCA_009831015.1 Picea engelmannii | reverse complement strand
TCTTGTACTTGAACATTTAAGTGGGGTAAAAGGAGGTTGCCCCCTCGAAGAGGCTTATTATCTGAAATTATCTCTTTTTCAAGGCGTTGATTACTTTTCCTGAGGTTTTTCTATGCTATATTGATGTTTGGTTCTTAACACAATGCTATTGACTACACTACGACAATGCGATGAAAAAGTAGGGATATCATTGTCAAAGAACTTAGACTGCAGGAGTGTGAGACCTGCAAAGAATGTCGACTTTAGTGTTGTTTTTTCATGACAACTACAATGTTGCTTTGAGTCCATAAATATTTGGATGTTGGGTGTCCTATGCGATAATGAACTTGACATTAGGCACATGTCAGACATATATTATCTGACATTGCAGTGTTAATGCAATTTACATAGTGGATGATGGCTCAATTGCATTGGCACAAGCAATATTAATTGTGTGATTAATTAGCATCCTTGAAGGACGTGAATCCCAAACAACACATAAAAATTTTCGAACAACCATGTGTTCAAAAAATACATTGTTCTATATTTTAAAAAATAAGAAATTGTAGGTGGAAACAACTCTGGAATACACCAATACATTAAGGTCTCTTCTAAAGAATGAAATAAACTGTTTACATGAAGGTGGTCATAAAAGGTGATTTTCAGAAACAAAATCATTACCTGAACAGGTGAAACTTCTTGCAGAAGGTGGTAGTATAAAGTAATCCTCAGAAAGTGTTGCAAAGTTCATAATCAAGAATTCCTTCCCATTAAATTTTCCCAGTTACATGTCGATGCAGGCATTAGGAAGTTTTGAGAGCGTCGTTCCGTGGTTATATACCCACCTTCAAGTAGGAGGAGAATATTCGTGCAAAGAGGGGCAAGCTCATCGACCCAGATGCAACCATATGCATAGGAATATTAAAACAAATTGTGCAGTGGTGATAGAAAGTTGATTATATGTGGAGTTTGTTACTACATCCAGAGGACAGTGAGCAAACTTTAACAAAGGATATGACCTTCTGTCAAGTTTGTTACGACACCCAGAAGTAGCTCAAAAAACTTTGAAATAGAAACTTCTATAATTGTAGGATGTCGATTCAACCACCCATACAGTTTCTCATACTTGCGACGATCCAAATTTATAATTTCCTTCTGAATATATTCATGAATGTAGTAATATTTTGTGTCTTTTTCAAATATTACAGACCATTTTGCAAGCCACGGTATGTGCGACTCCTCTAGCGAAATATAAATTCTTGTGTGGTCTGCAAAATTTGATACACTTGCCAAATCTGTGCTGTGAAGAATTTATATACTTCAACGAAGGAGCATTTTGTAGGTGACCTGAAAGTCTCTTCCAACTCCCAGTAAGAAAACAAAGAAGATCAACACACAAATCTTCAGGCAGGCCTTTCAACCATCCAAAGAATCGAATATAGGGACAACACCAATCACAAGACACTTGATTTTTATTTTTTATTTTTTTTGTGTCTGAGTTTATGTTGGCTAACAGAGTTTTTTTTTGCTCAAAGTTGGCATCACATAAAACCATTCCCTCGTCTTTCAATTAGGCCTGAATGTAACCTCTAAGTTGTCTCACATGTCCATGACCAAGAACATTACAACGAAGGCACCTTAAAGCCCAATTCTTCGATGATAGAGAGAAATGGGAATAAGTATTTAAAATCAACGTTGGAGGATGATAGTATAATCTTCTGTAGATTTTGGCTTAATTTGTTTTAATGGAATATGCCCCCGATATTTGCACTTATTAATGCCAGTCTTTTCGAATATGTGTGTTGAATAGTCACCAATAGCATGAGTTAACATTCCCATATGCACGCAGTTTCTCAAATATGGCAACCTGTAACATATGCACAGTATTAAAGAGGGACATGACATCAAGACCTCTGTGGATGACATGTTCGTGGATGGTAGTGTGGTGGTACAATATTGCACTGTTACTATGATGATGCCTTTAAAAAACTAAAATAGCCAGCACTTTTTGCAAATTCAAAATGGACACAATTTTTTTTTATTAGATCCCATAATATTCGCCTGTTTATGCATTTTAATGGGAGATGTCCTTGAGCTTTCTGCTTATTAAAGCCAATGTTTTCAAACCTGTTTGGTCGGTTGTCACTAGTAAAATCATAAATTTAACTAGTTGTTTTGTCACGACAACTACAATGTTGCTTTGAGTCCATAAATATTTGGACGTTGGGTGTCCTATGCGATAATGAACTTGACATTAGGCACATGTCAAACATATATTATTTGACATTGCAGTGTTAATGCAATTTCTATGGTGGATGATGGCTCAATTGCATTGGCACAAGCAATATTAATTGTGTGATTAATTAGCATCCTTGAAGGACGTGAATCCCAAACAATGCCTAAAACTTTTCGAACAACCATGTGTTCAAAAAATACATTATTCTATATTTAAAAAAATAAGAAATTGTAGGTGGAAACAACTCTGGAATACACCACTACATTAAGGTCTCTTCTAAAGAATGAAATAAACTGTTTACATGAAGGTGGTAGTAAAAGGTGATTTTCAGAAACAAAATCATTACATGAACAAGCGAAACTTCTTGCAGAAGGTGGTAGTATAAAGTAATCCTCATAAAGTGTTGCAAAGTTCATAATCAAGAATTCTTTCCCATTAAAATTTCCCAGTTACATGTCGATGTAGGAATTAGAAAGTTTTGAGAGCGTCGTTCCGTGTTTATATACCCACCTTCAAGTAGGAGGAGAATATTCGTGCAAAGAGGGGCAAGCTCATTGACCCAGATGCAACCATATGCATAGGAATAGTAAAACAAATTGTGCAGTGGCGATAGAAAGTTGATTATATGTGGAGTCTGTTACTACATCCAGAGGACAGTGAACAAACTTTGACAAAGAATATGACCTTATGTCAAGTCTGTTACGACACCCATAAGTAGCTCAAAAAACTTTGAAATAGAAACTTCTGTAATTTTAGGATGTCGATTCAGCCACCCATACAATTTCTCATACTTGCGACGATCCAAATTTATAATTTCCTTCTGAATATATTCACGAATGTAGTAATATTTTGCGTCATTTTCGAATATTACAGACCATTTTGCAAGACACGGTATGTGTGACTCCTCTAGCGAAAGATAAATTCTTGTGTGGTCTGCAGAATTTGATACACTTGCCAAATCTGTGTTGTTGGAAGAATATATATACTTCAACGAAGGAGCATTTTGTAGGTGACCTGAAAGTCTCTTCCAACTCATGTAAGAAAACAAAAAAGATCAACACACAAATCTTCAGGTAGGCCTTTCAACCATCCAAAGCATCGAATACAGGGACAACACCAATCACAAGACACTTGATTTTTTTTATTTTTTTTTGTGTCTGAGTTTCTGTTGGCTAACAGAGTTTTTTTTTCGCTCAAAGTTGGCGTCACATAAAACCATTCCCTCGTCTTTCAATTGGGCCTGAATGGAACCTCTAAGTTGTCTCACATGTCCATGACCAAGAATATTACAACGAAGGCACCTTAAAGCCCAACTCTTCGATGATATAGAGAAATGGGAATAAGTATTTAAAATCAATGTTGGAGGACGATAGTATAATATTCTGTAGATTTTGGCTTAATTTGTTTTAATGGTAGATGCCCCCGATATTTGTGTTTATTAATGCCAGTCTTTTCGAATATGTGTGCTGAATAGTCACCAATAGCACGAGTTAGCATTCCCATATGCAAGCAGATTCTCAAATATGGCAACTTGTAACATATGCACAATATTAAAGAGGGACATGACGTCAAGACCTCTGTGGATGACACATTCACGGATGGTAGTGTGGTGGTACAATATTTCACTGTTACTATGATGATGCCTTTAAAAAACCAAAATAGCCAACACTTTTTGCAAATTCAAAATGGATGCAATTTTTTTATTATTAGATCCCATAATATTCACCTATTTATGTATTTTAATGGGAGATGTCCTCGAGCTTTCCGCTTATTAAAGCCAATGTTTTCAAACCTATTTGGTCGGTTGTCACTAGTAAAATAAAAAAATTTACTAGTTGTTTTGTCACGACAACTACAATGTTGCTTTGAGTCCATAAATATTTGGACGTTGGGTGTCTTATGTGATAATGAAATTGAAATTAGGCACATGTTAGACATATATTATCTGACATTGCAGTGTTAATGCAATTTCCATAGTGGATGGCATCTCAATTGCATTGGCACAAGCAATATTAATTGTGTGATTAATTAGCATCCTTGAAGGACGTGAATCCCAAACAACACCTAAAACTTTTCGAACAACCATGTGTTCAAAAAATACATTGTTCTATATTTAAAAAAATAAGAAATTGTAGGTGGAAACAGCTATGGAATACACCACTACATTAAGGTCTCTTCTAAAGAATGAAATAAACTGTTTACATGAAGGTGGTAGTAAAAGGTGATTTTCAGAAACAAAATCATTAATTGAACAGGCGAAACTTCTTGCAGAAGGTGGTAGTATAAAGTAATCCTCAGAAAGTGTTGCAAAGTTCATAATCAAGAATTCCTTCCCATTAAATTTTCCTAGTTACATGTCGATGCAGGCATTGGAAAGTTTTGAGAACGTCGTTCTGTGGTTATATACCCACCTTCAAGTAGGAGGAGAATATTCGTGCAAAGAGGGGCAAGCTCATCGACCCAGATGCAACCATATGCACAGGAATAGTAAAACAAATTGTGCAGTGGTGATAGAAAGTTGATTATATGTGGAGTCTGTTACTACATTCAGAGGATAGTGAACAAAATTTGACAAAGAATATGACCTTCTGTCAAGTCTGTTACGACACCCAGAAGTAGCTCAACAAACTTTGAAATAGAAACTTCTGTAATTTTAGAATGTCGATTCAACCACCCATACAGTTTCTCATACTCGCGACGATCCAAATTTATAATTTCCTTCTGAATATATTCATGAATGTAGTAATATTTTGCGTCATTTTCGAATATTACAGACCATTTTGCAAGCCACGGTATGTGCAACTCCTCTAACGAAAGATAAATTATTGTGTGGTCTGCAGAATTTGATACACTTGCCAAATTTGTGTTGTTGGAAGAAACTATATAGTTCAATGAAGGAGCATTTTGTAGGTGACCTGAAAGTCTCTTCCAACTCCCAGTAAGAAAACAAAGAAGATCAACACGCAAATCTTCAGGCAGGCCTTTCAACCATCCAAAGCATCGAATACAGGGACAACACCAATCACAAGACACTTGATTTTTTTTTATTTTTTTTTGTGTCTGAGTTTATGTTGGCTAACAGAGTTTTTTTTTCGCTCAAAGTTGGCGTCACATAAAACCATTCCCTCATCTTTCAATTAGGCTTGAATGGAACCTCTAAGTTGTCTCACATGTCCATGACCAAGAACATTACAACGAAGGCACCTTAAAGCCCAACTCTTCGATGATAGAGAGAAATGGGAATAAGTATTTAAAATCAACGTTGGAGGATGATAGTATAATCTTATGTAGATTTTGGCTTAATTTGTTTTAATGGAAGATGCCCCTAATATTTGCGCTTATTAATGCGAATCTTTTCGAATATGTGTGCTGAATAGTCACCAATAGCACGAGTTAACATTCCCATATGCAAGCAGATTCTCAAATATGGCAACATGTAACATATGCACAGTATTAAAGAGGGACATGACGTTAAGACCTCTATGGATGACATGTTCGTGGATGGTAGTGTGGTGGTACAATATTGCACTGTTACTATGATGATGCCTTTAAAAAACTAAAATAGCCAACACTTTTTGCAAATTCAAAATGGACGCAATTTTTTTATTATCAAATCCCATAATATTCGCCTGTTTATGCATTTTAATGGGAGATGTCCTCGAGCTTTCCGCTTATTAAAGCCAATGTTTTCAAACCTGTTTGGTCTGTTGTCACTAGTAAAATCATAATTAATATGAATTGAGAAGGGCGGAAGGTATCGGGGGTGGAGGGGAGCGAAAAATTCTTTTAACTTTTCTGAACCTGGGAGTGCGTGAACCCGTGAAACTTTGAAGACTCGACTAAGTATGGAAAGGCAGGTCAGACAGACAAAGTCATCATAGGTAGAGGCAGGATTGCGAGTTTGAGGAGTCCGGGGTCGAATTGTAGAGCACAAAAGTTTTGGGTGCAAGATGTATACCCCGAACATAGGTTGCCAGAGTTCAATAACACCTATTCGTGAACCCGCATTCATAAATTTGGCTAAGTATGCAAACGAACGACGATCGGTTGGACTCATGATGTGAAGATATAGATGGAGATGAAAATTTTTCAGTTCGCCACATTGGGAACCTACAAACATAGAAACGTGACAAAAGTATAGAACTAGAAACACATAATAGAGGGTAAGAACAAAAGGGGAAAATGGGCAAGTTTAGAATAAATTGGCTAAGTATGCAAACGAATGGCGGTCGGTCGGACTCGTGATGTAAATATATAGATGGAGATTACGATTTGTCAATTGGCTACCCCGGGAACCCACAACCACAGAAACATCACAAAGTATAGAACCCGAAACGCATAATAGAGGGGAAGAACAAAAGGGAAAACATGCAAATTTACAAGAGGAAAAAGAAAGGGAGAGAAGAAATTTATCACTCACACAACAACACTTAGTCTCATAACTATGAAACCATAGAAAGACATTAACTATGGGAAAGACAGATCCAACTACAAAAGGCCCAATTGCAACCGCGGGACCTCAACCCTGCAAAGTTGAATCAAACAACACTAAGCAACATCCAATGAACCAAGAAGCAAGCATCATCCAACCGACTAGGAATGTCAGTGAAGAACAATATTGGCCAAATTCATTGCACACAATATTGTATCAATAAATTTGGAGGAAAATGTATTGTAACACATTTGTTAACCAAATATTTCAGGTTGGGAGACCTGTCAGGTAAACATTCAAAGCTGCCAGGACCGTCCAAATGCCTGCCACTGTGCAAGCAATTAAGAAAGGTGTGGTTTTCACGGCTGGTATTTTTCAATACTGGGAGCAATCAAAATCCTCTTGCAGTCCATATTTGTATGTGATTACTACGACCAGAGAAGCATGATTGTAATGATATCTTCATCTCGCTCCTGATTGCCAATGTTTGACACAGAACCTACCTCCATCACAGCCAAATTGACGCATAGGAAAAGGAAATCGTATCTTCTCCTCACATACAAAGATGTTCTGCAAGAGGATTTTGACTCAGGCATCCCCAACAGTCAAATTTCCCACCTGCAGACTGCAAATATAAAGCGAATCTAAACACGACACCCAAACCCACTCGTCAACGGGAAACGACAGAAGGCCAATGTTTGACACAGAACCTACCTCCAGCACAACCATAGTGACACAGAGGAAAACGAAATCATATTTTCTCCTCACATACAAAGATGTTCTGCAAGAGGATTTTGACTCAGGCATCCCCAACAATCAAATTTCCCACCTGCAAACTGCAAATAGCAAGCGAAGCTAAACACAATACCCAAACCTGTCTGTCAATGGGGAACGACAAAAGGGGAGTTCCAATCGCGGTTCTAGAATCCCAAGCGTGCAAACTGCAACAAGACAAACATGCAAACAAGAACAATAGTAACTTGAAAATAAGAAATCAGTGAAGAAGCAAGAAGCAAGCATGAACTAGTGAACCAACAATGTCGATGAAGAACAATATTGCTCATATTCACTACAGAGAACATTGCATATAAAAAAAAAACCGAAAGAAAATGTATTGTAACATGCCTATTAAGTAAACATTTAAGGTTGTGAGGCATGTTAGGTAAACATTTAAGTCCGTCAGAACTGCTTTGTAAACATTTAAGAAAGAATGCAGTGTGACAGGTCTCTTACATACGGAAAAACATTAATTATATTATTTTATAACAATAAAAAAAAATGAGTAACAATAGTTCGAACAATAGAGGTTATGTAAAAAATAAATATATTCAAAGGACAAACTAATATGAGGTCAACTAATAAAAAACTGACTCTCTATCTTCAAAACTTTGGATATCCAAACATTTCAAGAAAAAAATAAAAACTCAAGAAGACCGTATATGATCAAAAACTTTGGATATGCTAACATATCAAACATTGGAAATAGTGAAGCTGACAATAAGACCTCCAATCTATTATCCAATCAGATCATGACATATATGGTATTTTTTATTATATAAAAATCAATGTTTTAGTTCCAACAATAGATATTATGCAAATATTTTTAGTCAAGGGACAAACTAATATGAATTCAATGAATTATCGATCGCTATAATCCCTCTACGCCTTCGACATGGACTAACAACATAGTGAAACTTTTACATATATTTTAATCCAATACATTCATTATTTATAATAATATAAAAAATTTAAATGTTTTATAAAAAGAAGTATGTATATTTTAAAAACAATTTTAAACCACTTGAATACAACATAGTGAAACTTTTCTAAAACACTTGAATAGTGAAACTTTTACATATATTTTAATCCAATACACTCATTACTAAAATGATGATTCTTTTAACCAAAGTTGTGAATATATTATTTTTAATTAAAAATTTTGAATTATGGTTTCTAATTAAAATGTGTAAGCTAATGTGAATGATAGTAGTATTGGATGGGGAAGCAAATTACATTTAAACAAAGTTCAATCTTAATGTTAAATTTGAAAGTTGTTATTTATTTGGAATTTTTTTTACTCGTGGAAATTGTTAATATTGATGTTCATTCTTATTGGGTTTCAATATTAGATGCAAAGAAATTGTTTAAATTTTAAAGGTGCATTTTATTGTTATATTAGAATTCAGTGTAAAGTTCAAATAAAAGAACACAATTTCAAGGTAGTTTTCTATGATTTTTTTTAGGACATTTTAAATTTCAAGACAATGTAATCTATAAAACTTTTGGAACTTTTCTAGGGTTTAACTAATGTAAAGCGAATATAATCTATTAAGAGGAATTTGGCTAAATCAAAGTATATTCTCAGTTTGTGTTTATTATTAAAGTAATCTTGTTTTTTTTTTTTGGTATATGGCGGAACCAACAATTAGGGTGGGCTCGCACTCGCATGACACAGGGCCGATTCAGACCACTACCACTATAACCTCCAAGCATATCCATGCTGCTTCAACACGTGACACACAAGGCTAGTCATGGTTTGAACCAGTGACATCATAAGGAGTGCCTTAACAATGCACTCTATTGCCAACTGATCTACACCCGGAGGGGTAAAGAAATCTTATTCATTATTAAGCTACGCATTGCTTTATTTAATATTAATAAAAATATTGGAACATCATGAATTTTTTTTAATGATCAAATACAAAACTCAAATTTCAACAATGCATTGAATCAAGGTATTATAGACTCTTTACAAAGAATACAATTAAGTTACAATTCTTTATCAATATAAGAATTAATCCAATAAAAATTAATCTTGCTATCAACCACATAAGTAGCAAGCAATACCTTCCAAAGAAAATCCGAAAGACGAAATGAGAGTAAGTTCACATCACCTAATATTATACCTTGTATGCAAAATAATTTGTAACATATTTCATGGTTTATCCTAAGGTTTTGGTCCTACTATAGTCATGGATCCCGATGAAGAATTTTTAGATTATGGGGAGAATGTAACAATAGACTCTGTTGTAGCGTCATTTGAGACCACATGTTCTTATGATGAATCATTGGCCTCAATTACATCCCTTTTCCTGTTTGCAGGACCAAAAACCCCCTTTTCCTCCCTAAAAATACTTAAAAAAAAACATTTTGTTTGATGTACGTGACTTCCTTTAAAGAAACTCATGTACATACGCCCCTTACTAGTTAGCAACCTACATACATGTTAATTTTTCTAAAAAAAATAATAAATCTCGATCTTTCAGGCGGGGTTGACGGGTTCCTCGGGTTCCTGGCCTCTTGTAGCCTGTTCATAACTACTCCAACTATAAAAAATAAGTATAAATTAGAGCCTTGGGATGGAGGAAAAATAGAACAGGGAAATGCATCCTTATGCTGGCATTTTCATTATAGCCATACAAGTCCCCTTTTCCCCTTGCATATGAGATTGTCCTTCCCATCCGAAAACCCTTGTTTTCATAAGATGTGTTCTCCCTATCTTGTGAGGAAGAAAACCTTTTCCTTCCTTAGACCTATTTGAACACAAAGTTTTGGAGGTTTTGCTTGTCATCTCTAGCCTTGGCTGGAGAAACTTGGAGCCTAGTTTCAGGACCGTGTCATAGCGGTTATAGGTTGTAACCAAATTCTATGTTGTTCATAATAAAATATCTCTCATTCTCGTCCAATTCTATTTGTTGATTCATGTTTTTAATAGGTTATATATATATTTGATTTGAATCTATAATGCAAATTGAAATGATCATGTTTAGTTAGTTATCAAATAACTACCTATTTGCAGTTGTTTGTCTCTTTGTTTGTAGGAGGTTTCATAGGATTGTTGTGAAAGAGTTCTGGAGCGAAATCCTTTGAGCATGATCAACATCAAACGTCATAATCCAAGTTTGTTATCTTCTCCTTCCTTTGAAAGTTGGTTCTTGCGAAGTAGTTAGTTTTAATTAACTACCTGATTTGAGTCTGAGAGTGGTCTTTTAGGGTACTGATATGTTGTGGCCCTGACCCATAGTCATAGGAATTAGTTTTTTGTAACAAAATTGGTGACTCCATTGGGGATTCTCCCTTTTTGGGTCGTTAGGAGTGCTTGTGGTTTGCATTTCTTTTGAAGCTTTTTCTGTTTCTTTGGCCATTATTCAACATTCTCTTAATTTTTGTAATTTTTCTTGAGTCTTCTAGACCATTTTATCTCAATATTGAGAGGTTTTTATCGAGTGTATGTTCTTTTCTTTGAGTACAGTCACATACATACACAACTTTGCTTGACCACAGTCATGTACATACACTACTTGTCAACGGGACAATCACGTACATGTTCTGGGTTTGAGTTTTTTCCTCTGCTAAGATCACTAGAAGTTAGGTTGTGGTACTATAGGGTCTTCCTAGATCCTGTGAGTCTTTGGGGAGTTCTTTTTGGTTTAAAAAATTGTTTCTATTGTTCTGAGTCATTCTTGGATTTGCTTTTTGATTTCCATCCTTTTTTGTCTTTCTTTTGATCTCTTTCTCACATTTTGTGTTTTGGGCGTTAGACCTAACTTTTTCAAGTACATACGCTCTTTCCTTTGACTAAAGGTGCTTACATATGCCACCTTTATATAGGAGTTAAGTATGTACATGCACCTTTAAAAACACGTAAGTGTTGGGTCATGTACGCGAAATGTAGAAGGCTAAAGCACGTACATACACACCCTTATAGAAGGCCAAGTCATGTACAAACTTCAGATGCACTCCCTACAATGATCTAGGGTGTGTACATAAGTTTATATACGTGACCTACAATGGAGAGAGTCGCGTACACCTCCAAAAAAGTGTTTTTTTGTCTTGTTTTCGGCCTTTTTTTAGACCTGCTTTGGCTAGTTTGGGGGCCTTTTTGTAATATTCCAAATATAAAAAGTATGGAGAACATAAATAAATATCTAGAAATGGCAGATGAACAACAATATAACCAGAAAAACACCACGATAATACAAAAATGATAACAAAATAACACCAGAAATAACACTTTGATTACCGAGAGCAATGTTCACTTGCCTCTTCGAGGGGGCAACCTCCAGCAAAGCAAATCTCTATTACAATAATATCCAAGACAAAAGTTATCATACCCTCGACTCCTATTTATACTAAATATGTCTATCAAAAGAACCATCTAGAGGAAGATCCTTCTAGAAGTGAAACTTCTATTAGGTCTTCTTACATTGGACTTATTCTTCCTTATTGCTAGGACTTATTAATATTGACCTTTATTACATGGAAATATATTATTCTACCTACATGATGGGTTAGGTCCCTAACATGTCCTCCACCTTAAAAACAACCTTGTCCTCAAGGTTTGAGATGGGAAAATTGCTACAGAATGGTAGATGGTTCCCAAGTGGCATATGTTGGAGTTGTATCTTTCCACTGGACAAACACTTCCTTGATGGTTTGTTGATGCATTCAACGCTCACACTGGCCCAAAACTGATTGTGGTTGTAGTCAAATGGATCCTTCATCGTCCAACTCAAGAAGGTTGGTTTGATTTTGGCACTTAGTTCCAATCACCTTCTTTAAGCAGGAAAAATGAAAAATAGGATGGAGCTTAGAATGACTAGGAAAAGCTAACTGATAGGCCACAGGTCCCACATGCTTGAGAAAAGTAGAAGGACCATAAAATTTGGGTGCCAGTTTCTGACAATGGTTAGCCTTAAGGGAAGTTTTCTTGTAAGGTTGCAGTCAAAGAAACACCCGATCCCCTTCTGCAAATTGACATTCACAGCGACCTTGAACTACTTGTTTTTTCATGTGATTATGGGCCCTGACCAAATTCTCTTTGAGGGTACGAAGAATAGCTTCTTGAACTGTAAGTGTTTGGTCAACTTCTTAGACCTTAAAGACACCTGGAAAATATGAGAGGATTGAAGGTGGATTTTGTCCATATACTGCTTCAAAAGGAGTCATGCGCGTAGCTGTTTGGTACAAAGTGTTGTACCACAATTCAACTAGTGGTAACCATTGATCCCACTGATTCTGCCTTTTCGATGAAAAACACCTCAAATATGTGTCCAAACATTTTTTGACAACTTTATTTTGACCATCAGTTTGGGGATGATAAGTTGTGCTCAGATGCAATTGGGTTCCTTGTAGCTTGAACAGTTCTTTCCAAAAATTGTTGGTGAAAGTTGGGTCGCGATAAAAAATAATAGAATGTGGCATGCCATGATGTAATATACCAGATATAAAATGTATGCAGAAAAAAAAAATGCTAGTAATGGCAGAATAATAACAATATAACCATAACATCCACCACAATAACACTGAAATGATATAAGAATAACAACAGAAATAACACTTTGAATCTGAAAGCAATGTTCACGGGCCTCTTCGAGGGGGAAACCTCTAGTTGAGCATAGCTCTATTACAATAATATCCAAGCTAGGGTTCTCATACCCTCGACTCCTATTTATACTAAAAATAAGCATCTAGAGGAAGGTCCTTCTAGAAGTGAAAGCTTCTATTAGGTCTTCTTACATCCGCCTTATTATATTTTATTGAAAGGCCTTATTAATATTGACCTTTATTACATCTGAATATATTGTTCTACCTATGTGCAGGTTAGGACCCTAACATGTCCGCCCCCTTAAAAACAACCTTGTCCTCAAGGCTTGAGATGAGGAAATTTTTGCAGAATGGTAGTTGGTTCCCAAGTGGCGTCTACTGGAGTTGTATCTTTCCACTGGACTAGCACTTCCTTGATGGTTCTCTAATGTAGGAGATGCTCACGCTAGTCCAAATATGCTTCTGGTTGTAGCCAAATGGATCCTTCTTTAGCTAACTCTGGAAGGTTGGTTTGAATTTGGCACTTAGCTCCAATCACCTTCTTTAAGCATGAAACATGAAAAACAGGATGTAGCTTCGAATGGCTGGGCAAAGCTAACTGATAGGCGACTTGTCCCACATGCTTGAGCATGGTATAAGGACCATAAAATTTGGGTGCTAGCTTTTGACAATGCTCGGCCTTGAGGGAAGTTTGCTTGTAATGTTGCAGTCGAAGAAACACCTGATCCCCTTCTGCAAATTGACGTTTAGAGCGACCTTGATCTACTTTTTGCTTCATGCGATTATGTTCCATGACCAAATTCTCTTTGAGGGTACATAGAATAGCCTCTCAAGCTGTAAGTGTTAGGTTAACCTCATGGACCTTCGAGGCACCCAATAAGTATGAGAGAATTGAAGGTGACTTCTGTCCATATACCGCTTCAAAAGGAGTCATGCGTGTAGCTGTATGGTATGAAGTGTTGTACCACCATTCAGCTAGGGGTAACCATTGAGCCCACCGATTTTTCTTTTCCGAGGCAAAACACCTCAAATATGTTTCCAAACACTTGTTGACAACTTTCGTTTTGCCATCAGTCTGGGGATGATAAGATGTCCTGAGATGCAATTATGTGCCTTGTATCTTGGACAGTTCTTGCCAAAAATTGCTTGTGAAAGTTGGGTCATGATAAAAAACAATAGAGTGTGACATGCCATGAAGCTTGAAGACCTGATCCATGAATATTTGAGCCACCATGGATGTTGTAAACGAGTGTTGAAGGGCACATAAATGAGCATACATGGAAAGGCGATCAACAACCACCATGATGACGGATTCATTTCCCGATTTGGGTAAGCCGGTAATAAAATCCATAGAGATATCCTTCCAAATAATAGGTGGAATTGGGAGAGGTTGTAGTGTGCTCAATGATTTGATTGTTTCTCCCTTGTTCCGTTGACACACATCACATTCAACTACAAAATTATGAATGTCCTGTTTCATACCATCCCATAAAAAGGAATGTTTGACCTTGTCATAGGTTTTGGTGAACCCAGAGTGTCCTGCTGTGGGTGTAGCATGAAGCTCAGAAAGTATCGTGGATTTAATCTTTGATTGTTTACTTAAATACAAATGACCTTTGTATCGAAGTTCCTCATGGAGCCAATAGTACCCTGGGGAAGCTGGAGCATTGGACTATAATTGCTGGATCAACTACGAACTTTTGGGATCTTGTAGCCATTCCTGGCGAACGGCTTGGAGCCAATCTGGTACAATGAATGAAAGAGAAAAAAGGGATCCTTCATCTTCATATTTTCGGGAAAGTGCATCCGCAACCACATTGTCTTTGCCTTTCTTATAAATGATCTCATAATCATATCCAAAGAGTTTAGTCACCCATTTTTGTTGTTCTGGGGAGGAAATGCGTTGTTCTAGAAAATAATTGATGCTTTGATGGTCTATCTTAATTTGGAACCATTGCCCCAATAGATAAGAACGCCACAGATCCATGGCATGAAGAATAGCCAACATTTCCTTTTCATAGATTGATTTGCCCAGATTTCTTTCAGATAGTTTCTTGCTGGTAAAGGCCAAAGGTCGACCCTCTTGCATAAGGAAATCACCAATTCCTTTCCCTGAGGCATCACATTCCAACACAAAGGTCTTTGTGAAATTGGGAAGGGCGAGGACTGGAGTGGTTCACATGGCCATCTTCAAGGTTTGAAAATCTTGAGCAGTGGCTGGAGTCCAAGTGAAAGAGTTCTTTTTTAGTAGAGCAATGAGAGGTGCTGCAATCTTCCCATAATTCTTAACAAACTTGCGATAATACCCTGTTAAGCCTAGAAATCCACTCAATCTCTTAAGAGTCTTTGGGTGAGGCCAGTCTTGCATAGCTTCAATCTTTTTAGGATCCAACCTGATGCCATCTTTGCCAACCAGATGACCCAAGTATTCTACTTCTGAGGTGCCAAAAGCACATTTAGACTATTTTAGGAAAAGTTGGTGCTGAGAGAGTAGATGGAGAATTCAATCCACATGAGCAAGATGGTCTATCCAGGTTTTTCTATAGATGAGGATATCATCAAAGAAAACTAAGACAAAATGGTGGAGAAAAGGATGGAAGACATGATTCATGAGGCTTTGGAAGGTGGAGGGGGCATTACACAAGCCAAAGGGCATGACCAAAAACTCATAGTGGCCCTCATGAGTTCTAAAGGCAGTCTTGAGAATATCTGCCTCTTTCATACATATCTGGTGGTAGCCCGAACGAAGATCCAATTTAGTGAAGAATTGGGCGCCACTCAATTCATCCAGGAGGTCATCAATGATAGGAATGGGGAATTTGTCTTTGATGGTAAGTTTTTTGAGGGCACTTAAGTCAGGACACATTCGCCAAGAACCTTATTTCTTTAGGACCATGACCACATGAGACGAATAGGGGCTCGTACTAGGGAGGATAACGCCTGCATTAAGGAGTTCCTAGACCATTTTCTCAATTTCATTTTTTTGGGAAAAGGGGTGACGATACAGATGGATATTGGGAGGAAGGCTTCCTGGTACAAGGGGAATGGAATGATCATGAACACTACGGAAAGGAGGGAGGCCTTAGGGAGTGGAAAAAAACAATTGATGTTTAGAAAGGATGGCTTGGAGGTCTTGCGGTACCGAGGGTGTCTCTGTTGCTTGTATGACATGGAGTTGGGCAATAACACCAGAATGACCCATTTTGAGCAGATTTTCCATGCGATGGGAACTAATGATCTCAGGTGAACTGGCAGTGATGCCTTGGAACTTATATTGGTGGCCCTCCTGGTCAAATTGTATGGTTAAGTTTTTAAAATCCATGAGAATGGGACCCAAAGTCCTTAGCTAGTCTGCACCCAACACAATGCCACAACCTCCCATGTCGATAGCAAACATATGGGATTTCAGGTGGTAGTCACCAATTTGGAGACACACATTTTCACAATTCCCTCCACATTTCATGGAACCACCATTGGCAATCATGATTTGGAAATTATTGACGGCATGGATGTAGCAATGAGTTTCTTGGGCAATGCGGTGATGAATAAAATTATGGGTGCTGCCACTATCAACCAGAATGATGACCTTCCGATGCTTGATGTAACCGATTAGCTTGAGGGTTTGGGGAGCAGAGAAGCTAGTGAGAGTATTGAGGGAAATGACTGGTTCTACTTTTGGAGGGTCTAAGGGAGGGGTTATGTCAGTGGATTCAGGTGATTCGGACATAGAGGGAGTTTCTTCATTTTCTTCCGAAATATCCTCGGAGATGGCCATAAAAATCTTTTGTTCTTTACACTTGTGGCCCGAAAAATATTTGTCATCACAGTTATAACAAAGGCCTTTGAGTTGGTGTTCATCCATTTCAGCCCGGGTCAATTTTTGAATCTTTAGTGGAGCAGAGGGAGTAGTGGGGTTTACTGGTTTAGGGCGAGGGATGAAGGATGGTTTGCGGTTTTGAGAAGATACAACCTGTTGTGCTTCTTTATCTCTTTTGGTAGCCTCCACCCAACTCTCAGGCCGAGCCATGAGGACATGGGCCCGAATTTCATCCTTGAGGCCGCTGATAAAACACTCTTGAAAAAAGGCATCAGACATGCCCTCTGTTCTAAAAGCCATGAGCTCAAAGGCAACTGTAAAGTCTTCCATTGTTCCTAATTGTTTCATCTTTTTCAAACAACCCAAATGGTTGGTGTCAGTGTCAAAGCGTTCATAAAGCTCTGCCACAAATTGTGTCCAAGCAATATACCCTTGACGAGATTTTTTTCTCCATTGCCACCATTGCCAACGTTCTTGATCTAGATAGAGAACACCATACCAGAGTTTGGCCAAGTCATCTGTAATGTTGTATAAAGAGAAGTAATGTTCCATTTGGGTTACCCAACCAGTGCAGTCTGAGCCATCAAATTTGGTCACATCCACCTGTGGAAGGCGTAGGTCACGTTGAAAGTGATGGTTCTGCAAGGTATGGGAATGAGAGAAATGGTCACCTTCAGTATGTGGGGGTGAGGAAGAGGAAGGGTTATCTGTAGGGATATGCAATTTGGTGTAGAGTGCCGAAAAGACTGATTCAAGCTGGGTGGTGAGGTCTTGTTTGATTTCTCCCATTGAGGACTGCATGGTTGTATTGATGGCGACAACATTGGCAGTGAGTTGTTTCACTTCTTGTTGGGTCTCAATGAGACCAGATTGCAAGGTGTTGAAGCGAGATTCCAAGTATTGGCTACGAGTATGGGCCATGAGGATGGGGGAACTGAAAAGGGGTGGACGGGGTAAAAAAAATTTGTCGAAAAAATGATATGGATGAATGTGATAAGGGCAAAGAGATGAATCCAATGGAATAGGTCTGAAATAATGGTGAAAAAATTTCCAGACTTGTTTTTTTTTTTTTTTTTTACGGANTACTCCGGTCTGAAGAATACTGCAAAGAGGAAATGCCCAAATGCTTAACCAGAAAGAAATGTGTATTTACTTGGCAACCCGAACACAGTTGCATGGCAATAGATCTTGTCTGTTTTAATTTGTTTATGTTTCTGTCCCGAAGGGTTAGGTATTCAAGGGTTCTACAGGCAAGGGTTTGCCCTGTGCTATAGCTCTCTGATATATGTGCGGGGTCCAACAATAGTACTCGGCCCAATATCTCAGGGCACTAACTAAGGAGGATAGAGCGTACCCTTATCCGTACTACCCGACTACCCAGGTACTAGAGAGTATCTTCTCTAGTGCTGTTCTCGGTGACACTATAGCAGTCAGGCGACTGATCAGTTTATCTAAAGAGGGCTTTAGGTAATCTAGGCCGATCCGTACACATGTGTTGTTTGATGCGCTACCACTTGAAGGGGTACCAACAGGGGTTACAAGGGTGGCCAACAGATGTGCGCTTAAGTACCACTTGTATTTCCTGCGTGTATGAATCCCTCAACCATGGGTTTATGTGCGTAATGACAGATCTCTGTGGCTTAAAGACGTCGAAATACGTCTCTACCCTGAAAAAAAATCAACCCACACTTTCTGCCAAGGAAAGTGCTCTGATACCACTTGTAATATACCAGATATAAAATGTATGCAGAACAGAAATAAAATGCTAGTAATGGCAGAATAACAACAATATAACCAGAACATTCACCACAATAACACTGAAATGATATAAGAATAACAACATAAATAACACTTTGAACCTAAAAGCAATTTTCACGGGCCTCTTTGAGGGGGAAACCTCCATTTGAGCAGAGCTCTATTACAATAATATCCAAGCTAGGGTTCTCATACCCTCGACTCCTATTTACACAAAAAGAAGCATCTAGAGGAAGGTCCTTCTAGAAGCAAAAGCTTCTATTAGGTCTTCTTACATCCACCTTATTCTATTTTATTGAAAGGCCTTATTAATATTGACCTTTATTACATCTGAATATATTGTTCTACCTATGTGCAGGTTAGGACCCTAACAAATGAAGCTTGAAGAATTGATCCATGAAAAGTTGAGCCATAGTAGATTTTGTAAATGGGTGTTGAAGAGCACATAAATGAGAATACTTGTAAAGACGATCAAATACCACCATGATGACTGATTTATTGCCCGATTTAGGTAAGCTAACAATAAAATCCATAGAGATATCCTGTCAAATAGCAGGTGGAATTGGAAGCGGTTGTAGTGTGCCAGGAGATTTGATAGTTTCACCCTTGTTGCATTGACACACATCACATTCAACCACAAAATTAGGAATGTCCTATTTCATACCCTCCCAGAAAAAAGAACGTTTGACTCGGTCATAGGTTTTGGTAAACCCGGAGTGCCCACCTGTGGGTGTAGCATGAAGCTCATAAAGTACCGCGGATTCAAGTTTTGACTGTTTACTTAAATACAAACGAGCTTTGTATCGAAGCTCATCATTGAGTCAAGAGTACCCTGGGGAAACTAGAGAATTGGACTGCAATTGTTGTATCAGATGCAAACTTTTGGGATCGTGTAGCCATTCCTGGCGAATAGCTTGGAGCCAATCTGGTACAATGAAAGAGAGATAAAAAAGAGACCCTTCATCTTCATATTTTATGGAAAGTGCATCAACAACCACATTGTCTTTGCCTTTTTTGTAAATGATCTCATAGTCATATCCAAAGAGCTTAGTCACCCATTTTTGTTGCTCAGGGGAGGAAAGACATTTTTCCAGAAAATACTTGAGGCTTTGATGATCTGTCTTAATTTGGAAGCATTTCCCCAATAGATAAGGTTGCCAAAGATCCACGACATGCATAATAGCCAACATTTCCTTTTCATAGATTGATTTGCCCAAATTTCTCTCGGATAATTGTTTGTTGGTAAAGGCCAAACGTCGACCCTCTTGCATAAGGACAACGCCAATTCCTTTCTAGGAAGCATCACATTCTAGGACAAAGGTATTTGTGAAATCAGGAAGGGAAAGGACTGGGGTGGTGCACATGGCCTTCTTCAAGGTTTGAAAAGCCTGAGTAGCTTTTGGAGTCCAAGTGAAAGAATTATTTTTAAGGAGTGCAGTGAGAGGTGCCACAATCTTTCCATAATTCTTAACAAACTTGCGATAATAACCTGTTAAACCCAGAAATCCCCACAAGCTTTTGAGAGTCTTTGGGTGAGGCCAATCTTGCATAGCTTCAATCTTTTTAGGATCCACCCTGATGCCATCCTTGCCAACAAGATGACCCAAGTACTTTACTTTTGAGGCGCCAAAAGCAAATTTAGATTGTTTGAGGAAAAGTTGGTGCTGAGAGAGTAGATGGAGAACTCGATCCACATGAGCAAGATGGTGTGTCCAGGTTTTGCTGTAGATGAGGATATCATCAAAGAAAACTAACACAAAATGAAGGAGAAAAGGATGAAAGACATGATTCACGAGGCTTTGGAAAGTGGATGGAGTATGACACAAGCCAAAGGGCATGACCAAAAAATCATAGTGTCCCTCATGATTTCTAAAGGCAGTCTTAGGAATGTCTGCCTCTTTCATACAGATCTGGTGGTAGCCCAAACAAATATCAAGTTTAGTAAAGAACCGAGTGCCACTCAATTCATCTAAGAGGTCATCAATGACAGGAATGGGAAATTTGTCTTTAATGGTTAGTTTTTTGAGGGCGCGGAAGTCAGGACACATGCACCAACAACCTTCTTTCTTAAGGACCATGACCATAGGAGAAGAGTAGGGGCTCGTACTAGGGAAGATAACACCTGCGTTGAGTAGTTCTTGAACCATTTTCTCAATTTCTTTTTTTTGGGGAAAGGGGTGATGATAGGGACGTATATTGGGAGGAAGGCTTCCTTGGACAAAGGGAATGGAATGATCATGAACACCACACGAAGGAGGGAGTCCCCGGGGAGTCTAAAAAACCATTTGATGTTTAGAGATGATGGATTGGAGGTCCTGCAGTATAAAGGGTGTCTCAGTGGCTTGGATGGCATGGAGTTGGGAAATAATGCCAGAATGACCTTTCTTGAGCAACTTTTCCATGCAATGGGAATTAATGATCTCCGGGGAACCGACGGTGATGCCTTGGAACTTATATTGTTGGCCATCATGGTCGAATTGCATGGTTAATTCCTTAAAATCCATGAGAATGGGACCCAAAGTCCTTAGCCATTCTGCACCCAACACAATGTCACAACCGCCCATGTTGATAACAAACATATGAGATTTCAGATGGTAGTCACCAATTTGGAAACACACATTTTCACAATGCCCTCCACATTTCATGGACCCACCATTGGCAATCATGATTTGGAAATCATTGACTGTACGAATATAGCAATTAGTTTCTTGGGAAATGCGGCGATGAATAAAATTATGGATGCTTCCACTAGCAACAAGAATGATGACCTTCCTATGCTTGATGTAACCAATTAGCTTGAGGGTTTGGGGAGCAGAGAAGCCAGTGAGAACATTTATGGAAATGACCAGTTCTACTTCAGGAGGCTCTGAGGGAGGAGTTATGTTTGTGGGTTCAAGTGACACAGACACAAGGGGAGCCTCAACATCTTCTTTTGAAACATCCTCTAAGATGGGGATAAAAAGATTGTGTTCCTTACACTTGTGTCCCGAAAAATATTTTTCATCACAATTATAACAAAGGCCTTTGAGTTGGCATTCAACCATTTTGGCCATAGTCAATTTTTGGATCTTGAGTGGAGTAGAAGGAGGAGTGGGAGTTACTGGTTTAGTGCGAGGAATAAATGAGGGTTTGAGGTTTTGAGAAGAGACAACCTGAGGTTCTTCCTTATCTCTTTTAGTAGCATCCACCCAACTCTGAGGCTGAGCCATGAGGACATGAGCACGAATATCATCCTTGAGGCCACTGATAAAACATTCTCGGAAAAAAGCATTAGGCATGCCCTCTGTACGAAAAGTCAGTCGCTCAAAAGAAGCTATAATGTCTTCCACTGTGCTAGATTGTTTCAACTTTGTCAAATGACCTAAATGGTCGGTGTCAATGTCAAAGCATTCATAAATCTCTGCCACAAAGTGTGTCCAAGCCACATACCCTTGGCGGGCATTTTTTCTCCATTGCCACCATTACCAACGTTCTTTATCTAGATGGAGAACACCATACTAAAGTCTGGAAAATTAATCTGTAATGCCATACAAAGAGAAATGATGTTCCATTTGAGTTACCTAGCCAGTGGGATTCGATCCATCAAATTTTGGTCACATCCACACGTGGAAGGCGTAGGTCATGCTGAAAGTGATGGGGCTGAAAATTATGGGAATGAGAGGAAGTTTCACCTTCGGTATGCAAAAGTGGGTCAAATAAGGGAAGATCTACAGGGATATGCAACTTAGCGCAGATCGTCATAGCGACAGAATCAAGATGGGTAGTAATGTATTATTTGAGCTCTTGTCTGAGTTCCTCGATTGAGGTACCGATTGAAGCTGCGATGGAGGAATGCATTTTTTGATTGATGGAGAGAATAGTGGCATTGATCTGTCGCACTTCTTGTTGGTTTTCTGTGAAATTAGAATGCAAGGTATTGAATTGAGCTTCCAAGTCTTGGCTACGGGTATGGGCCATGATGACTAGGGAGCATGAAAAGGGGCGGGCGAGACCACACAAAAAATGGGTTATGGGTGAAGTGTATCACAATGATCAGGGCGACTAGGTGAATCCAATGGGGTAAAGCCCAAATAAGGGTGTTGGAAGGAAGTTGGGTCCACACAATTTTTTTTGCTGAAAAATGATAGGTATGACTACGATCAGGGCGAAGAGAGAAAACCAATGGAATAGGTATCAAATAATGGTATCAATAGGATCTAGAATTTTTTTTTTATTATTCCTGTGGAGTTATACTCCAATCTGAAGAATACTGCAGTGATGAAATGTCCAAATGCTTAACAAGAAGAAATGTGTAGTAATTTTGCAACTCGAATGCAGGAGACACAGTTGTGCCACAATAGATCTTATCTATTCTATTTTCATTTCCGTCCCAAGGGTTAGGTATTCAAGGGTTCTACAGACAAGGGTTTTCCCTGTGCTATAGCTCTCTGATATATGTACGGGGTCCAACAATAGTACTCGACTCAATATCTCAGGGCACCAACTAAGGAGGCTAGACCGTACCCTTAGTCGTACTACTTGACTACCCAGGGACTAGAGAGTATCTTCGTGAGTGTTTTTCTCAGTGGCACTATAGTAGTCAGGCGATTGATCGGTTTATCTACAGAGGGATTCAGGAGATCTAGGTCGATTTGTATACAGGTGTTGTCTGATGCACTACCACTCAAAGGGGTACCAATAGGGGTTACAAGGGTGGCCAAAAGATGTGCGCTTAAGTACCACTTGTATTTCCTGTGTGTATGAATCCTCGACCGCGCGTTTATGCATGTAACGACAGATCTATGTAGCTTAAAGATGCCAGAATGCGTCTCTGCCCTAAAAAAATTAACCCACAATTTTCTGCCGAGGAAGGTGCTCTGATACCACTTGTAATATTCCAAATATAAAAAATATGCAGAACAGAAATAAATAGCTAGAAATGGCAGATGAAAAAAAATATAACTAGAACAGCACCACGATAATACCAAAATGATAACAAAATAACACCAAAAATAGCACTTTGATTACCGAGAGAAATGTTCACATGCCTCTTCGAGGGGGCAACCTCTAGCAGAGCATAGCTCTATTACAATAATATCCAAGACAAAAGTTCTCTTACCCTCAACTCCTATTTATACTAAATATGTCTATCAAAAGAGCCATCTAGAAGAAGATCCTTCTAGAAGCATAAGCTTCTATTAGGTCTTCTTACATTGGACTTATTCTTCCTTATTTCTAGGCCTTATTAATATTGACCTTTATTACATGGAAATATATTATTATACCTACATGAGGGGTTAGGTCCCTGGCACGTTTTTGGGGAGTTTGGTCCCAATTTTTTTTATGGCCTGTAGGAGGTTGGTAAGGCATTAAATTTGAATGGAAAACAAAGATTTTTGATCCATCTTTGTCTCCATTTAATCCCTTGGATTGCATCACTATAAGACTAGTCTTGTTCTCAGGATCTCGGTTTCGTGGTCGTTGTTATGGTCATGTTTGAAACTTGAGTTTGTATTTGAGTTCGAAACTTTTTTGTTATTTCCTTGGTTTTTCAAACATAAAAGGACAAACTTTCTTTATTTTAGAATCTTTTGTTAGTTTTTTCTTAGGTAGAAAGAAAAAGAAAATGAAAAAACCCAATTTTTCTTCTAGTTAGGTCTATTTGTTTCTTTGCATTGTTATTTGAAAAAGAAAAAGATATTAGCATAGGATTTTGCTTCCTTATCATCTTGAAAAAAGAGCATCCTTGTGTTTGCTTCTTTTTCATTTCTCAAAAGGTTGCATTGTGCATTTTGCATCAGAAAGAGAAAAGATTGCATTTCAAGGTTTGAAAGATTGTTCATGGATTTTTCTTTTTTGAAACTCCTTTTCATTGAAGAGTTAGTGTAGAGTTTTATTTGCAAGTGTTCTTATAAGTTTCACTTTTGAAAGAGTCTTAAACAACATCAATTTCAATTTCGTACCCTTTTAGTAAAAGACAACCGCTAAAATGAATGCTAAATTTAAAATTTACTAGACTTTTTTTCTAGGGTTCATAAACAAGTTTAGGGTTAGGGCCTTGGATTAGGATTGGATAGATAACTCTCCAGGTTTGATAAAAAGACATAGAATTTTTAGTTAGGGAGAGTAAAACCCAATTATCGTATAGGTGTGGTCGGGAAACTCCTCTCACATAAGAGCCAAACATGAGGTCGCATGAGGAAGATCTGAGGAGATAACCCCTCCAAGTCTTGATCGAGCATTATGGAGAGATCGTATTTTGGGGGTTTCACTAGTGCCCATACCTCTATGAGATGCAATGCTTTCGAAGCTTCGGTCTTTGTTACCCTGCCCATACGTTTGATCCCGATTGTCAACTGTACCCCCCCAACGTTGACTATGAGTTGCTATCCGTAGTTGTTTTTCCTAGGTATCTTAGAGGTGATTGTGGGGGGTTTCTCATGGTACCCGAGGCAAACATCATATCACACTTTTTAGTACTGCTGGACAGTGCCCTGCAAAGAGAGGGTACTTACACCAGATAAGGTTGGTTAGTGGAGGTCGAGGTAACTACTTCTCACTCCTTCGTTCATTGGTCTCGGGACTTGATCACCCCGTGTCAGTATATAAAAGGTCCCTTTCCACGTTTTCATTGCTTTGGACTTGGGACCTTATCCACCTAGGTTGAAGTTTTGGAGAAGTTGTTTATTTGTGATGTTTCTCTTAGGACTTTTCAATGGAGTGTTTCTTTGCATAGTTGGCCTTAGGTTGTGTCTGTATCCATTTTTTTGGATCAATTATTCAAGGTGTCCGATCAACCCCTCAATTGGTCGGGAAGGACTTCTAGTATTTCTCTTGAAAGCGTGGAGATGCCTCCTATAAGGCATGGGTTTTTATACCACTAGTTTTCCAGAGTCAGTGCATGAGACTTTTATGGACATGAACAATATTGAAAGGGACGATCCTGTGCATAAGAATGATATGGACAAAGTTCTTGAGGATACCAACCAATGGACCCCTTCCCAAGGGGGTTCTTGTGATTTTCCGTTCTTTGGAAACGTTGGTTCCCCTTTGATGGCCACTTTGAACATTCTTGGGTTGAATGTTGGGTTACCGGTTTAGTTGTGGGGCACTCTGAATGTCCCAAATTCTCTCGATGTTTCTTGGATAATAACCTTATGTCATGGGCATCGGTTGGATGTTGATCCTTTATCTTTTGCATCCATAAAGTCTACTCATCCATCTCCCTCTTCTGGTGAAAGCCTAGCTACTAGTAACCAGAAGTTTAAAAGGAATAGGAAGAGGAAGAGTAAGAAGAAGAAGCCACCAACCTCTGCTAGTCACATTGGAGATGAGCCACCAACCTCTATGAATCATGCAAGGAGTGCAAGTCCAGTCATTGATAGTCATACTAGTATGAAGTCTCTATCCTTTGCAATTCATGTTGGGGGAAATAAACTAGTCGCTGCGAGTCATGCTGGGAGTGAAAGTCTAGTCATTGCAAGTCATATTGGCATCAAGTCACCAACCTCTACAAGTCATCTTGGAGACCCGATACCAACCTATGCTAGTCATGTTGGAGTTATGTGAACAACCTCTGTGATTCATGTTGAATACAAGCAACCAAACGTTGCAAGTGATGTTGGAAGCACACGTTTATTCACTGCTAGTTATACTGGACAAAAGTCACTGACATCTACGAGTCATGTTGGAGACCAATACTCGACCTCTACTAATCATGCTAGGGAAACCCACCAACCACTGCAAGTCATGCTGGGGGCATTGACACTATTAAGAAACCTAGACAAATAGGACATAAGCCCAAGTTCCCTTGTAAGCATTGCAAGGGAGATCACCTTACTCATTTGTTCCCTGATATTGTCATGGTATGAAGAGCATGGTCCTTGTCTAAAGGCCCTTTTAGTTCTGATTTATCTTTGGTTTCCCAACAATATTCTCAATCATTGATTGATGAAGTGGCCGTGCCGATGCAATATTCAGCCGATACCACTCTTGTTTTGGGGGGTGATGCATCTATTGACCATGTTGTCTCACATCCTATTCAACCAATGGTTGAGGAAGTGGTCTCACCGATGCAATCTTCGGTTGATCCCACTCTTATTTCAGGGAGTGATGTGTCTTTCGACTATGTATTTAACATTTCCAGTTCATTACCTTCTGAACAGGGGGGCAATCCAATCCCTTCGAGTCTGCTCCCTCCAAGGCATGGGATGGTTTTTTTTGATTGGAACAATCTTGTTGAGTCTCATCTTCCTTCTTCTACACCTTTCCAGATAAGGGTTAAAGTTAATTCAATGGACATTTACCGATGTATTGTAAATGAAGGATCCTCTGCAAGTATTTTATCCTCCTCGGCTTGGAAATCTCTAGGTTCTCCCAAGCTTATGTCAACTACCAGTGAGTTGATGACTTTCGATAGAAGACCTAGTGAATGTTTGGTGATTCTTCCTTAGTTTCCTATCACATTAGGTGGGAATACTATCCTAGTCGATCTGTTAGTGGTTCCAGGCCCTTTATATTTCAATATGATTTTTGGGCGTGATTATGTGTATGCTATGAATGTTGTGGTGTCTACGCTCTTTCGTGTGATGCATTTCCCTCACAACGAAAGCATTGTCACTATTGATCAACTTTCATCTAATAATCACAATCCTAGTTTGGTTGTAGCTCAAGTTTCCCCTTTTCATGTTTGTAGTGTTCAATTAGACTCTTCCCCGCCACAGGTGAATTATGTGGCATCGTATCCTTGATGTTCAATGGCTTATCAGAAGGGATATTTATAGTCATTTTTTCCTTCTCAAGACAAGGTCTCGACGATTGATCATGTAGTTTATCAAATGGGAGTAGGTGAGCTCTGGATTTCCCTTTTTGGGCTGAGTGATCTGGATTTTCCTCTTGAGTCTAATCTTACTATTTGTGAGACCTAGAGCTCTAGTATTGGTGTGTCGTAGAGTCCCGATTTCTTGGATGTTGAATTTCCTTTGAATGAGGCTATCCTTGAGGCTATGATTATGGATCCTTGACCTCTTCCTAAATTGGAAGATTTAATGGTTGGTTACCGACGAAACCCTTGTCCCGAGCCTAGCAATGGGCTCTACCTGGAGAATTACTATGCATAAGCCACAAGGTTTTGTGGTACTTTGTACATATTGTACTTTTAGGGTTTCTTGTTTTCAAGTTCCGTGTTCCATAACACATGTTATTGTAAGAGGTTTCCATATTGGAGTTAATAAACTTCTACATGAATGTTGTTGGTCTTATATACATAATTTTGGAGACATTTATTTTGGTACCTCTTCTTCCAGGTCGATCCGTTCTGACAGGTAATGATATTGAAACTAGCATACGGGTTAGATTTTCCTCTTCATGCATTTTTGCATTATCCATTTCTTGTTTCGTTTTACCTTAGGATTGACCCCACTAAGTTGTGACACAAAACTTTCTTTGTTGTTTAGAAGTGTTGTAATTCACTTGGTAGAGCCTATCGTTCATGGATTCCCTAGTTAGAGCCTTGTTCGTAGTTTAGTATCCATGCTGATGTACTTTCATAGGCTCGTGATCCCTATTTAGTCCTGCCATAACTCTGTCTTGAAGCCTCGTATCTTCTTATCAATATGTTTTCTGGCCAATACCCCATGGGGATCCCTCATTTATGTGTTGAGTCCTACTTGCATTGCATATCAACCTCTTGTGATTTTCAGTCCTAATGTCGGCTTAAACTTGTTGTTCTATAACCACTTTCATATGCATTCTTGATCCGTTGTCATCCTTGCAATACTAGACTTTGGGACTTGACACCTTTTATCCTTGGAGGAAAACTCTCCCAAACATCCATTCCCTACATGTGTTTCATTGCATTGAGCATAGGTATGATCCTTGCACACAAAACTAGTTTTCTCTCCCACGATGCTTGTTTCCTCCATTGTACTATAACATTATTTTATTGTTTTTCAGGATTTATAATATGAAAAAGACAAAAAAAAAAAAAAAAAAAAAAAAAGGATGGGAATGAGTCTTGTTTTTTTATATGTCAGCTACTTGTGTCACCCTTGAACAAAGCACAATACTATGAGTCTTTACCTCATTATTGGGTTTAGTACGACTTTAAGAGGCCTTTTTTCTCATTTTTTAGCATAATCTCCTCCGACTGGTTATTCTTCTAGTCATATGGAGCGCTTCTTGATGCCTCATGTGTCACAAATGTATCCTAGTTTATAGTCAATGTTTCCCAAGTCACATTTTGTGTCGTGTTTCTTTTCAAGGGAAGTCAACCTGTGTCGGCCATTCTGCAGAAACCTTGAATTTTCAAGTCGACATTCCTGTGTCAGTGAAGTACTTCTCAATTTCACATCTTTGTATCTCACTCATGCTAGTATAGAAGATCCCCATTAACTTCTTGTTGATGGGTCTGCTCTTATCAACTATGACACATTGCTCTGAGAGTACGACCTGGAGTTGTACCCTGATCCTATTTACATAATTTATAGGTGACCTTGCACGCAACATGTGACAAACCATCATTGGTCGATGGCTGAGCGATTTCCCATGTGTTCGATGTCAACAACCATTATCACACATAAGGATTTGTGTGGTACCTTGGTTTTCAATTGACCCCATTGGTGGATTCCTCACCTTTGTCAGTAGTCTCCATTATTGGATATTATTCAGAGAGTCTCTACCATGTACTACTCCATCTAGTACATGTCAGAGTTGTACCTTGGTTTGTTCCTCTCAATATTTTCATCTGAGTCCTTCCAAATCTTTGGCCTTCTTCTACTCCTCATGTCAAGTGATGGAGGATGTCTTAATTCCTTCCTTCCAACAGATCTCTTCCTATCAACTTCAGTACATATTTCTCCGGGACAGGGATCTATAACCATTTTTAGTACCTTGGGGCTTGCAATCATCACTTGTAGGTTACCTCGCTATTGATAGTGGGAATGCATCAATGTCCTATGATCGATAGATTATATCAGGTGTTCAACATCAAATCCTTTATTCACACTTGTTAGATTGTACTAGGTACCTTGACACCCATTATCATTATCGGTAGGTTGTCTCGCATTTGTTAATAATATACATCAATGACCAGTAATAGAATGGTGTCTCACTATGCTCGAATTCAACACATATATTCACATAGTGTAGACTCATACCATGATGGATTGTTTTGAAGACTTCGAATGAAGTATGAGCATCACATTTTTTGTGCTCCTACCCAAATTGTATTGATTACACTACCCTCTTTGACATTGGTACTTGCAAAGGTTCAATTTGTTCAATTCATTGGCTTCAAATATCCTCTTTTTGATTATGAGATATAGCTCCATTGTGTATCCATTCGTGGCTATGATCTACATTTTTATGGATCCACTATGTATTTTTGTCCTGGCCATGATTGCTACTTTAATATATTACATGGATCCACTGTGTACATTTTTTGTGGCCATGGACATCAATTATGCTTTCATTGCTCATGGATCCGCATTGTACTTGATTTGGTGGCCATGCTTACATCCCTCCTGAGCATGGGCATGCCCAACTTGGGAAGAGAGTATCTTACTTGTTTATGTTGTAGGTATTGTTTCAGAATTGGTCTTCAACTACTCCTGCCAAGGCCCCTCCACAATCTCATGACTATTTTGTAATATATGTTGGCCATCCGTTGCTCTTTTGACCTCACACATTAAGAGGAATTTGTTATAGCGTAATTTGAAACCACATATGCTTATGATGACTCATTGGCCTCAATTACATCCATTTCCCTATTTGCGGGACCACAATCCCCCTTTTCCTCCCTAAAATAATTAAAAAACCCCATTTTGCTTGATGTACGTGACTTCATTTAAAGAAACTCGCGTACGTACGCCCCTTGCTAGTTAGCAACCCACGTACATGTTAATTTGGCTCAAAAAAATAATAAATACCGACAATTCGAGTGGAGTTGACAACTTCCTTAGGTTCCTGACCTCCTACAACCCGTCCATAACTACTTCAACTGTAGAAAAGGAGTATAAATTAGAGCCTTGAGGTGGAGGAAAAACATTACAAATAAATGCATCCTTATCCTGGCATTTTCATTATAGCCCTGCAAGTTCCCTTTTCCCATTGCATCTAATATTGTCCTTCCCATGTGAAAACCCGTGTTTTCAAAGGTTGCATTCTCCCTATATTGTCAGGAAGAAATCCTTTGCCTTCCTTGGACTTGTTTGAACAAAAAAGTTTTGGAGGTTTTTCTTGTCATCTCTAGCCTTGGGTGGAGGAACTTAGAGCCCAGTTTCAAGACCTTGTTGCAGCGGTTACAGGTTGTAACCAAATTCTATGTTGTTCATAATAAAATATCTCTCGTTCTCGTCTAGTTCTATTTGTTGATTCATGTTTTTAATAGGTTATATATATCTTGATTTGAATCTATAATGCAAATTGAAATGATCATGTTAGTTAGTTATCAGATAAGTACCTATTTGCAATTGCTTGTCTCTTTGTTTGCAGGAGGTTTTAGAGGACCGTTGTGAAAGAGTTCGAGAGAGAAAGTCTTCGAGTGGGATCAACATCAAACATCGGAATCCAGGTTTGTTCTCTTCTTCTTCCTTTGAAATTTGGTTATTGCAAAGTATTTACTTTTAATTAACTACTTGATTTGAGTCTGAGAGTGGTCTTTTAGGGTACTGATCTATTGTGGCCCTGAACCATAGCCATAGGATTTAGTTTTTTGTAACAAACTCTCCAACCATATTAGGTACCTATGAGGAACTCTTGGAGGTGTGAAAATGTACCAAAGGCTTTAGTGTCGATATCAAAACCATTTTGGTAGTTGAGGATTGTACTTAGCAAGGGACAAGTGGAACCAAGCAAGTGGAGTGTATATCTTCATCGATTTAGACAATCGTGGAGGGTTTTTAGGGTCCTACCCTAACCCCCTTACTTATATACTTTATTAATGTATGAGGTCACCTTCCTTGAATAAGGCCCATTAAATAGTTAGTTAATAGTCACTCATTGTAAAAATGGCCCTTTTTATTAACAAGGCCCAAATCAGTTGGTCAACCCTCATTATAAGGGGGGCATAGGTAGTTAATATTCTCTATGGATAGATACATATTGAGTAGAAGTTTATGTATTGTTTTGTTGAAAATTGTTATTATATTTGGAGCATTTCTCTTGGAGTTTGCACCCTTAAAGAGGCAAGTGAACATAGCTCTCTATTTTGATTACCAAAGAGATGTTTCTTAGTGTTTATATCTATTTTCTCTTGTGTTCCTGGGGTTTGCACTACATTTTATGTGATTGTTCTGAATTTTTTGGGTTAATTACACTACATTTGGTTTCAGACCTCTTTCTTGGGAATGAAGTGTGAAATGGTTTTGGCACAAAGTGGGAATTTTTTCCTTTTGCTAATTTTTGACAAAAAATAGAGGACAACAACATTTAGGTTGATTTTTGAAATTTTTTGTGTAGAATTTGGAAAATCCAGTTTGAGAACTAAAATCCTCTCAAAAAACTACCCAATTTAAAAAAAAATCATCTAAAATGGAGTCCGGAAAGTGGAGATATCATTGATTTAAAATCAACATTTTTTCGGGTTTTTTTTCTAAGAAGGCCGTGAATTTTAAAAATTGGGTATATTTTGATAAAGTGAACATATCTCAACCAAAATAGTGCCAGAAAATCCATATAAGCTATAAAATTTAATAATTGGGTTTGTAATAGCCAATCCGAGAAGTATAGCAAAAGTTGTGATCATTTTACATTTTCAACCTCAAACCCTACCTTGCACAAGTTATTTTCTAGTGATCTTCAGATATTTTTTCTTAGGTTATCAAGCTCATAATTTTTTTATTTTTTTAAGAGATGTGTTCCAACATCTTTAGATAACACAGTAATATATCGTTCAACAAGTAAAACTATGGTAAGGGAAGAATACATGTAAGAAATATAAGCATAATCACATTGTTAGAAACCCTTGTAACCACAATTGGTACCTCTTTGAGTAGTGTCACATCATACAATGTTCCACGTACCCTTGGCTATATAGGAAGTCCTTGAGGTAAGCCTGAAACCACCTTTAGATAAACAAATCGGTTGTCTTGTTGCTATAGTACACTAAGAACAATACTCAAGGAGATCACTCTCTAGTAACTGGGTAGTCTAGTAGTATGGATAAGGGCATGATTGAGCCTCCTTAGTTAGTGCCCTAAGATATTGGAGTGAGTACTACTTTTGGACCTTGTACATATATTAAAGAGCCACAACACCTGTCACTCCCTTGTCCCCAAGACCCAGTAAACTTTTTTGGTGAGCTCATTCATGAAGGGTACCTATAAACCACCTCATACTTCTTTGAACAACATGAACACTTGCTCTACTACAAGCAACTTAGATTGTGTGGAAGATTAACTTAATAAAATTTAGGGTGACATAACTAGGTTTTATGAGAAGTTGGATAAGAAGCCGGATGAGACAATGGATGAGAAGTTCAACAACTTCCAAAAGATGTTGACTGAGAAGTTGACAAAAACTTGGGGCATATCAAAAGAAAACCATTGGACTACACAACACATTGAGCCACACTAGGAAGAAATTTCTCACTCAATACTACAATCTATCCACCCACAACACTCGTCAGGGTTTCACAACAATAGATCAATGGATAATAACATATGGCACCGTTCTCCTAGGGTGGACCTGAACAAGTTTGATGGATCTGACCCGTTTGGATGGGTCACCCAGATGGAAAATTACTTCACACTCCAAGGCATTACTAATGACATGATGAAACTTAGGGTGGGGATCCTTTATCTAAGTTCATAACAAAGGAAATGCAGGGAATGGTACAAAAAATCATATGTGGGATATATTTCCTAGAGTTAGTTTGTTAAATTTATATATGCATGCTTCGAGAGAGACACTCATTATTTGGGGTGACTTACCAAGTTATTCCAAATATGCTCAGTCACAAACTTTATGGCATCCTTTGATAAATTAGCTATCCACACAGAGAAAGTTAATAGATTCTTTCTATAAATAGTGTTTCAATAGTGGCATCGGGGAGGAGATTCGAGAACAAGTTAGAATGCAACATCCTAATACATGGATGGAAGTGACTTAGAGGGCCCTATAAGTAGGGATGATGATCAACGCACAAAAAAAAACCAACCTTCATTCTCGCACTCATCCTCCCTAGGGTACTTCCCCGAGCGCAACTCTTAGTCATCCCTTGAAAGTTCAAAGGTTGTCTCTAGAGTTAATGGAAAATTTCCAAAGATGGGGGGAGTCTTCTATAATTGTGATGAAAAATATGCTCTGAGTCATTGGTGTAAAGAACAAAAATTTCTCCAAATTGATATGATTTCTCAGACCCTAACCAAAGAAACATGTATCGAAGAGACACCAGAGTTACAATTTGAAGACACCAACACTCAAACTCATGAAAATATCAAACCTTCATTCTATAATGAAGAACCACTTATCTCCATGCATGAATTGTCAGGCATTTCGACTCCACATACCTTGAAACTCATGTGTTACATCAAGCACCAGAAAGTCATAGTCTTAGTTGATAGTGGCAGTACTCACAATTTCATTCACAAGAGAGTGGTAGAAGAAACTCATTTTTTGTACACCCAATGCACAACTTTAAAATCATGATCGCCAATGGAGATAGGATGAAATGTGGGGTAAGATGTGAAAATTTCAGACTCTGAGAGACTATCAAATTCCATCGATATGGGTTGGTGTGATATAGTATTGGGGGGGAAATGGCTTCTCAGATTGGGACTAGTCACCATGGATTTCAAATAACTCTATATGAGTTTCATTAAAGAGGGTCATGTACACACCCTTCAAAGGATTCATTTCTCATCACATGGAGAAGTTATTAAAGAAGGGCCACTATGGAATTATTGCCCAATTTAATTCCATATAGGTTATGGATAACCCAACACAAGAAATCCACTCAAAATTGTGCTCAATCCTTGACAAACATCATTATATAATTGAGACATCAAAGTTTTTACTCCCTTCTCGAGGAGAGCATGACCATGGTAATCCCCTAAATCTAGGAAGTCAAACACAAAATGTGCATCCTTATTGAAACCATTTTGCACAAAACAATGAAATAGGAAAGATCATTCACAATATTTTGGAGGTGGGGGTCATATGTCCTAGTACAATCCCTTACTCATCACCAATAGTCATGGTATTAAATAAGGAAGGCACTTGGCACATGTGTCATGACTTTCGGTCTTTCAATAAGTTGACAATCAAGGACAAATTTCCCATCCCCATTATTTATGATCTCTTGATGAACTTCATGGAGCAAAGTTTTTCACTAAGCTTGATATACGTTCAAGATACCACCAAATGAGGATGAAAGAGACAAACATCCCAAAGATAGCCTTCAAGACACAAGAAGTTCATTATGAGTTTCTAGTGATGCCTTTTATCCTTTGTAATGCTCCATATAGTTTCTAGAGCCTCGTGAATATATTGATCTACAATAAAGCATGGGAATCACACATAGAGCATGTGGATAAGTCCTTGCAACTCTTGAGAGATAACCAATTATTTGTGAAGTGCTCCAAATGTGCTTTTGGGGCTCCCGAGGTAGAATATTTGGGTCACATTGTAAGTCAAGAGGGAGTATGAGTTGATCCCAAGAAAGTGGCGACTATGCATGATTGACCCCATCCAAAAACACTAAATATATTGAGGGGAATCTTAGGAATTACATGCTACTACAAAAAAATTGTGAAAAATTATGGAAAAATTGCAACTCCTCTAACTTCACTCTTTAAAATGAACGCCTTTGTTTGGAGTGAGGTAGCAACACATTCCTTCCTTTCTTTAAAGGATTCCATGCACACTACTCTAGTATTAGCAGTGCCTAACTTTAATAAGACTTTTGTCTTGGAATGTGATGCTTCAAGTAGATATCTTGAAGCAATATTGATGCAAGAAGGACACCGTTTGGAATTTACCAGTAAATAATTGTGTGATCACAATTTGGGAAAATCCACATATGAGAAGGAAATGATGGATATCCTTCATGTAGTGGAGACTTGATGCCCATATCTCATATGGAAGCATTTTTAGATCAAGACTGGCCATCATAGTTTGAAGTATTTCCTTGAACAAATGTTGTCTTCACCAGAGCAACTTAAATGGGTCACCAAGATGTTGGGGTAAGATTATGAGATCATATATAAGAAGGGTAAAGAGAATGTTGTGGCTAATTCTTTATCCAAAATATTTGAGGAGGTTAGGTCACTCCTTTCCTTATCATTACCAAATACAAAGTGGATGAGGGAGGGCCACAAGGAATGACTAGAAAACAATACTTTAAGGAAGCTCATCCAATGACTTTAGGTAGATCCAAACCCACTTAAAAGTTATACATGGAAACAAGATACGTTGTGATATAAATGGTGCATTGTTCTTGCAAAATATTCAGCCCTAAAACAACAATTCTTAGAGGAGCTACATTCATCACTGATAGTAGGTCACCCTGGCTTTCATGAAACCTATGAAATAACTAAGTGTTCATTCTTTTGGTATGGCATGAAAACATATATCCAAGACTTCGTAGCATCCTATGACGCTTTCCAAATAAACAAGGGAGAGATAATGAATATACCAAGGGATTTGTAACCACTACTAATCCTAACACATATTTGGTCAAACATTTTAATGGATTTTATTGTGGGGTCCCAAAAGTGGGAACAAATCAATCATCATGGTGGTTGTTGATTGTCTTTCAAAATTTGCTTATTTTTGTTCCCTAGCTTATTCTTTCATTCCTTACTTAGTGGCCTAGGCCTTCACATATTATAACATTAAGCTACATTGTATTCCCACTTCCAACATCTCAGATCGAGACCCCACATTCACCAATAAATTTTGGCAAGATCTATTTAAAATTCAAGGTACACAAATAAATATGAGCATTGCATATCATCTGCAAATTGATGGTCAAATAGAAGTGGCCAACAAGTCCTTAGAAACCTATTTGAGATGTTTTTCTTCAAAAAATTCACACCAATGGGCACAATGGCTTACCCTTGTTGAATGATGGTACAACACCACTTATCATGGAGCTACCAAAATGACACCATATGAAAGTTGTTTATGGAAAAAAAAAACATGTTAGTGGCATCCTATGTACGAGGCACCCCCAAGGTTCATGAAGTATATAGAACACTTCACACTAGAGAAGACACTATCCGTATCCTCAAGGACAACTTGATTATGGTGTAAAATCAAATGAAACAAAAAGTTGATCAACATAGATCTGAAATTTATTTTAACAAAGGGGGTCAATTGTTTCTTTTCCTACAACCTTATAAATAAACATCACTCAAAGATAAAGTTCCCCAGAAGATATCTACCAAGTTCTATGGTCCCTATCAAATCATACAACACATTGTTTAGGTCGTCTATAAGATGGCTCTCCCAACCCACTCCAAGATTCATCTATTATTTCATGTGTCATGTTTGAAGAAAGTTGTGGGATCAAGCTACAAAGTGCAAACCAAACTACAATAACTTGATGAAGAAAGTTCCATTTGGCTCCAACTAGAAGTAGTATTGAATACTAGAGAACACCAATTACACCACTGCATGATCAAAGAAGTATTGATCCATTGGAAAGATAAGAATCTAGAATATTCTAGATGGGAACCAACAATGATTCTACAACAATTTCCTCACCTTCATCCTTGAGGACAACACTCCTTTCGAAGGGGAGGGCATATTAGGGCCCTACCCTAAACCCCTTATATAGATTTTTTATTACTGTATGAGGCCACCTTCCTTAAATAAGGTCCATTAAATAGTTATTTAATAGTTACTCATTGTAAAAATGGTCATTTTTATTAATAAGGATCAAATTAGTTGGTTGAACCTCATTATAAGGGGCCCATAGGTAGTTAATATTCTCTATGGATAACTTATATATTGAGTAGAAGGTTATGTAATGTTTTGTCAAGAATTGTTATTTTATTTGGAGCATGTCTCTTGGAAGTTTCCCCCTTGAAGAGGCAAGTGAACATAGCTCTCTATTTTCATTTCCAAAGAGATATTTCTTGGGTTTTATCTCTCTTTTCTCTCGTGTTCTTGTGTTTTTCCCTACATTTTATGTGATTTATCTAATGTTTTGGGGTTAAATACATTATAAGGGTGTAGTTGTGGCACTATGTGTTCCTTCATGTCAATCATTAGTTACTTCATCTCCATAGGAGCTGGGTCTATATCATGAATCCTTATCATCCCCATTGAAACTTTTGAAATCCAGAACCTCTAGATATTATCATCGAAAGAAAAAGTGTACTAGAGCACAAAAGGGGAAGGATAAAAACACTGTGGGCCATGATATTAGTTTTTGGAAAGTGAAGGAATTAATGCATGTGGCTTTACCAGGAAGATTCATGGGTAAGGTGATTAAGATCAACTCTAGCGCAATGGTTAGAAGAAGGTTGGAAATTGTATTTAGGATATATGTCAAGGTTTCGTATTCTGGTTAAGTGATGAATATTTTTTGGGCTTAGGAGTAACAAAAATGTAGATGCCATTTTCTCCCAAAATTGGCTACTGAGAGAATTCAACCTGGTTCTAAATTGATTGCACCTAGGTTTTTATCCTAGAAGTGAGCCAATGGTAATACAACACATTTGGATACTTCTTCCCAATCTTCCTTTGTAATTTTGGACCAAAGAGTCCTTAAAGGCAATTCCTAATACTTTGGGGAAATTCATCTTTTTAGAAAAAGAAATATCAAACTATTCAGATAAAAGGACTGTTAGGGTTCTGGTGGAACCAAATTTGAGGGAGGGTTTGCAAGACAAATTAGAAATTGCATGGGAGAGTGGAGCTTTTACTCAAATATTGGACTATTGGAAACTACCTTTTAGTTTCTCATCTTGTCATGAAGTAGGTCATTTATGGAGGGTTTGTGCCACAAATAAAATTTGGGTTCCAAAAAAGAAGGTTTGGGAAAAAAAAATCCCAGGAACTGGAGACTGTTGATACTAACAAGAAGGAAGCTCCTTACATAATGAAAGAGTTTTGGGGTGTCAAATAGGTCGATGTGAATATTCTCTGGATCAATTAGTCCAAACTCATGTGGAGAAATGGGGGACTCAACCTCTGCAAGGTATGATATCCTCCCCTCATTCTTTACATTTTCTTACAGTTGTGGGAAAGTTCGTGTCTCCTTCAAAACATCTTGTAGGATTTGATTGCTCGAAAGCCTTGGAAAGGGAACCCTTAAACCCTAGTTCTCACAATGATGGTAGGGATTCAGAAAATCCTTCACTCTCACCAAGGATATCCTTGGAATCTCTTTTAGAGAAGAAATTTATTTTTCATGAGGTTGAAGTTGATACGCCTTGTAAAAAGAATAAGTATGGGGTTCCTCAGTCTTCCACCTTTCAATTGTGTCCTCGAAAGATTATAAAAGTGGGAGATAATGGAGATATTGAAGAAGGGATAACTCTATAAATTGATAAACCATTGACTATAGGAAAAAATTATAACATATCCAAAGAAAAATCCTTATCCTCCAAATAGGTGCTAGAAGGAAAACAAATGACCATTAAAGGGGTTCTTAGAGTAGGAAAAACCCCAAAAAAGTTGACGTAAAGACTATATTCTCCCTGAATGTGAGAGGGGTTTGGGTTTCCCATAAAAAAAATTCCCTCATAAGAGTGATGTTGTCTTATCATACAGATGCAATACTCTTCTAAAAAATTGTGTTTGGAATCGAAAGAAACTTCTATTTATCTAAAATCCTAAAAAAATGGAATTTTTGTTCCCTTGACGTTGACGAACTGTCAGGAGGTTTGGTGACATGATGGATTCCAAGAATCAATGCAATATATACCCATATATTTTCTACATGAATCATTCTTGAAAGAGAATAAGGGGATTTAGGTAAATTCTTTATAATTGTAAACATCTATGGGCCTTATGGGGACAAAATGCCATTATGGGAACAAATCAAGGAGGAGGAAAATTTGGCAGGTGATAATATAATTAATGGAAGAGAGGTTCGGGGAGAAGAAGCTATGTATGATCTCTTGGTAGACTATTTAACATATTTATTTGAGGAACAAAACCTAATTGACATAAAGCATGTTCAAATGGTCCCTACTTGGATAAATTCAAGGAGGGGAAGAGAAGGCATCTAAAATAGGTTAATTAGATTCTTTACATTACAAAAATTGATTGAGGAGGTTGAGAGATATGGGTCCTAGGTAGGAAATGGTGGTTCTTCATACCACCATCCTATTCTTCTTCAAGCTGATAAGGATGGCATGAAGCCCTCTACTGCATTTATATTCAATCATGATTGGTTGAATGAGGAGAAATTTAGACTACTTATTTTAAGAAATTGGAAATTTTGTGATCCCTATTCAAGAGATTTAGTTATGTTTCAATTTTCTTCAAATCTCAAGCATGTTAAGAAACTGGCAGATGGGTGGGAAAAGAGGAAAACAAAAGAAAACCATTGCGGAACATAAAAAAGTTGATGTAGAAATTTATACACTCTTTGAAAACAATGTTTTAGGGGTTTCAATGATGATGAAATTTTGTCTTTAAAGTCTTTGGAGGAAAAAAATAAAGTCACGTTAGATTCAAAAGAGGTGGAGCGGAGGCTCAAAAGAAGAACTATCTAGTTAAAAAGGGGTACAATAATACATTTTTTTTCACAATTATGATAATTACAACAAAAATGTAAATACCCTATGGGAAATCAATAATCCCAATGGCTCCAAGATAATATCATTTGAATACTTGGCAAATGTAGGCAAGACATATTTCCAAAAACTTTTCAAAGAGCCCAAAGTTTCAAACATAGTTGACACTATGAAGTTGATAAGACCATCACTTAGGTTTTTTTTTATCAAAGTATGAATGAGAGGCTCATGGTTGAAGTTACAAAGATGAATTAAAGGGTGTTTTGCATTTGTTTAAGAAGGCCAAGAAACCTAGGACAAATGGTTGGTCTGTGGAATTCTACATTTTCTTTTATGACATGTTAGAAGATGAGCTCTTAAGGGTGGTGAAGGAATCAAAATAATTGGGTCGGGTATTGGGGATAATCAATTCTATGCTCATTTATTTAATCCACAAAAAGAATGAGCCAAATTCCTATGAATATTTTAGACCTATCTCATGGTGTAATCTTATATACAAACTCATTTTGAAGATTATAGAAAACAAGCTCAAGGGAATGTTGTCCAAAGTAATTTTGAAGGAGCAATTTGGGTTTTTGTTCAATAGGCATATTCATGATGTTGTGGATCATCATAGGAAGGTTTACATACAATAAAATGATGCCATTAGTAGTGATTAATATTTAATTAACTGAGGCCTATGACAGGGCGAATTGGTTGTACATCAGGCTGGTACCACTTCAAATGGGTATGAATCTTTCTACGGTAAATTGGATTTTAAGATGAGTTACTTCAACATCTTTTTTTGTATTCATAACTAGTATCCTTTTAGTTTTTTCAATGCTATAAGGTGTTAAGTACTATATGTATTATAATAAGAAAAAAAAATATTGCGAAAAATACCAGTAGAAAAACAAAATTTAGAGAACCACAACACCAAAAATGATACCTTTATTAATAGAAAGCAATGTCCACTTGCCTACTTGAGGGGGAAACCTATAGCAGAGAAGCAATCTATTACAATAATTCTCAAGACAAGAATTTATCATGCCTCCTACTCTTATTTATACTAATTCTATCTTCTAAAGAAGATTCTAGAGGAAGATCTTCCTAGAAGCATAAGCTTATATTAAGTCTTCTTACATTAGACTTGTTCACATTATTAAATACGCATTATTAACTAATGTTGGAATTTATAACATGAAAAACATAGTATTCTACCTATGTGAGGGGTTAGGGAGGTTAGGTCCCTAGCATGACCTCCCCCTTGAAGAAAAACTTTGTCCTCAAGGCTTAAGATGAGGAAATGGTTGCAAAATGCTGGTCGATTCCCAAGTGGCATCTTCTAGAGTTGTATATTTCCACTGAACTAACACTTCCTTCATGCTGCATTGATGGAGACGACACTCTCGCTGGTTTGATACGGCTTGTGGTTGCAACCAAATAGAACCTTCTTCATCCAACTCAGGGAGACTGATTCGAGTTTGACAATTAGTTCCAATCACTTTCTTTAAGTATGAGACATGAAAAATAGGATGGAGATTAGGGTGACTAGGCAGAGCCAATTGGTAGGCCACATGCCCCACTCACTTGAGAATTTTATAAGGACCATAAAATTTGGGAGCAAGTTTCTGACAATGTTCAACTTTGAGTGAAGTTTATTAATAAGGTTGCAGACAAAGAAACACCTAGTCCCCTTCAACAAATTGACGTTCGGAACGACCTTGATCTTCTTGTTTCTTCATGCAATTCTAAGCCATGACCAAATTTTCCTTAAGGGTATGGAGAATGATCACTTGGAATGTAATATTATTTTCAACCTCCTGAACCTTGGAGACACCTCACATGTATGAAAGAACCGACATTGCTTTTTCCCCATAGACTGCTACAAAAGGAGTCATGCAAGTAGCAATATGGTAAGATGTGTTGTACCACCATTCAACTAGGGGTAACCACTGAGCCCATTGATTTTGTCTATCAGATGCAAAACACCTCATATATGTTTCCAAAAAGTTGTTGACAACTTCAATTTGGCCATCAAGATGGGGATGGTAAGTGGTGTTTAGATGCAATTGGGTTCTTTGGATCCTGAACAATTCTTGCCAAAAATTGCTGGTGAAAGTTGGATCTCGGTCAAAGACAATAGAATGAGGCATGCCATGAAGTTTGTATATATTATCCATAAAAAAATGAGCCACTGTGGATGTGTTGACCAGGTGTTGAAGAGAATAGAAATGAGCATATTTGGAAAGATGATCTACTACCACCATGATGAATGACTTATTTCATGATTTAGGTAAGCCAACAATGAAATCCATAGAAATATCCCTCCAAGTAGTAAGGGGAATCATAAGTGGTTGGAGTGTGCATGGAGCTTTGACTATTTCTCCCTTATTACGTTAACAAGTATCACATTCAACCACAAAGGTGCGAACATCATGTTTCATACTGTCCCAGAAAAAAGAACATTTGACCCATTCATAGGTTTTGGTAAACCCTAAATGCCTAGCGGTGGGTGAAGCATGAAGCTCAGAAACCACTGTGGATTTAAGTTGGGACTGTTTTCTTAAATACAAACGACCTTTGTAGTGAAGCTATTCATTGTGCCAAGATTACCCTAGAGAAGCTTGAGAATGGTGCTGCAATCGTTGGATCAGGCAAGAAAGTTTGTGGTCTTGCAACTATTCCTGGTGAATAGCTTGGAGCCAATCTACTACAATAGAGGAGAGGGAAAAGATGGACCCTGCTTCTTCATACTTCCTGGAAAGAGCATCAATAAACAAATTTTATTTTCCCTTCTTGTAAATGATCTCATAATAATATCCAAATAGCTTGGTCACCCATTTTTGTTGCTTCCGGGATGAAATTAATTGTTTCAAAAAAATACTTGAGGCTTTGATGGTCAGTTTTAATTTGGAAGCATTGCTCCAATAGATAAGGATGCCAAAGATCCACAACATGCAGAATAGCCAACATTTCTTTTTCATAGATTGATTGCCCCAAATGTCTCTTTGAAATTTGTTTCCTAGTGAATGCCAAAGGCCTGCGATCTTGCATGAGGACTGCCCCAATCCCTTTCCCTGAAGCATCATATTCTAGGACAAAAGTCTTGGTGATGTTGGGAAGTGCCAAGATAGGAGTCATGCACATAGCCTCTTTGAAGGTTTGAAAGTATTGATTGGCTACTAGAGTCCAAGTGAAAGCATTTTTTTTAATGAAAGCAGTGAGAGGTGCTGCAATTTTTCCATAATTCTGAACAAACTTGTGATAACAACCCGTTAAACCTAGAAAACCATGCAAGATCTTAATATTTTTAGGGAGAGTCCAATCCTTCATAGCTTTAATTTTCTTAGGATCCACCAGTATGCCATCCTTGCCGACAATATGACCCAGGTACTCCATTTTTTAGGCTCCAAACACACATTTAGACTGTTTAAGGAAAATTTTGTGCTGAGAGAGTAGATGGACAACTTGATCCACATGGGAGAGATGGGCTTGCCAAGTTTTACTATAGATGCAAATATCATCAAATAAAACTAAGAAAAAATGACAGAGTAAAGATAACTCATAGTGACCCTCATGAGTTCTAAATGCAGTCTTGGGAATGTCTTCCTCTTTCATATGCATTTTGTGGTAGATGGAATGAATATCAAGTTTAGTAAAGTACCGAGCACTGCTCAATTCATCCAGCAAGTCATCAATGACAGGAATGGGAAATTTGTCTTTGTTGGTGAGTTTTTTTAGGGCGCGAAAGTATGGACACATGCACCAAGTTCATTCTTTCTTGAGTACCAGGACCACAAGAGAATAATAGGGGTTGGTACTAGGATGGATAACACCCACTTCGAGCAATTCTTGAACAATTTTCTCCATTTCATTATTCTGGGAAAAGGGAAAATGATAATGGAAAACATTGGGAGGAAGAATGCCCAAGACTAGAGGAATGGAATGATCATGAAAACCACAAGAAGGGGGAAGTCCACGGGGAGTGGTAAAAAAAACTTGGTGTTGGGAGAGGATAGATTGGAGGTTAGTATGAACATAGGGTGTCTCAACTGCTTGAATGAAATGGAGTTGGGAAATAATGCTCGAATGACCTTTTTTGAGGAGCTTTTCCATTTGATGGGAATTGATGATCTTAGGGTATCTTGTTGTGATTTCTTGGAACTTATATTGTTGTCCGTCCTGTTGGAATTGCATGTTTAATTCCTTAAAATCCATGAGGATGGGGCCTAGAGTGCATAACCATTCAACACCGAGCACAATGTCACAACCACTCATGTTGATAGAAAACATATGAGATTTCAAGGGGTACTGACCAATTTGTATGCACACATTTTCACAATGCCCACCACATTTCATGGAACCACCATTGGAAATCATGATTTGAAAATTGTTGATGACACATATATAGAAATTGATTTTCTAGGCAATGCGATGATGAATAAAATTATGGGTGTTTCCACTATCAACAAAAAATATGACTTTCCTATGCTTAATGTAGCCAATTAGCTTGAGGGTTTGGGGAGCAAAGAAGCTAGTGAGCGTGTGCATCAAAATCAACAGTTCATATTTTGGTGGATCAGTGGGCGGAGTAGGATCATATTTTGGGGGTAACTCTACCATACTGGAAGATTCATCCTCCTCATCAACAACATCCTCAGAAATGGCCATAAAAATATTTTGTTCCTTACACTTGTGCCCGGGAAAATATTTGTCAACACAATTATAGAAAAGACCCTTGAGTCAGCATTCAACCATTTCTGCCCGAGTTCATTTCTGGATCTTGAGAGGGGTGGCATGAGGGGAAATATTGGTAGTTCAAGGGTAGGGAAGAAAAGAGGGTTTTTTGGTTCTAAGAAAAGACAACCTGGTGTGCTCCTTCAATGCGTTTAATATCTTCTAATCAAGACTGGGGGTGAGTTGTGGGGACATGGGCTCATATTTCATCCTTTAGGCGACTGGTAAAGAATTCCCTAAAGAAGGCATCTTCCATTCCCTTCGTTCTGAAATCCAAGTGCTCAAAGGCGTTATAAATTCTTCCATCATGCCAGATTGTTTCAACTTGGTCAAAGGGATTAAATAGTGGGTGTCAGTGTCAAAGCATTCATAAATATCTACAACAAAATGGATCCAAGCAACATACCCTTGATGTGCATTTTTTCTCCATTTCCACCATTTCCAGTGTTTAGGATCCAGATAAAGAACAACATAACAAAGTTTGGCCAACTCATCAGTAATTCCATGCAAAGAAAACTAATGCTCCATTTGGGTGACCCAACTTGTAGGATTAGAGCCATCAAATTTATTGACCTCAACACGGGGAAGATGAGAGTCACGATGAAAGGGATTGGACTGAAAGGCCATAGTATAGGAGGATTCAACACCATCTACTTGGGAGGATTGTTCAATGAAGGGGGGTGTGGGATCGATTCAACAACTAGTTGAGAGTGGCATTGAGGGTGTCAAATTTTCCCTCTAATTTGTCAAATCAACCTTCAACTTTGGAAAATTCGGTCTGGACTTGGTCCTCAAAATGGTCAAACTAAGCCTTATTCTATTTGATTTCAGCCTGCATTTCTTGGGTGCGAGTGGTGGCCATTTGAAAAGTTGGGGTGCCTGAGATGTGGAGTGGGTCCACTAAAAAAGGCAGATAAGTGATATATATCACTACGATCAGGGAGACAAGGGAACGAAAATGGGATAGGTGTCAAATAAGGGTGCCGGGAAGGGTGGGTGGGACCACAAAAAAAGGCGTATAAGTGATAGGTACCACAATGATCAGGGATAAAAGGGGAATCTAATGGAATATGTCCCAAATAAGGGTGTCAAGAAGGGGGTCGGGTCCACAGAAAAAAAAGGCTTAAAAATGATAGGTACCATGCCAATCGGGGTGAAGAGAGGAATCCAATGGGATAGGTCCTGAATAAGGGTGTCGGTGTGACCACTATACTTGTTACTCTTGTAAAGTTATACTCTAGCTTGAAGAATATTACAGTGACAAATTTCCCAAATTGTTAACAAGAAAAATTCTATAGGAATTTCATAAACATAATGTAGGAGGCAGGGTTGTGCGATAATAGATCTCACATGTTCATTTTCTATTCTATTTCTTTCCCTGGGGTTAGGGTTTTAACGGTTCCTACAAACAATGGTTTGTCTTGTGCTATATCTCTCTGATATATGTGTGGGGTTGAACAATAGTACTCAGTCCAATATCTCAGGGCACCATCTAAGGAGGCACGATCATACCCTTAGTTGTACTAGCAATTACCCATGTACTAGAGAGTATCTTCCTAAGTATTGTTCTTGATTCCATGATAGCAGTCAAGAGATTGATTGATTGATCTAGATATGGTTTCAAGAGACTTAGGGGAATCCCAATATACCTGATGATACGTGGGAGTGATGGCCGTGTACAAATTTTGTTTGATGCGGTACTACTCGAAGGGGTGCCAATAAGGGTTACATAGGTTTCCAACAAGGTGAAATGTTTGTTTCTAGTACTTTGTGAAACCGTCTGTATTTCCTGTGTGTAGTCTTCCCCAACTGAAATTTTACCCGTCGAATGACATATCTTTATGCTTTAAAGACGCTGACAGTACACATATCTACCCTAAGAAAAACATTCCCACAATTAATGCAGAGGAAAGTGCTATGATACCACTTGTTACGCACCAAATGTATTATAATAAGCATAAAACACAAATATTACAACAAATACCAGTGGAACAACAAAATGTAGAGAACCACGACACCAAAAATGATACCTCTATTGATAGAAAGCAATTCTCACTTGCCTCTTTGAGGGGGAAACCTCCAATAGAGCATCACTCTATTACAATAATTCTCAAGACAAGACTTTCTCATGCCTCCTACTCTTATTTATACTAATTCTATCTTCTAAGGAACATTCTATAGGAAGATGTTTCTAGAAGTTGAAGCTTCTATTAAGTCTTGTTACATTATACATGTTCAAATTATTAAATAGGGATTATTAACTAATGTCATCCTTTATTACATGGAAAATATATTATTCTACCTACGTGAGGGGTTAGGCAGGTTAGGTCCCTAACATAAGGGAGCTTAGAAAATGTTGTCCCCTATCCCATTTTTTGTTTCTATTGATTGGTAAAGGATTAAGTAGATTAATAATAGAAGTAAAAAGGGTGGGGAATATCCGAGGTATTAAAGTGTCAAGGGCTACCTCCCTCTCACACATATTTTTTGTTGATGATTATACTATGCTCTTTAGCATCGGTTCTTTGCAAGAATGGAAAATATATAGAGGAATTTTGAATACCTATTGTGATGCAACTGGTATGGATGTAAACTTAAATAAATATCATATGCTCTTCAAATAATTTGGGCTTGGTTTGAAATATTAGATATATCATATCTTACCTCTCCCCTCAAGCTCCCTTGATCAAGGGGTGAGGTATCTGGGGTTCAACCTAAAACCATATGACTAAAGGTTTGAAGATTGGTTATGTCTATACAAAAAATTGAGGCAAGTTTCTCATGTTGGTGCCTTAGATGGTTGTCTCATGGAGGAAGGTTTATCTTCGTGAAGTCTATTTTGGAGAGCACATCGATTTATTGGTTATCCATTGCTCAATTTACCAAAGGAATTCTTGAGAAGATAGAGAGAAAATTCTTTATTTTCCTTTGGACGGGGCAGAAGAAATTAGAAGGAATTCCACTTGTCAAATGGAAAAAACTTACAAGACCAAAATAAGTAGGAGGTTGAGGTTTGATGGACATTTTTTTTTCAGCCAAGCCTTTGCTACAAAAAGAATCTAGAGATTTTTTTTCAATGATGGATTATGTGGAAAAGTCATAAGATCTAACTATTCTAGAGACATATCCTTGGAGGAATGGATAAGGTCAGAATAAAATTATGTTAAGGGTGCTTCCATTATTTGGAAAGGGCTCAGGGTGAGATATTTCCCTATTATAGGTAAATTGGTTGCCTAGAAAGTTGGAAGAGAATATAAACTCAAAGTTGGGGATGGATCTTTGGTTAGATGCAATGGTATCTATAGGTAGTCTAGATATTTAAAGGATGAACTACAAGATTAAGGTAAACCAAAGTTAGAATATGTATCCATTGGGGTTCTAGGGGGTTGGTTTCAATTTTAGATGCCAAATGAAGATCTAAGTTTGCATGGTAATTGTAAAATTTTTAAACCCCACACAGTTTCAAGTCTCGCTGATTTTTCTCAATGTTTAATGCCCAAAACCGAGTTTTATGACAACCATAAATACTTGACATATAAGCAAAATTTCAAAACTGAAACATGAGGATTTTGAACAATATTTAATACAAAAATAAATTTATATTAGCGGCACCATATTCAAAAAATTAAATGCACATAGATTTTTGGTCTAACAGTGACCCTGGAAAAACCCACAAGGGGAAAACTAGTGAGAGAGGGATTTTTATTATTTCAGAGCTCAGAGAAAATGTCTTTTACAAAAATCATTAATTTCAGAAATTAAATATAAACTTATCTCGAAAACCGTGCCAAATTTCCACTTCACAAACTGATCCAAAATCCTTGAAATACATGCCTAAATTTCTTGTACATATGCACATGTCATCTCCCTCGAATTTTGTGCCCTTCTTGTTGTATGAACTCCCTCGAAATTCATGCCAAGACAACAACCCAAATTTTTGTCCTAGAAAGTGTTGTACGGTTTCCTAGGAAAGTGTGCCAACTTTCCAAAAAATGCACAACAGTCACTCCTCGATTTTTGTGCCAAAAAAAAACAGTATGACCTCCAAAAATCCATATGGTACCTCCCAATAAATTCCTTGTACCTTCACCTTGAAATTTGTGTTGTAGCTTGGTGTCTTGGGATGCATGCCACCTTCATAAATTTCCTTTTTTGTATATGCTCGACTTCTCTCTTTCCAGCTCTCTCAAAAATTCATGCAACTACCCAAAATGGGTGCGCCCTCCTTACCCTAATCAACTGAATGTGTGGAAGCTGAAAGGTCATCTAATCCAATGGTTGAGATTAGATGAGATGAGTGGTGGAGATTAAATCACTTAACTCATCCACTTTCCCGAAGTTCAAAAAGTCACCTTTTAATTTACATCTCATAAATTAAATTACTAGGGTCCACATTAGGCATTTTCCCACCCCTTAGGCACCTAGATGATGAGAAACACTTGCCTCGGTAATTTTTAGTTATTTTTAACACTCACTCTTACGGAGGAAGGTGTTACTCACCACTCTAAGATTTTCCTTGAATAATACAAACTTGCCTTTGCCCAAAGCTTTAGTGAGTCTTCTCGCAATATGCTCATCTGTAGATATGTATTGTAGCTCAACTCCTCCTCTCTGAACATAATCCCGGATGAAGTGATATCGAATCTCAATGTTCTTATACCCGTCATGAAAAAATGGATTCTCAGAGAGTTTGATACAACTCTAATGATCACAATAAATCATAATGGGTCTCATTTGCACACCAAATAATCCCACCAATAACTTGTGAAGCCAAATGGCCTCACAACTAGCCTGACATATACTCATCCTCTGCAGAACTCAAATCCATTGACTTTTACTTCCGACTAAACGACGACACCATTTTTGAGCCCAATCTGAAACAACATCCAGAAGTACTCTTCATGTCACTGACACATCCTGCCCAATCTGAGTCAGTATATCCCACCAATCGAACTCCATCCCCTCTCAGATAGTCTAGGCCATAATCCATTGTACCACAAAGATACATGAGCACATGTTTTTCTGCTACCCAATCACTCTCCTAGGCTCCACCATAAATTGACTAAGAGTGTTGATAGAAAAACGAATATCTGGTCTGGTATTGACCAAATACATCAATGAATCAATCAAATGATATAAAGTGGGATCAACCAACTGTGATTTAGAAGCATGGAGATTCTTCCAGTTATTAATCATGGGTGTGGTCATGGGCCTACAATCCTCCATCTATAATCTCCTCAGAATGTCACAAGCATACTTCCCCTGTCCCAGAAAGATGTGTCCAGGATCCTACCAAACCTCCAACCCCGAAAAATAATGAATCAGTCCAATATTTTTCATCTCAAACTCTAAAGCAAGGCTCTCCTTGCAACTAGTAATGAGTCTCTCAGCCCCTATAATGAAAATATCATCAACATATATCAAGAGTATGAGAGGATCCTCTCCAACCACAATGAAGTACATGCTGGGATCCGCCTCACTCTTCTCAAAGCCCAACTGTTGCAAGTAGGCATCAATCCTAGAATACCAAGCTCCGGGAGCTTGTTTCAACCCATACAATGACTTCTTCAGTATTCACACATGATACTCTCTTCCATGCACCTCAAATTCCAATGGTTGCTCAATGTACACATCCTCCTGTATGATACCATTCACAAATATGGTCTTCACATCCATCTAATGGATTTTCCAACCCATCTCTACTGCAATAAAGATCACTACCCTGATCGAGGTATATCTAGAAATCAGAGTGAAGGTCTCATCATAGTCAACTCCCTCAACCTATGAGAACCCCCGAGCCACAAAACGAGCTTTGTAATTATCAATGCTGCCATCTGCAACATAATTGAGTTTGTAGATCCACCTAGAAGTCACCACTGACTTCCCCCCAGGTCTAGGAACAATCTCCCAAACATAATTCTTCATGATGGAACTATACGCTTACATCATGGCATCTCTCCAAACCTGTCTACCAACAACCTCCTCAAAAGTGGAAGGCTCAGACTCCCTGATGTTTCTTACCATCGCAATATAGCTTTAAAATATTTCAGGAGGTTTTCTCTCCCTCACAACCTACCTGGGATTCCCCACAGAACCTCGTGCCTCCTTTAGAGTGTCTTGAATCCATTTGGGCTTCCTCCTCTCAGAAGTAGTGTCATGTGGAGGGGACTCCCCCTACTCAACCCCATCACCTGAAGACTATGAACCTGAAGTAGAATTTGAAGCATATGATCCTAAAATCTGAGAATCTGTAACCTGTGATCCTGATAGATGTGGCCCTATGCCCTGTGGACCAGTCGTCACTGAAAATGGTGGACCTAAACTCTGTGTCACTAAAGTCTATTGTGGACTCACCTGAATCTGAGGTGATGACTGCTCACCCTTCTTAGTGCCTCGTGACTTCCTAAAGGCTCTATCCTCCTCAAATATCACATCCCTTCTCAAAAAAGTCTTCCTTGAGGAAGGGATGTATATGTAGAAAGCCTTTGAAGTCTCAATATACCCAACACAAATCCCCTTTTATTCCATGGGCTCTAGCTTTTTCCTCTTCTCAGAAGGGAGATGTGAATATGTAAGGCACCCAAAAATCCTAAAGTGCCCAACCTCAGGCTTCTTCCCAGAGAAATCTCCCTCAAGAGTCTTATCCCCCAATGCTCTGTGTGGACTCCTGTTCTACAGATAAACTGTAGTGTAACATGCTTCAGCCCAAACAAAGAGTGGCAACCCTTGATCATGCAACATGGCTCTCGCAACCCCAACTATGGCCTTGTTTTTCCTCTTAGCAACCCCATTCTACCGTGGGTTGTAAGGAACAATCAACTCCCTTTTGATGCCCTCTTCTGCACATAAGTCAATAAAATCCTTGGAGGTATACTCACCTCCATTATCTGTCCTCAATACTATGATTTTCCTCCCACTCTGGTTCTCCACAAGAGATTTGAATTCTTGTAACCGATTGAAGACCTGTCCTTTGGTCTTCATGAAGAAAATCCAAGACCTCTGAGAGAAGTCATCAATGAATATGACATAGTACAAACAACCACTCAAATATGCAGAAGACATAGGACCACATACATCAGAATGAATAAAATCAAGTATACCTGCTACTCTGTTGTCATTGCTTGGAAAAGTACTTTTTGTGTACTTCCCCAAAGCACACGCCTTGCACAACTCCTGGTGCTTTGTACTAAAATCTGGCACTCCAGTCACAATCTCTCTCAGTATCCTCAGAGCCTCATGATGAAAATGGGTCAGCCTTCGATGCCATAGCTCACAAAGATCATTGTTGCTAATAGTATGATACAATGCACTAGCTAGCTAAAACATGAGCTTGTACAACTTCACATGTCAAGTTCCAAACACTTTGGCCAAAGTGATACTGGACCGCTTGGAAAATAGGAGCACCTGTCCATCATAGAGCAACACCTCATATCCCCTATCCTCAATAGTAGAAACTAAAATCAAGTTCTTCTTCAAGCCAAGAACATATATGACATCTCTCAACAATATGGAAGGTTGAGACTCCCTTTGAAATGCTACTGTCCCACTACCAACTGCCTTGACCACTCGGTCATCTCCAAGCACTACCTCAAGATCACCAATCTGTGTAAGATCTGTCAAATGCTCATGAACACCTGTCATATGGAGGGAGGCACCACTGTCAATATATTGAACACTGGAATGTGTGGCTCTAGTGGAAATACACACCACTAAGGAAAACTCCTTATCGAACCTAGTGGAAAACTCCTCCACCTCTGTTGAAGTTGTTGCTTCTTCTTCTTATTAGGACATTGTCTTGCATAGTGCCCAAACTTGTGACATACAAAACACTTGACTTTTCTCATGACCTTCTTTCCTTCACTCTTCAGTTTGTTTCCTCCCTTAGGACCCTTTTTAACTTCTTCTTTCTATTAGCAGCAAGAGCCACATTATCCTCATCATTACCAGTGGATGAATTGCCATGCACATAACCTCTCTGGGTTTCCTCCTAAACAAAGTCATCCCAAAGACGTTCCCACTTGGGAAGATTCTCCCTAGCCACAATTCCCTCAACAAAAACAACCCATTGTTTGGTCACCCCATTCAATGTTTTCCTCACAAGTTCACTATTAGCAATGGCCTCCCCAATAGCTCCAAGTTCATCTCTTACTTGTGTTAACCTGGTAAGATATGTGACCACATTTTAAGCCTTGGTCATTCTAATTATTTTCAGTTTCTCTCTCAAAACCATCCTCCGGTTCTTATTTGTACTTTGATACAACTTCATCAATGACTCCCACATCTCATAGGCATTTGTCTTCCCTGTCACATAAGGAATCAAATGGTCCTTGATGACATCAATGATGATTCTTTTAGCCTCGATACTCTTCTTGTTATAGGCTTCTAGAAGAGTAGCATATATAGGTATAGTTATTGGGTTTATTATGGAGTTCTCAACAATGTCCCATAACTCACTCTCCTGCATAAGGAATATCATTCTCTCCTTCCAAGCACCAAAATTTACTGCCCCATCAAGTTTGTCCTCAATCCTTAAACCTATAGCCATTGACCCTTCTCTGCTGAAAATAAAAATTCCAAAATCTGTTCAGTGAAGTAACTTTTGTCCCACTCTCTGTATTGTTGATTTAAATATGCACTTCTCTTCAACTCAACTCTGATACCATGTAAAATTTTCAAACCCCACCCAGTTTCAAGTCTTGATGATTTTTCTCAATGTTTAATGCCCAAAACCTAGTTTTATGACATCCATAAATACTCAACATATAAACAAAATTTTAGAACTGAAACATGAGGATTCTGAACATCATTTAATGCATAAATAAATTCATATCAGTAGCACCATATTCAAAAAATTAAATGCACATAAATTTTTGGTCTAACAGTGGCCCTGGAAAAACCCACAAGTGGAAAACCAGTAAGAGAGGGATTTTTATTATTTCAGAGCTTAGAGAAAATGTCTTTTACAACATCAATTAATTTCATAAATTAAATACAAACTTATCTCGAAAATCGTGCCAAATTTCCACTTCACAAATTGAGCCAAACTCCTTGAAATTCATGCCAGAATTTATTTTACATATGCAGAGGTCATCTCCCTCAAATTATGTGCCCTTCTTGATGTATGGACTTCCTCAAAATTCATGCCAAGACAAAAACCCAATTTTTTGTCAAAGAAAGTGTTGTATGTTTTCCTAGGAAAGCGTGCCAAATTTGTAGAAAATGCACAACAGTCACTCCTCGATTTCTGTGCTAGAAAACAACAGTGCGACCTCCACAAATCTGTATGGTACGACCCAATAAATGCCATGTACCTTCACCTCTAAATTTGTAATTTAGTTTGGTGTCCTGGATGCATGGCACCTTCATAAATTTCCTTCTTTGTATCTGCTCAACTTCTCTCTTTCCAGCTCAAAAATTCATGCAACTACCCAAAATGGGTGTGCCCTCCTTACCCTAATCAACTCAATGAGTGGAAGGTGAAAGGTCATCTAATCCAATGGATGAGATTAGACGAGATGAGTGGTGGAGATTAAATCACTTAACTCACCCACTTTCCCTAAGTTCAAAAAGTAACCTTTTAATTTACATCTCATAAATTAAATGACTAGGGTCCACATTAGGCATTTTCCCACCCCTTAGGCTCCTAGGTGATGAGAAACACTTGCCAAGGTACTTTTTAATTATTTTTAACAATAACTTGGCAATAGAATGGTCAATCTATATTCTCATTTTAAATCACAATGCTATTTTTTACAAGATCACGAGGATGAGTTGAAATGGATTTGGAACAAAACTACATGTACTCTTTTTGCAAAATTAGGATATGAAACTATGATAGCACAAGATATAATTGGGGATAGAATTAAGTGGTAGAAGGCAATTTAGAAGATAGTATTCCCACTCAAAGTGAGAGTTTTTACATGCCTCTCACTACCCAATAAGATTCTCACCTAGGACAATGGAAAAAAGCAAAGATGGAATGGACTAAACTGTTGTATTTTATGCAAGGTTGAAGGTGAATCAGACAATCATATTTTCATTTCTTGTTCTTTTACTAAGCATTTTAGGAATCAAATTATTTGAATGGTAGGTGAACCTAATAAGTGAAATAAAAAAAAACTTAAGGAATGTTTTGAGGCATGAATGGCAAATCCCTTTGCAAGGACCATAAATCTCTCCCATGTTGTCACATGGATATTATGGTTGTATATAAATAAGATAATATTTCAACGGGAGAACATGATTGTTGGGATAACATCACATAAAATAAGGCTCTCCTATTGAGAAGGGTGGAAAGCACCTAAGATAAGGTTTGCCAAGGTCCTTATAGCTCTAGCCATTGAATTCTCCAAAGCTTGGGGCCTTTTTGATAGTGCCTACCAAGGAACCCTGGGTATGTGTGGAACAAGGGAAACTCTCTTTATTAATAATCACCTTTTTTTCTTCATAAAATATGGTACTAGAAAAGGCACAAGTAATAGAGATGATTTTTTCTCCCTTTGGATTCTAATGAAATTTGAATCAAACCAAGGTTTAAGGGACCTGTAAATAATGGGTGACTTAAAACTATTGATGGAATGGTACAATGGAAAATGTTGTATTTCCAAGTCGACACCTAATCCTATAATGAACAAGGTTATAGAGTCTAAAACATTGTTTGATCACATATCTTACACACATTTTTCATGGAAATTGATAAGAAACCATATTCACTTTTGAAGGATGTTCTTATTTTGTAGGAAGGTATGTTGATATGCCAAGAATTCAAGGGGGGCCTAAGCCTCTTCAAATTTATCTTTGTCCATTATGTAATTTGAGAACTGGGTATAAAAGAGTATGTTTAGGACTGTGTGTTGTCTTTATAAAGTAAGTTGAATGACATTCTTGTTGAGTCCACAACACACCCTAATTTTTTTCACAATTTTTGGGTACCATTTTTGTTTTAAGTTTTTATTTATCTAAAATAAATTATGCATCTTTAAATTTGAAGGATTCTTTTTCTATCATTCAACCTTTGTAATGCATTCATGTTGCCTCAATGAAAAAATAATTTTTCCAAGTCATTTGGCTCTAAATAAACCCAAGTTTCCAATGTTATTTTCAATGTTATTGAGAAGTTGAAATCATTTTCATCGGCAATGAAATTTTAAAATTGCACTCTTGTGAAAAGCTAAATATTGTATCATTGTGAGAGTGGAAGAAGGACGTCGATGCAAAGCACTTCCCAAAAGTCACTTTACTCATAGATATCGACCAACTATGAGGAATTTGCATCGATAAAAGTTAAAATGGCCAATGACCACCAAAGTAAATATGTAGGCCAACAAGAGATCATTGAATATCACTTCTCACTTTGACCAATGGAAAGGGGGGAAATGGCAGTGATGACAAAGTTTAAATTTTCGTTCATAGCACCCATCGTTGCAGTTTTCAACTTTCATTTTTCATAGTGTAAAATGTGACCGATAATCCCATTTGAAACGAATTTCAAAAAATTGTACGAGAACCCTCCCAATTGAACTTTATGTTGTTACATTTAAAAACTACACCAAAGTGCAGAGCGACTATTGAAAATAAATCCAGTTAGTTGTCGTTGGGCATTAATATGATGATTTGCTCATTGAAATGTCCAAACAACATTAAATGGTAGATATTCAAAGGATCTAATTAAATTCAATCCATATTTAGTAATCATAATGTTAGATTGAGTTTTTTATTATAAATATTCAAACATTTGCTAGTGCTTGATCACTAAAGTTAGAATTTGAATCCTATAAGTGAGAATTGAGCGTTGTGGGTGAGAGTTAGACATTGTATGATTTCAATTGGGGTTGTGATTTGGTGATTTAGAGAATTGAGATGGTTTAATAGTCAAGTGTGGTTGTTCTGTGAAAAAAGGTTTTTTGATTTCATGTTTCCTTCGCACCCTATGCATTGTGGATCAATTTCTCAGTCGGAGCTTGGTTGGTTTTTGCGTTCAATCGTTCCTTTCACAATATTTTTGATTCATCATCTCGGGTATGCTCATACAACTCTGGTATTTGAATGTGACTAAATGTGCCTTTGTTATAGTGAATTTGGGCTAGGTCAGTCATCCTATCTATATTTTTTGTAAAAGTTAAAAATATGGTTACATTCTCTTTTCAAAACCATTCTTCATTATATATGTTAATTCTATATCAAGTTCTTGATTCATTTAGAATTTGATAAATGCCATAATAATTAATTTTGTTAGCAATGAACAAAATCGATCCTTTCACCCTATTTACTTCTACTAGGTAGAATGCCTCCAAGGAGTACCCCTACAAGAACTCCTAGGAAATACCCTAAGGGGAAGCAACCTAAGAAACTAGTGAAAGCCTCCCAACAAAAACCAGTGGAAATTGATACTTCATCTGAGGAATATGTCCTTCTAATTCAAATACCCACACTACAAGAACATCATCCAAGGCATGTATTTAAAGATACTGAAGCTATTACATGAGTACAAATTCCTTTTCCTAGAAGGGGTGAAGTGTATCGAAAATTTCACACAAAATAATACTCATAAACAATTCCTTACAACCACCCTGTAATAAGGGAAGACGAAAAATTATTCATTAACATTAGGAGGTCTTATTTGAAATCTATCACAATGAGGACATAAGTCATGCCCTATTATGAAGCTATTGATTGAATTAACATCAATGATTAAGGTAGGCGTGTGGGTTATTTTTTGGTAGCTAACCTAGAAAAATACTAGAAAATAATGCAACCTGATGTATACATGGATAAAATCTTTGCAAAAGAATTACATGAGAAGCATGACATCAAAAATATTTTATCCAACTAGTGGGTAGAAGAAAAAATGCTTTTCCACAAAGGTGATGGTATCTACTCCATTACCAATCTATGAGAACCATATGCATATGCAATGGCTCTAATATATAGGCTATATAGAAAAAAAGATTGATTACATTTCAAGGATGCTTGGGTGTCGTTGACATACATAGTGGTGAATATTGGTAGATTGTTCAATTGGGTTTCCATCCCGTCTTATCATCTAAATAAGATGATTGAAAGAGTACATAAAGCAAAAACAAAGCTAGGAGTAGTCCTAACATTTTATATGTCATCATATATTTTGGATGTGGTTTGTGCTACTAATGTCTTTGGAGGTGTCAATATTAGTTGGCACATTTCATAATCTCCAGTGCATGTTTATTATCATATTTTTTGGGAAAACAAATACAAGAAGAACTACTCTACAATATGTGATCATTTCTTATCCCCTTTGTATAAGATTATATTTTTCAAGTGTTACACATCAAAATTACTCATTGCGATGATAGCCTAGTGTCGTCATTACTAAATGTCACAACTGTCACATTTCGCCCAAAAGTATCACAAATATCATACTGTCGTCTTGTCTATGTTGTGTCTCGGGCGACATTATCAAGAACACTTACAAGACACCTCAAAAGAATGGTTTTGAAGAGGAGAAGTCATTTGACAAAAAGTACAAGTCTTTTGCCACTGAGAAAACCACTAAAAAATCAATTTTGGAAGGCAACGCTCCCCTATACACTGTCAGGGAGTGCCAACACTCTGTGACCTCTTTTGGGGGAGCATTCCAACGCTCTGTACACCATTCTGAGGGAGCACTGGCCTTTTTTGAGTGAATCTTTGGATTGTTGAGAGAAATCAAGGAAGAATCCCTTCATATATGGAGTTGGTTAGATTCAGATCTAAGGTCAAGGATCGATCTTAGGGAAGATCCACAACTAAAGGAGAAGAATCCTCAACTTATCCCAAGAATCTCTTAAGTAGTTAGGCTTCTCCAAGCCTATATAAGGAGGCCTCTTCATGGTGAAAGGGGAGACATTGTGAAGCATCAAAATTATGATCTCATAAGGGAGATATCATTGAAGCATCAACATTCTGTGTGGATTATTTGAGCAAGGGTATGGACAAAGAGAGCTTGGTGAAGATGCTACACCTACATCCATGGTTGTAAGCATCTCACTTTGTTTTCATTAATATAAATCTACACTTGGCCTGTTTCCTTTAAAGTTTGTGTACGTTTCATGAACTTGTTTCTTTCATAGATTTATTATGAAGCTAATCAAGGTAGAGTAGGAAGTATGTCTCGTTGTTGTTGCTCATTGTATTGCAGGAACTTCTGAAGAACTTGGAGATGGATATCAGCCCGGATCGAGCAATGACAAACGTCAGTAAAAAGGTATTTACACTTCTTCCTTTTTCTTCTTTGGATAGTTTAGCTTCATGAAAAGGAAAGTCAGTGTCCACAATAACACTTTTCTATCTTGGTCATAGGGGTCTAGTATCTAAGAGAGAATCCACTTGTCCGCAGGGGGATTTCTCTGTAACAAAAATTGGTGACTCAACTAGGGAGGGACCTTGATTTATGTTTCCTTTCCTAGGTCTTGTTTTGTCCTTTGCTCATTTTTTGACCTTCTCCATACCGTGTCTCTGATTATTATATCTGTTGATTGGCCCTTTATTTCATCCTATCCATTTTTATTGTCTGAGTTTGCTTGAGTTTTTTTATTTTCTGGGCATTTTTCTGAATTTTTAGTGGCCAACGCCCCCCTACCTCTTCTACCAGAGCACTTGTGCTCCCTGTTGGTCTTACACAGAGCGTTGGAATGGTCTAGTGCCCTTTACACCAGTGCACTACCCCTTTTCTGTGAAAAATATTCTAGGGTTTCATTCTCTGAGTTCATTTCTTTCTTTTGGCACTTGCTCAAGAGTCTTACAACCTCGGTACATCTTGGTCTTGGCCTTCAACACTCTGTTTTCTAAGAATTGACCACCTTTTGTTTGGAATTTTGATGTTTTTTTTCCTTACCTTGAAGTCACTCTTTGTCTTTGACGATTTAGAGTCAACTTACTATTTTCCTCTCACTTATCTAACTGAGTGGAAGATTTTGTGAGGAAATTCAAAGGTCTATGCACCATTCCATTTGATCTTTGAGGTCATCTTGTCCAAGATTTTTGAGCTTTTGGTTTTCTTTTTGCAAGTTTTGTTATTTTTGTTTTTCTTGTTTAATCACGACGAGAGTGTGTTTTTGTTTGTGTGAAACTTGATTCTGATTGTATGAATCTCGTTGATCTTAAAGTCTGAATGGCATAGGAATATTTACATCAGATTGATTATCATTCGCACATAAAGCAAAATGATACATTTTTTATGATTGTTTTTGGATATTAGAACAACATTCTATGAAATTTTTAGTATTATACTGGAATTGATTGAGAAACTATTGATTGAGGATACTGCATATTAATGTTTGACAGTGAAAACGACATTTTTCTCCTTCCCTTAAATAGGCATTCATTGAATGAAAATATTTCTTATCATTTCTTATGCATTTTTTGGGAATTGAGTCATAATACCATCAGTTTCATTTTCATACACCCTTGAGTAAAGAACAACTGCAAAATTAACGCTAATTAAAATTTATCTATAACATTTTGTTTTTAGAATCTTCCACCAACATTAGACTAGGACTAGCACTTTGGATTAGGCTGTGAGTACAACTCTCCAAAGTATTCAAAACAAACATTAGCATCTTGTGATAGGGAGAGAAAATCAAATTGTCGTATAGGCTTTCTGGGATCCCCCTCTCACACAGGGGTTACGAACGAGGTCGCGTTCGAGAGAGTTACGGAGATTATCCCTCCGTGGTTCAACCATTCATAGTAGTCAAATCGTATATTGGGGGTTCTTCTTGAGGTTCAACTGTTTTCATTTGGTCTCGGTGCTTCGTGAATTTCGAATCCATTCGGGGTCCTCTAGAGTTCTACTGGTCCACTTGTCCTCAGTTCTCTCGAAGGATTTCGAACTTGTTATCCTGCCCATACGTTCGGATTGGATTGTCGAATGTACCCACCCAGGGGCTGAATGCGATTTGGTTTCCTTAGTAGCCATAATCTTTAGGTTCTTACACAAGGTGACGGTGAAGGGAAGTCTCACTGTACCTGGAACAGATGTTGGTCAATCTCACTTGGGCTCCTTGGAGGGTAAATCCACAATTACTGCGTGGAAGCTTGCACCAAGGTGTAAGTCCATTAAGAAGGTTGACATCGTAATTGTTCCACCCGCTCATATCCTAGCCCCTTCTTGACTTGATCACGCAACGTTGGATTTCATCACCAACTAGTATGGTCATCGAGAGAAGGTTTTGTTTGCTTGGTTTGATTCCTAGATTTTTAGTGTATGTTGTTTCTTTTCGTTAGTCATCCATAGATTTATTTTTTCATTCGTTACTTAGCTCAAGCAACATCGACCTTCATTATTCACGTAGGATGCAAGGGTTACCCCCGGAATATCCTAAGGGTTATCTACCTTTGCTTCCCAACTCTTCATAAGGCCCTCCTGAGGCTCATAACGAACTAGGCTTTAAGGTGGGAAGCACACACTCTCTAGAATAGTTCTAAATTATTTCTGATTCTTTGGAAGCTTTTCGAATCAACCCAGCTTTGAGTATTAGGCGAGAACCACATCTGTTGTAGGTGAACTCATATGGAGAGGTTGTTGTTATTGAGGAAACTAAGGTATCCACCAGACCTCACGCATGATCTAGAGTAGAGGATCCCTTTTTCCAAAGTGAATCACTTAGGACCCCGACTCATACTGTTGGAACCTCTAGTTTTGGTAATGTCCCTTTGACAGTGCATGATCTATATGGTAACCTAGGAGCGAGTTTCGATCAACCCATGGCATCACAAGTGCCCGAGACGTCTGTTAGTTATACGATACCTTTAAATCACTTTATTGGTATGACCAGTAATGTCATCACCATTGTAGACCAATTTTTTATTGGCTCTCACTCGAACTCTAGTATCCAGATGGCCCATTCTACTATGGTCCCTCATGTTGCTACAATCCCCACCGAAAATGTGACACCATCCCAGGCTCCGATTGGAACACCACTTAGACCAACTCCGTCAGTACCACTTGGGTACAGACCTTTGAATCCTTCCATTACCAACACTACCCAGGTTAAACCCGGAGGTTCTATCCCTACACCTTTTTTTGTAGGAACCGGTCTTGGTGGCTCTAATCCAGTTGGAGTCTTCGATCATTCATTTTCTGGTTTCAAGATCCCTCTGGGCACTCAAAATCACACTGGGGGGCAACCTCTATTTGGGAGTCAAACTCAAATGGGAACACAATCTCAGCTTGGGGGGCAATATCAGACTAGAATCCCTAACCTGTCATATGGGCAGAATGTGACACCAAATCCTTGGCACATTCCTTTTTCGGGAAATCCACTATTCCCTGGGGGGCAACATCCTCAAGGACAAAAAAAAACCTTATCCTCATGGAAAAAATGTCTATCCACATTATGGGCAAACCCAACAACCGAATTATAATCCTCAGAACCCATCAGGTTATCCTCCATATCCACATGTTTCTCAACCATCCTCAAATCTTGTTTATTCTGGTCAGCCACAACCGAATGTAGGAGGACCTACCAGATATAATTATCCACCTAACCCAGTTTACGGTCCTACTGGTGTTCCCATGCCGCACCAGTATCAGCCTCACGTTAACTGACAACCACCATTTCTTGCTACTCTGGATCTCCCAGACTTGTCTCGATTGAAAAATGATCCTATCCTGCATTATCCTTTCTAGCCAGTGATTCCAGCTAAACTCCCTTATGATATTCCAAAATTTGACGATAAACCTGGAGAAGACCCAAATAACCATGTGATGACTTTCCATTTGTGGTGTTCATCAAACTCCTTAATGGATGATTCCATGCGTTTACGTCTTTTCCAGCGAACACTTACGGGCTCAACAACCAAGTGGTATATTGAACTGCCACATGGTTCTTCCCAAGACTTCAACTCCCTTGCCATGTCATTTCTCACACTCTTTCAACTACCCATTCGATATGAGACGGGTACTGAACTCTTGACCTCCCTTCGTCAGACCAACTCCGTGCATATCTATGATCATATTTATGAGTGGAGACGACAACGAAGGTTGATCAAAGAGATCATTCCCGACCAATTATTGGCAGAATGGTTTACCAAATCAATTTTACCCCCGATTTCTCGTGACGTCGCTATGGGTGGTGTAGTCACCGAAGAAGAGGCCATTGCTCAGGCTCAATACTTAGATTTGGTTTATTCCCAATCTGGTACTTTGTATGAGTTAATCCCAAATGCTACCCGTGCAAATATCGATCCATCTAAACCGTCATCCACGTCACAAGCGGATGGAGTTATCGGCTCCATCAAAACCCAATCCGTTTCCCAATCGACTGGAGAGACAAATCAATCTGCTCCGGCATCCAATCCCAGTTCGAACACACGCTCCTCTACGTCCCCCCAAACTCAAATCTCTGAGGTGAATGTAGTTCAATCTGCCCCTTCACAACAATCCGGAGGTAAGAAGAAGACAAAGAACAAACCAAAGAAGAATAATAACAATGAACAAGCTAAATCTCAAAACCCACCACCTGCTAATGAAAATAACCCACAATGGAAATTGAAGTTCCTATGTCTTATTTGTGGTGACGATCACTACACTCAAGACTGTCCACATCGCGACGAAGTGGCCAAAATTTTCAAGGCGAATTCCCAACCCATCGTTCTTACTCATCCTTTTCCTCAGCAACAATCTATGGTTTCTCAAACCCCCTCTCTAGGGGGCAGTTCCAGCCACCCTTCTCATGATGAAGCCTCAACAAGTGCCCATATATATCTATTTAATGGGATTGATTTAACCACCTTCTCTATGACCTATGACACACCAGTTAAACTTGACAATGGAAAGTCACTAGCAGTTCTTTATCGGATCAGTCCTCCATATGTCAGTCCTCTGTCTGGATCGCTTCAGATCGAGAAACCTACGTTCAACTCTATATTACGCCCTCATAAGAGCACTATCCATAAATCTACCTTTAATCCTAGTTCGCATGCTGCCTGGAACTACAACATTGTTGAAGATTTGGCTCAAGCATCATGTGCTATGTCTGTGTTAGAAGTTATACAACACTGCCCCAGTCAACATAGAATGCTCTTGGCCGCTATTGGCACTTTTGATCCTGAGTTGTCCAACAATATCATGTTTAACATGGATAATTTTACATCTCAACTCTCTCACCAACTTGCTTTCCAAGTTGATGTTGTTGTTCACAATCAACAAATTCACCGAACTATTTTGGATGAGGGAGCCTCTACTTGTGTCATGTATTTAGCCTACCAGAAAATCTTGAAATCATCTGCACTTAACAAATCCCCAACGATGTTTCATGCATTCGATGGGTGAGGTTTTCATCCTCACAGACTATTATAGTCCTTAGCCATTCAGTTAGGTGGCAAAACTGTTACTGTTGATGTCGAGGTGGTCAATGCTCCTCTCGATTACAACCTGTTACTTGGAAGAAGTTGGTTTTATGCTATGACTATCATTGCTTCATTGGTATTTCAATGTGTACAATTTCCTCATTAGGGAAAAAATGTCACTGTCGATCAGTTAGATTTCTGTACACCCGATGCTCGTGCTCCTGCTACCAACAATATTCCATTCTCGGGAGATCACAAGATCATGTATGAAAGCATTGGTGTTGTCTTGTTAAAAGACTCTAGCCTCATGGGTACCTTCCCTACACCACTTCCACCCACCACACATCATGTTTCCACAATCAATATGATTTCGACTACGGTTTACCAATCCTTGGAATCATCAATCCTTGGAATCATCTGACCTTGTATCTAGTATGTTGGAATTCAATGCACTAGGTGACACCATGCCACTTAGTCCAGCCGAAACCTCATATGTTTCTATCCAAACTGACTCTCCCTCCTTGGATGACCAACATCTCTTGGCACCCAACAGTTACTTGATGCCATCATGGTTAAATTCCTTGACGTCTACGTTCGACTACATTTCCCAAAATTTTCCTTCTGATAAATCTATAATGGAAATGCTTAGTATCAACGACGTACCTTGGGATTATATCCATCATCGATCCTCTTTTATTCCACCTCTCGAAGAAATTCAAGAAGACATACAATCTGTCTTCCCTCCTGATGTTGTCGATTTTCCACAATCTCCCATCCTCACACAAGATACTCTTTCTGAGGGGAATTTGGGAAACATTATTCTACGATCATTATTGACATTTCAATTAAGGAAGGTGTTGTGGAAAACATTAACCTCGGTGCTAATTGTTCACTCGAGGAAGTGGTCTCTTATACCTCTTTATTTAAAGAATTTCGCGATGTCTTCGCTTGGAGCTACGAAGAGATGCCATGGATCAATCCATCGATCGTTGTGCATGAGATTAAAAACTACCTAGGTTTAAAACCTATTCGATAGAAACTCCGCCCGATCCATCCTAAGAAGACCGTGGCTATTAAGGCAGAAGTTGAGAAATTATTCAAATCTGGCTTCATTTATCCTATCCCCTTGACGGAATGGGTTTCGAACATTGTTTCGGTGATTAAGAAACAAGGGACCATTAACGTCTGTGTTTATTATATGGATATGAATGAGGCTTGTCCAAAAGACAACCACCCTACGCCCTTCATCGACCATATTATTGACAATTGCAATGGTAGCGTAATTTTATCTTTCATGGATGGTTTCTATGGGCACAACCAGATTGACATTTTACATGTTGATCAACATAAGACAACCTTCATCTTCCCATGGGGAACTTTCGCCTATCGAAAACTACCATTTGGCCTTAAAAATGCTGGTGCTACATTCTAGAGATCCATGTCATATGCTTTCCACGATATCAAACATATTGTGGAACCTTACCTCGACGACTTACCTACCCACTCATCCAGTCGATCAGACCATTTTGGTCATCTACGGGCTATTTTTCTTCGATGTTGGTTCTACCATATTCGTTTGAACCCAAATAAGTGTATTTTTGTTGTCTAATCAGGCCGACTCCTTGGATTTATTGTCTCCAAGGACGGGGTTTGGTTGGATCCCTTAAAGATTAGAGCTATACTAGCTTTACCTCCACCTAATAATCTGACACTACTCTAAAGTTTGCAAGGGAAAGCAAAATTTATTTGTCGTTTCATTTGTAACTATTCTAAGATTACCAAAGGATTTATGCGATTGTTACATAAGGACACCCCTTTCATCTGGGATGACACTGATCAACGATATTTTGCTGCTCTTAAGCGTGAATTGACCAATGCACCTCTGTTGCATCCTCTGAACTATACACATGATTATATTTTTTACTTAGAAACCTCTACTTCCACTATTTATATGGTGTTAGTTCAAGAGGACCCTATTGGTGGGGAACATGTGATATATTATTTGATAAAAAATCTATCTAGTCCCGAGCTTCGATATTCACATGTTGAAAAGTTGGCTCTGGAAGCCGTCATTTCTGTCCAGAGATTCTGTCACTACATTTTTCTATGTACCACCATAGTTATCACGGACTCAAACCCCATGTATCACATTATGACACGTCAAGTTCTTGGTGGAAAATTTTCTAAATGGATCGTCATCCTTCAGGAATTCGATCTTGTATTTGTTAAGTCCAAAGATAAAAAATCTTTGGTGTTTGTGGAGATTATCTGCGACTTTCCCCATACTGATGAAGATATTGAGACCAGATATTCTCTCCCCGATGAGACTCTATTCCTCATCAACACTTCCTACCCTTGATATGGAGATATCCTTCTTTATCTCCAGACCCAACGTTTTCAACCTGATATCTCTCGTGAAGAGCGTCGTCATATCTACCATCATTATCGTCGCTACCTTATTGTCAGTGACACTTTGTATCATTGTGGTATTGATACTATCCTATGATGATGTTTGACTCATGAAGAGGCTAAACGCATTCTTAATGATTGTCACCTTGGAGCCTGTGGAGGTCATGTTTCTGGAATGGCTATAGCTCAAAAAATCTTACGTGTCAGCTACTTTTGGCCCTCTATTTTCAAATATTCTATTGAGGCAGTCAAAAAATTCCCACCCTGCCAAGTTTTTCACAAAAAGGCATGCACCCACCCCGCATCCCATTATTGCCATCAGCCCCTTTTCCAAATGGGGCATTGATTTCATGCAGTGTAAGACTACCTCAGCCGGGGGGCATGGTTACATCAACGTTGTCGTCGATTACTTTACAAAATGGGTTGAGGCTATGCCTACCTTTCTGAATGATGGTCGTACTGCACCTCTTTTATTTTTCAATCACATCATCACTCGCTTTGGTGTTCCACAAGCCATTTTCACTGATCATGGTTCACATTTTCAAAAACAAATGATGAGTGAGTTGCATGCCAAGTTGGGTTTTCGCCATGAAAACTCATCCTTGTATTATCCTCAAGCTAATGGACAAGTTGAAGCTATCAACAAGGTCCTTAAAAATATGATCCAAAGGATGGTAGGGGAAAACAAGACATCTTGGCATTTACAACTTTTCTCCACTCTCTAGGCTTATCGGACCTTAGTAAAAACTGCTATTGGATTCACTCCCTTCCAACTAGTATATGGCATAGAGGATGTTTTACCAATCGAGTGTGAAATTCCCTCACTGAAACTCAAAGTAGAACTCCTGCCCCACACTTCTGTTGAAGAAGAATGTTTCTTACACTTGACTAGGATGGATGAAACACATTGTGATGTTGCTCTCGTCAATGAGACATATCAAAAATGAATCAAGAATCAATATGACAAATCTGTCCATCCTTTCTCTTTTGCAGAAGGAGACTTAGTCCTCATTTACGACCAGGCTCATGATAATTTAGGTATAGGGAAGTTAGAAACTCTATGGCATGGTCCTTACATCATGAAATGTGTTCTACATAGAGGCGCCTACGAGCTAGTTGACTACGATGGAATCTCCTTGGGTGAGCCCTGGAACGGGCTTTACCTTAAGAAGTTCTATGCATAGAACATTTAGCATACATGCTTTGTACACTATTGTATTTTTAGTTAGATCTATATTTTTCTTTTGCGTGCTCGAATTTTTTCCTTAGCCACTTATATTGTGTCTTGTGTTTTCATGCGTAGATGAGATCTTCCTTTCCTATCTTTGTCGGGTTTGTGGATGGCGTTAGTCGACACACCCAGAACGTTGCTTCTACAACTTGGGTCATTTACCACTCTAACGAGTTAGTAAGTTCCAGAGGTATTTTCTTAGGATCGACAACTAACAACATGGCAGAATATCGTGTTGTCATTGGACTTTTAACTGAAGCCTCCTCCCTAGGAGTTTCTCGCATGATCATCAACATAGACTCCCAACTCGTGGTCTGTCAACTTAATCAAATCTACACTATTCACAATCCTATCATACTACGTCTCCACTCATGAGTTTGTCTTCTTGAACAAATGTTTGATTTTATCGAATATAGACACATACCAAGAGAACACAATACCATTTCAGATTCATTAGCTAATTACATCATGGATAGGTATCTCACACATAGATAAGTTTTCATAAAGGAAATAAATCACATCACATTTCATCATGTAAATTAAAACACATCACATAAAAGACATCATTATTTGAAAATCATTTGGCACTGTAAAAACTCAGAAATGTATATATATATACGGCGTGACTAAAAATGTTTGATTACATAAAAAAAGTACATAGAAGGGAAAAATGTTGGGTCCTCGTGCCCATAATATCGTCATAAATACTATACAAAAAAAATCAGTGAGGTCCTAGTTCTCCCGCATCACATTGTGCTCCAAGTAGCACATCACCGCATGGGCTACTCACCTCAGTAAATAGTTAATACTCTCAGGGACTCCCACTGTGTGTCTCTGCAAGTGCAAGGGTACATTATCCCTCTTAAGAGGAGGGATAACCGTTGTAAGACCACAGAGGTTTGTCTCCACCTCTTGGAGACCCCCTACCACTACTACTACCTGAGCATCCCCATGGCACCCCAATGTCGATATCTCTTCCGAACGTGTTGCTCCCTTGTCTGCATGATGAAATGATATATCCATTAGGAACTCTTCTATGTACCCCAAAAAAATAACATAAGTTTTAAAATAAATAAAAAAACTTGACAAGATCTTTTTGGTTTCTTACCTGATGTGTCGCAGTCCACCCCATCAGGAAGGACCAGGTCCATGTTTCCTTGGAAATCCACTCCAGCGTATGGAAAGTATTCTATCATGATCAATTGGTGTCTCATCCAAGCGAAGAATCAGCCAAGCGAAGAAATCACCGGTGAATTTGAACTCTGAATCTGAGCCTAGTCTCGGAGACAGGCTAGTCCATCGCTCCATACATGGTTCTCCCACTGGTTGTACTGCTAATGCAATTTGAGGTTGCATCTGAGGAATGAATTCTAAGAAGAATGAAACCAAGAATGAACCATACTCTAACTGCTTCTGCTGCCCTGCTCTGCATCTCGTAATCTGCTCCTTCACATTCTGAAGGAACCCTACACTCCAGTTAAACAGTGTTGGCTCTAGACACTGTAAACCATAGGCCACCTGTGATATTGAAACTAGGTGTGAGATGGTACTTCCCTCTATACTCATAATGGAAAACAGAATGGACTGAATAGATAGATCCATGATGTCTTTGATTGCGATTCTACCTCCCACTAGTCTCGCTCATGGGACACAATGGTTTTCTAGGTACTCATCCATAGGCGCAAGAAGTTCCCTCTGTCCAGATAAAACTATGGGGGCTCCTCTTTTAGAGAGACGGGCCAGGAAGTATACATCTTCCAAATCGACGGTGAGAAGCTGCGTTCCAATTTGGAACCCTTGTTCCGTGATGTTCCATAACCCGATCATATGCTCGAGAAGAAGAATCTCTTTCTTCATTTTTTTCATTTTGAAGAACTTGAGGAGACCACAATTCCTCAATGCGGCTCATGTTCGGGGATTTTGCAAGGTGGCCACATCATTGGGCTCATTCTCTCCTTCTTTCCACTTGATCATGATTATTTTCGAAGTTACCTGCAATCATCAACAACCAAAATTCATTAGTCACGTATTTCGACAATTTTTGGGCAATTGAAAAACTTAAAAAAAATAAATTGTTTTCTTTGTCTATGAGGCCAATTCCCCTTTCATATGCACATCAGTGCACCAACGAATCCCATAGTAGCTACCAAGGTGCTTTAAAAAATTAGAACGCACACCTTCATGTTTTGAGAGAGCGCTGACAATTTTTGGGCGTTTTTCTTGTGTTTGTGGGCAACACCCTCTCCACCACTACATCAGAGCATTGACACACCTTTCATCATCTTGTAGGGGCTCTTTCAAAATTGGGCAGCACTTCCCCACTAGTCCTAGAGGAGCGTCGATCCCTTTTGGGCGCTTGAGACAACCCAGGGCATCGATTTTTGCACCCAATCATTGCCTAAAAACGAAATTTGAACCATACAAATGAAAGAAAGGAAGAAGAGCACCAACCTGATCCAAACGGTGAGGAAAATAACTGACCATAGCTCCAGCACTGAACAATGCAAGATTCACCTCCAAAGCACAAATTCTCCACTGCTACAAATCTTTGCACAAATGAAACGGTAAATGATATTTTTACCCCATTTTACTATTATAAATTTCATTTTTGCCTAAGATATAGTTATTTTTGGGTTTTGAAAATATTTTGGAGGCCTTATTAATCCCATGGAATGTATTTTTGACATTATTGGCAGGTTTCGGAGCAACTTTGTTCATTTTTTCATCTTGTCACATCCACGAGCATAGTCTTAGTTCATTCTCAAGCTCAAAAGCATAAGAACGCAGTAGGTAAAATTTTATCTCTTTTTCGAACCCGCATGGATACATGAAAAAGGAACCCCTTGGAGTCATCTTTAAGCTCTTTTCAGACTCTCTAAATGTGAAAAGATTGCCGAGTCATCTTGCTTCCTTTCCCACTTGTTAAAAGGCTTGAAAAGGCATCTTTCGAATGATAATTTATCTCTTTTTCGGCCTCGCAAGACTAACATTACGAAAAAGGACCACATTGGAGTCGTCTTTAAGTCATTTTCAGACTCTCTAAATATGAAAAACCACCGAGTTTACCTTATGTGGACTCGTTAAACGGTCATACATTGAAAGGCCCATACAGGACCGAAACCTTATTCATCCAGTTCATTAAACAAAGGAAGAGGGACTTACCGAAGGTGAGTTATATCAAGCATGTGTTACCCTCCTCGAGATCGTTAAACTAAAAAGAGGTACTCATCTATCTGGATGGGGGAAAAATTGAAGGAAGCAAGCCAAGTAGTTTTTGAGAACATTACCAGTAATTCTTACAATCTCCCTTGAACACAAAATTTTATCTTTGCATGCATTTTTATCCGTTGAACCTCTGCACTGAACCAATCCTTTGAGTTTCCTTACTGCTTTGGGTCACCTGACGAAATTCATGGTATCCACTACATTATCAAGTTTTGGTCCTTGTCAAGTTTTGTCTGTCATGCCTCAGTGTTCAAGGGAAGTATCTGCCTCAAAATTCAACCATCACAAATTCCTATTTCAATACCTGTGTCAGTCCATGTTCATTTGATCCACCAATTGATGTGTCAGTCCATGTCAGTTTTGTGTCATTGATGGGGGATACACCAAGGCCCTCCCTCAACGAGTCTATTCCTATCGACTTCAACACATTATCCAGGAGCTAGACTTAGAAACCAGTTAGTACCTTAGGACATGCATGCCTCAATGGCAGTCCTCCTTGCGTTTGAAAATGGGTTTACATCATTGAACTCTGATTGGATGATTCTACGGATGTTTGACTTCAACTCATCCATTCAAATTCATTGGAATGTACTAGAGTACCTTGGGAATCATTGACATCAATGGTGATTTCCCTCATGCTTGTTAACGATTTACCTCATTGACCGATAATCAAGTGGTTTCTACCATGTTTGACATAAGGACATTTATTCACATGGTTAGATTCGTACTACATTGGGATCGGTAAGGAAGACCCCGGGTTGAGTTACCACTCTTATATGTACTTTGTCCAGGTTGCGACAGATTTATTTTTTAACATTGACACATATATTGTCACATAGATCCACTTTGTATTGGTCGTGGCTATGTCTTGTCGTCTCATAGATCCACTGTGTATTCCTCGTGGATACGGTCAGTTCAGGTCATAGGAGTATATATCCACATTGTATCTTCAGTGGATATACCTTTTTGACATTATAATTATGGATCCACAGTGTATTTTATGGTGGCCATACCTTGAAAGTATTTATCACTCAAGCATAGGTATGCCTGCCTTGGGTTTGAAACATGTCATAATATTTGTTTGATTGTTGTGTGCAACTTCTATCAGGTTCTCTGAGTCTTTACCCTTGCTTGAAAAATTCTACAAAGTACTTCAATCATCAATTCTCGTCTTCTAACTTCGCACTTTGAGGGGCAATCTGTTACACATCAAAATTACTCATTGCGATGATGGGCTAGTGTCGTCATTACTGAATGTCGCAAATGTCGCATTTTTCCCACAAGTGTCACAAATATCATATTGTCGTCTTGTCTATGTTGTGTCTCGGATGACATTATCAAGAACACTTACAAGACATCTCAAAATACTGGTTTTTAAGAGGAGAAGTCATTTGACAAAGAGTACAAGTCTTTTGCCACTGAGAAAAACACTAAAAAATAATTTTTGGAAGGCAACGCTCCCTATACATTGTCAGGGAGTGCCAATGCTTTGTGACCTATTTTGGGGGAGCGTTCCAATTCTTTGTGCCTGATTCTGAGGGAGTACTGGCCTTTTTTGAGCGAATCTTTGGATTGTTGAGAGAAATCAGGGAAGAATCCCTTCATATCTAGATTTGGTTGGATTCAGATCTGAGGTTAAGGCTCGATCTTAGGGAATATCCACAACTAAAGGAGAAGAATCATCAACTTATCCCAAGAATCTCTTAAGTGGTTAGGCCTCTCCAAGCCTATATAAGGAGGCCTCTTCATGGTGAAAGGGGAGACATTGTGAAGCATCAAACTTATGATCTCATAAGGGAGATATCATTGAAGCATCAACATTCTATGTGGATTATTTGAGCAAGGGTTTGGACAAAGAGAGCTTGGTGAAGCTGCTGCACCTACATCCATGGCTATAAGCATCTCACTTTGTTTTCATTAATATAAATCTATGCTTGGCCTGTTTCCTTTAAAGTTTGTGTACGTTTCTTGAACTTGTTTCTTTCATAGATCCATTATGAAGCTAATCACGGTAGAGTAGGAAGTATGTATCGTTGTTGTTACGCATTGTATTGCAGGATGTTCTAAAGAACTTGGAGATCAAGATCAGCCCAGATCAAGCAAGGACAAGCATCGGTAAAAAGGTATTTACTCTTCTTCCTTGTTCTTCTTTGGATAGTTTAGCTTCATGAAAAGGAAAGTCAGTGTCCACAATAACACTTTTCTGTCTTGGTCATAGGGGTCTAGTATCCAAGAGAGAATCCACTTGTCCGTAGGGGGATTTATCTGTAACAAAAAGGAGTTCCCAATGCTAACCAGAGAGGATATAACATTGATTGGGTGTATTGGAATTTGGTACCTCCAGGAGGATTGTACCTATTTAAGAGTATATGGCACAACTGCAACACCACATCTATTACCTAAATATGTACTAGACATATTGGTTTTGGGAGAGGTTTCTTAAAAAATGGTGTTCCAAGGTTTCGATGCGTCATTGATAAAAGAATACAAGAAAAATATATTTATTCCATACAACTTTAGCTTGGGTCACTATTACTTGAAATATCCAAAGCATGCTATATAGTAGGCCAATTCTATTCTTAAGTGTAAATTCCCTCATGGCCAGTTCATGAGACATGACTCCAAAGGGTTTGTAGTCAAGTACCATGACTTAATCTCCATGTATTGGCCATACACACATGAGCAATGGGAAAAATAATTTTCTTATGAAAATGTGAAGGATTAGGATAAATTCCATACTAGGTTGAAAAACCTTGATTCAGTAACTTTTAGTGCCATGTTCCTAGGTGAACAATTAAATGAGTTAAATAGGAGGCTAGATGGAGAGGAAGAATTTAAAAGAATGAGAAGATAGATCACTACATTGGAAAATCAATTAAAGTATTACAAGGGAGATCAAGATGCAGTGAGTAAGTTCATTGAAGAGATTCTTGAAGAAGACATAGTCAATGAACAAATTATGAAAGATTTTAGGGCTAGATTGTTGGAATTGCAAGAAGGGAGCATGGAATTGTTTATCATGTATTAAGAAAATATTATATGGAAGGATAAACATAATAAGGTCTCAGACCAAATTGGGTTTATCAAGCAAATTCAAAAGAGCTAGGGTCATAAGTGTTAGAATTAAAGAGATGTTCTTGTCTTACCATAAACAATATCACTATTGTCACCCAACCATAGGCATGCAACCACCCTCGAGCACCATAACCTTTTCTAGATAGAATGATTCTGGAAGAAACACTAGAACCAACAAATAACCAAGAGAGCTCATCTTTCTCCAAAGATAACTCACCAAACAGAAAGTCCCAAAGCCATAGAACATGAACAATACTCAGTTGTAGTAGTTGCAGTTGCATCAGTTGTTGCGGTTGCACTTACCAAGAATACCACCATTAAACATCACCAAGAACACCACCAAGAGATAATAGAGGATAGGGTGCACATATTAGGCTATATGTCACTAGAGAGAGAGACCAAGAACCATCCTAGAAGATCCACCTTCCATCCTTGCAACTGCATCCCAAAAATTGGACCAAACTTGACTGAGAGAGTGTGTGAAGTGTGTGTGTACAAATGCACTATATCATCTCTTATTTATAGTGGTTCTTGTCACTTGTCTGGTCCGACTTTTCCTTTTAGAGTCTAATACTTTAATATTAATTATTTTACTAAGTTGACTTGTCTTCTAGGGTTTCTACACATCTGTTTAGGGTTTCTCTTGCTTCCATAATATTCTATTCTAGCCAAAGGTTACACATGGAGGTTAATACCTCCCACAACTACCATAATATCAACACTCCATCCTATCTAGGGAGGTATTAATAGGTAGCATCGTCATATCCACATAGGCTATCTCATGATCACATAGATCAATTCACGAGAAACATCACCACTATCAATATCATCTGATAGCATCAACTACATCATCTCTCGAGGCCATACTCCATCTGAGTAATCAAGCATGATGTTGAATAAGTCACTCAATCAACAGAGTGATACAAAGACCATTCTTGTAATCCGTACCTACATCCTGGAAGAATGATTGTCCCAACAGATGTTGAAAGTCCTCAATGGCTCCAAGAACCATCCTCTCCACTGCATTTTCTCTAAGTTGTATGATCATATCTAAGATGTACTAGAATAATTATTTGCATCATATCTAATCTTTACTAGCATGATCATATCTAGCATGATGTGGAGTACCATCTACATCATCTCTAAGTCATACTAGCATGGTGTCAATGCACCATCTCTAAGTTGAACTCGCATGATGTAGATCAATGCCTCTGCATCGTCTCACTATACATATAGATAGCAATCATCTCCAACACTAGTGGTAGTCTCCATGGCAATCAAAACAATGCCATCCAATAGAACACAACTGTGTCTATCCATAGTAGTACACAACCACTGTCCAGTAGTACACAACCACTCCTAGTAGCAAAAAACTGCTAACTAGTGACACACAGTGACTACCAGTGGAGTACATCCACCATGGTAGCATACAACTACTATCCAGATACATACAATATCCACAACGATCATATCATTTGATATCAACAATGTCATGATAAAAACTAAGTTATTTGGGCCACTCTTCCACTTATATCTGTGAGATCTGGAAGAGCATATGCCCTTGGAAAGTTAAACATCAGCCATGGGCTATCTGGACTATTCTTCCCAAGCATAGAAGAATAATTGTCCCTAATTTCTGAACATGGACCATTCACCTAACTAGGCCATTCTTCCGACATGATTCACAGTGTAACCTAGAGAGAATGAGTATTCCCTAGGGAATGACTATCCCTGATTGTTGAACATGTACCATTCAACCTAACTGGGCCATTCTTTCGGCACTAATCATAGTGCAACCCAAAGAGAATGAGTCTGCCCTAGGGAATGACTATCTAGACCATTTCCTATGGAAATGACTATCCTACACCAACCTCCTATAACAGACCATTCTTCGAAACTGCTCACAACTGTGAACTTCGAAAGAATGACTGCCCGGAGAGGTGAACCATTTTTCTTGACCACTACTCAGAATGACTTCCAAGAAGAATGATTGTGCTAGATCATTCCCTCACACTGGACACAAGGGGAATCACTATCTATGGTACATCAACAATCTATCAGACCATTTTCATTACGAAAATGATTGTCCAATTTGGACCATTTTACGAACTGGAAAATGAATGTTTGTCAGAAATCTTGGGCCACTATCTGTACTGGAAGGTGACTTCCCAACCTGGACCATCTACCGAACTGGGAAATGACTGCCCATAAATCAATAACATATCAATGCTCCCTCCCAACCTAGGGAGTAATCACTTCCTTTTCCAATAAGGAAGTCATTTCCATGAGTCCAACTTGTCCCTTAAGTACACAAACGTTTCATCTTGGAAAAAGGCTTTACCAAAATATCTGTTATCTGCTCATCAGTGGAGATATACTGAGAACCACTTCTCCCCTCTAGAATTTTTCATAAATAAAATAGTACTTGATCTCAATGTACTTCGACCTTCCATGGAACACCGGGTTCTCTGAAATTTTCACACAACTTTGATTATCACAATATTCACTTTTGAATCTAGCACCTGATCAAATAGTCCATAAACCAAATTACGGAGCCACACTGCTTCCGTAGAAGCATCACAAGCTGCAATATATTATGCTTTTGCTGCATTGAGTGCAACAGACTTGTGTTTCCTTCTACCCTATGATATCATGGAAAGGATCAAACTGAAACATATCGAATAAGCACTTCTTCTGTTATCTACACTCCCTGTCCAATCTGAATCGATAAATCCATGCAATTTAATATCATAACTCAAACGTCCCATGAAGAAAATATCCAGCTGAGTATTATCCAAATACATTAACAAGCCATTCAATCATCGATATAGGGATGGGTCTACTGGATCAGAGTCTCTCATCTTCTTCAGATTTGTCATCATGGGAGTTTCCATAGATTTGTAATCCATTATCCTAGACTTCCGAAGAACCATTTCGATACACTTCCTCTATTATAGGAAGTTTTCACCACGCTTCTATTGTACATGAGAGGATCTGCACCAAGTTGCCTGAATCCATACAAGGTCTTCTTCCATCTGCATACATGGGTCTCTTTTTGGTATACTCAAAACCTTGAGGTTTCTCTACATATGCTTCTTCTTCAATTACTCTATTAAGAAGAATAATCTTTACATCCATTTGATGTAAACTCCAACCCATGGATGCTACAAGAGATATAATGGCTCAGGTAGAGGTATATCTGGTTACTGGAACAAGTTGTCATCATAGTCTTCTCCCTCCTTCTGGAAGAACCCTCTATCCCTGAATCTCGCCTTGTATCTATCAATTCTTCCATTTGTAAGTCTTTTTCACAAATTCTCACATATATTGTTCTTCATCACAACTTCCTTCTTCAACGTTGGAATCCATGGGATCTTTTATAGATTCAATGCCCTTCCTTCTTGAATGTTACAACTTCTTCCTTTTGTCATAGGAACATAAATGTAGATGGAAAACTAGGGATATTCAAGGTTTCTTTTCGAAGAAGACTTCTTCTAGAGTCAAGTTGAACATGTACTTCTTATCATGGTTGCTACTTCCAATGGAGAACATGGACAAATACTTCATAGTATTCACAGATTCTTCAATGTATCATATTATTAGGGATTATCTCCCTCCTAATCCTGAATCCATGCCTAAATAAGCAATATGCATGCTCTTCTTTTGGAATTTTCTAATCAGCTACCTCCATCTGAGAGTCCATGCTTCCGTCTGCATCCTTCTTTCTTTCTGCAAAGTGTCACAAGTTTATTCTAGTTTCCTCTTGATTACTGACTTCTTTCTGAGTCTGAATCCCTCTTAGTCTCTTTAATTTTGTTTCTATATGTTCTTATTTCTTCCCATCTGGTAGTTGTTGCAAGCATTGTTTCATCCTTATAAAATTCTTCTATGAAAGCTTCCGCAAAGATTGTTCATCAAACATATTTCACAAGGGTACCTTCCCAGAACAAAAACAACAAGAGAAAACAAGAAATATCTCTCTAGAGGAAATGTTAGTTCATCTTGAAAACAAGTACAATAAGCATATATATCAACGGTATTCATATGCAGTCAAGTATTCATTGCACCTAGCAATAATAGAACCTTTCAAAGACTGCTTTCACAATTTGTAATGTAGCAACTATCACCCTTGATATATACAAATTTGAAGCTTAATAATTTAATCAAACTTAGAACTTGAAGCCTCAACTTCTATGGAGGGTGTGCTTGTTCCTCTGAATGCACTGAATCCAATATTACAACGTGGACAAGGTCTCTAATACTTTCCCTGTAAACACACTCATGTTTTGCTAGATGATATAACTTGGATAACATATACAAGTGCATAACTTTGAAGTCTTGTAGCATCGTCCAACTTGTCTTCCAATATGAAACTATATACCATCTTGACAAGAGGATATTAGAAACTGAATAAGAGGATTTAATGATTATAAAAAGTTAGAAACTCTTAAATTTCAAATTTGACCACAAAATCAATTTGACCAGAAGTCAACCTTTGACTTTGACTTTGACAAAAAATTCAAACCTAATGTTTTTGCTAGATGATGGTACCAAGAGGTGCACTAGGCTAGAGAACACTAGGATGTCAAGGAATTAGGTCAAACGCTTCATCAGACGTGCTTGAAGACAAGGGTTAGGGTTTGTTGCAGCTACATAATTAGAAAACCTAGCTGCAGTTGTAATTGGTGCCACAACGAGCTTAACAAATAACTTCCCAATATATCTTCCAATGGTTAGACTGTTTGAAGATAGTGTGGGCCCATAACCTATTAGAATTAAAGAGATGTGCTTGTTTTACCATAGACAATATCACTATTGTCACCCAACCATAGGCATGTAGCCACCCCCAAGCACCATAACATTTTCTAGATAGAATGATTTCGGAAGCAACACAAGAACAATACTTAGTTGCAACAGTTGTAGTTTCACTTACCAAGAATACCACCAATAAACAACACCAAGAACACCACTAAGAGATACTAGAGGATAGGGCACACATCTTAGGCTATATTGCGCTAGAGAGAGAGACTATTGGTTTGCTATTCTACTTTATCAATCATCTACTCTGATATTATCTTACTGTCATAGGTTGACCCAAGTTTAGATTTAACAAGCGTCCAACAAAATCCCTATAAAACTATCGGCCCCTTGGTAAACCAGAAGGCAACATAGTACATAGGGTGTACTGTGCGGTCTCACTCAAGATAGCTCTATGGGTGGATTCAATACTCAGGTTCTTGCAGCCTGGGAATGAGTGGAGATCTGTGGTTGTACCTTGTGATATTTATTTATTTAGTGTAACCTTTTGATTAAAACAATCATTCTTATTCATGCATGCAGAGTATAAGATCTAACTAGTTTCTCCATTCATTCATCTAGCATTTAATTCTTAACAAAAATACATATGCATACATTCAATCACATAACACAAGTTTTACCGTGGTTCACCCCCTCTTGGGCTACATCCACAAATATCTGGCTCTCAAGCTCTTTATTATGTCTCAACAATATGTCACGTTGCGCGTTTTACAGTATTGGATCTTACAATCTCAACAGGCTTCCTGATCCCTGTGAGGATGACTAGATCGCACCAGGCTCCTCAGCCTGCAATCTAACCCTCGGGATCGAGTTGCTCACTTCTTCTCTAGCTCACCCGCTTTCAAAATGTTGTAGTTCTTACAAACCTTACAACTTTCAGACTCTCTCTACCTCCTAGGTACTATTGATCTCTTTATGTATCTATCCAACTCAGGTACCCCCTTAGGTCCTCTTCTTTCCCCTTAGGTCTCTCTCTGTTAGGTCCTATAGGTACTACATATATATATTATTGGCTCATCATCCATTACATTATATTGCAAAAACCCTAACCCTAACATAATTATGTCTCCCTTGCATGTGTGCCTCACACACTTCCTTCGCACGTGTTGCTTTTCCTTTCAACTATCCTTCTTCCCTTCATGATGCTCTCCCCCAAAATAGCCTTTTACCAAGAATGGGTATGCATCCAATAGGCCCCCAACACTGACATGTGGCTCATCCCGAGCCGCCTATGATTTGTGTGCTTCTTCAACATCTTCTATGAGAGTGTGGAACTTGTTTGTGAGTTCCCTTCCTTGTGTTTCAACTTGCGCGGTCTTTTCTTTCAGCGCATATAAAACTTGCGCTGTGATCTCCTCCCTGATCATTTCTGTGCACTCTACCTCTGTTTGCACCATGTTCTTCTTTTCCTCCTCTTACTATGCAATGACCTCCACTGCTAGCTCTTGGAGAGGATCCATTTGAGCTTGTTGGTCCTTCTTCTGCATTTGTGCAGCTTCTAGATCTACTTGCAGCTTCTTCATGTCTTGCATTCCTTTGAGGTGATCGATGATATTCATCATTTTCTACCTTTTCTTGAGGTCCTGGATGGTTGCACTTATCGTTTCCTCTTCCTAGTCCTAGTGTTGGACCTGTTGATATTCCTCTAGCTTTCTCCATAGCTATGTTTCCCTATCAAACAAGTCAACATCTGGACTGACTTGGCATTCCATTTCCTCCATTTGTGTGGCTACTTCCTGCTTCCTTTGTTCCTTCACCTCCGGGGGAGTGGTAGGAATGAGTTGTTCCCATAGGTTCTCGATCTCTTGCTTGTATTGATCAATTGTTTGGACAATATGATCATTTTTTTGCATTGTCGTGGGCTCTGCTATTTGCGCGCTTTTTGGAATTTTGCCATAGGCTACAACCACTCCTTGCTCGATCCTATATGCGCAATCTTTCTTGTCTTTGGTCTCAAGCTTGACTTGCTTGAGTACCAACTCCAACTCCTCTTTGTTGTCCTTGTGTGTTGCAACTTTGCTATGTTTGTTTGTGTGCATGACTGCACCTCTTGTGCGACACTGACTTGTAGTTTGTATAGTGCATTGGTTGGTATCCGCTTCATTACCAACTGTATATGTGCTAAATCCTTCAAGGGTGTCTGGGATACAATCTCATGCATGAGAAACATGCTGGGTGTAATGTGGAAGGTCGGGATCACCTGTGTTATCATCTGGATCATCTCATGTTCGCTTAGCGCAACCTTGGATCTTACTTCTGATACTACAGGGAATGAATCTATTCCTTTGTCTGCCCTCTGCACTTCTTTGATATTCTCTAGGACTTGCCTTATGTCGGCCAACTCATCCTAAATTTAGTCCCTTTAGTGCCAAGCATATTCAAACTCCTCAATTGCCCAGTCGTGGACTCTTTCGTCCACGAGGTCCGCGTCATCCTCAATGATTGTATATTTTGGCGGTTGCTTGTGCGCCTTGGAATTTTTGTGTGCACCCCCAGTGTGTATGATTGACCTCTTGGTCTGGCCTTGTTCTTGTGGGGTAGCACTCGATGGGGTTCCTTGTGCTATCACAACACCTTTTTCTGGTTCATTCAGTTCTTGGGTGGTGTCCTTTTTCCCAGACTGGGTACCTTTATTTAGCACACCCCCCTTCTTTTGGTGTGCCAACTTCTGACTTGGCTTTGGCTTCTTAGGCGTAGATTTATCCCTGAAAGGTGTATGATCTTTCCTTGGATCGACCTCCTTATTTATGGGCATCTCTTGAGTTAGAACTAGAACTCTCCAGTCATCTTGCCAATCCTTGATTTCCATCTCTATGTCTTCTTCCTTGACGTGATATCACAATTGTAGCCATTCCTTCTCGAGATCCCTTTGCGATTGGATCCATACATTGTGCCTGGTCGCTTTGAAGTTGGCAATGTCCCGATATTGTGCGACCAATTCTAGAGTAATTCACCAAGTGTTGGAAATGATTTCTTGGAGGTTGTTGTAATACACCGCGAACATGCTTGCATTTGTACTTCTGAAATTGGGGTCTTAATTTCTCCCCAATGATGTCTACTGCATTGCGTGACAACGAATGGTCCACTCACAAAAGTATGTGTACTAGGGCTCCCTCCATCCGATCAAGGTGATCAAGATGAGTAGCCAAGAGTAATGAAACTTTGTCCCTAGGTCCTTCACGTCTCTGCAGTCCTCAAGGAACAAGTTTAATAAGTATGGGGCCCAGATGAGCATAGTGCCCTCTGCACATTGTGCTGCAGCCGTGATGACCCCAACATGGACTTCCTCCTTCCAATATTTCCTAAGCAACTTGTAAGCCATGATTTTGGTGGCCAGCCTCATTGTTGTGTCAATGATGCACTTGATGATGATTCCACGCAACCATCTCACTGTGACATGTGTATTTTTCATCTCCTTTTCCAACACCTTCTCCTTTGTCTTGTCGTCGAGGTACTGTGCGAGATTCTCCCCTCAAGATGATAGCCCTATAATACAATAAATGATCTCCACGTCTATCGAGATAGGCTCTTCCACCCATAGATACCCTCCGTGGGTGACTTCCATTAGCTACTTAACGTAGTTTTCTACGTCATGACCCCTTACAAAATGTGGGATATCCAATAGGTTTAGAATTCCGATGTTGGCCAATCCAGTTGCCCACTGTTTTGGTTGCAAAATTGGATCACCGAAGGGTCCTATACCCATGTTGTCCAGGTAAACATGTCTTGAAAATTCAAGGAACTTGTCCACATCGGCCACATCATGGTCCGAGTACCGTAGTTTTTCCACGCATCCCAGAAGGTTAGGCGTGGCATGCACCCCTTCCGAAATGCACAGTAAGAATATGGTTGTTGCAGCCTATCTGCGCAGTGATATTGCTATGGGTTGTTTTCCCTTTCATTGTGGTGGATGAATTGAGGTTCCAGCCTCTATTTTTCTGTCATCGGCATATGCCTCTGGCCGACCGGTAACATCTTCTACTATCCCCTCATGTCGTTTCTCTGACTCTTCTGTGTGTGACTGTTCTGGCACGACCGCTTCTATCTGGTTTGGGGTTGTCCCATTTACCCTCGGGGCCTCTTCAACGTGTTCAAGGTGTGAAGGATTTCCTGTGTCCTTGGCTTGTTGTCCCTGTCCCATTTCCAACATATTAATGTCCATGCCAACCGCAGTTGTTGGTTGGGTTTCCTCCACCATGAGTGTGGGGCTCACTGGTTCTACATTAGGTGAGTGAATATCGTCCAAGTTGACGAATTCATAAATCTATGTGGGTACCTATTCAATTTCCTGTGGTTGTTGTGGTTCTTTGTAATGGATTCAGTATTTTCTGTAGGCCTGGCTCGACGCACCTAGCTTGGGTGGTGCCATGATGGTTAGGGTTGATTTCTGCTGAGCTAGTTCTCTCTGTAACTCTTTCTAGACCGCTCTCTGCTTCGTATACTCTCTCACTCTGTGATTCACAATTTCAAAATAACCCTTCAGTCACCCATGTGCCTTCCTTATATAGAAAGTGTCGTGAAGCTTCTCGGAGAAGCTACCCAAGCTGTGGTTTAAATGAATTGGTGCTTCCCACGTACATGACATTTAGTTCCCTTGACGTCGCTAGTTGGCGCTATTAATGCGAAGTCACTTCGAAAGTTCTTTTCATTCAATTTTTATAGATGCCATCAATTGGTTCCTTTTTTCCGTAACCACCATTTTTCCAATTTTCGCCTTTTTTTTACCGTTGGTCCTTTTTCCGACGCGCTAAGTTTTCCAAGTGCGCGGTATGTTGTTTCGCAGGTGTACGTGGACATTTTATTTTTGTCACACTAACTCTATTTTAGTTTCTTGTTGTCTTTTCATGTCTAGCACAGTAACCCATTTGTTGTTGTGCGCGGTCCTTTGTCTGGCATAGTCTTTTTTTTTTTTTTGAAGTGCTAGGAGGTCGACTTTTCCTATATAATTTCAGTCGACTCCCATTTATCATTCCTCTGAGTTTTGTTCCTCCAAAATACTTCAACTGTACTACTCCCCCATCTATGACAGTCTTTACTTCATATGGTCCCAACCAATGCATTCTTAATTTTCATGGGTGTTGAAAAGATTTACCGTCGTATACCAAAACTAGGTCTCCCTCCTTGAAAAATTTCCTTTTAATATGTCTATCATGACAAGATTTGTCCCTTGATTTATGTACCTCTTGGTGAATCCCTACTAGAATCATATCTTCTTCCATGAGTATTATCTGACTTAGCCTTTCTTGTACTGCAACTCACTCTATCATTTTAGTAATTGTTGCTACGTGTAGACTAGGTACCAAAAATTCTAATGGCACCACTGCTTCTTGTCCATACACCAATATGAATGGTGTCTGCCATGTCACTTTTTACATGTAGTATTGTATGCCCACAGTACTATTGGTATCTTTAAGTCCTAATCATCCCTGTTGACATTGCATATCTTTGTCAGTGCATTCTCTAGGATCTTATTAAAGGCTTCTATTGTTCCATTTGTTTGAGGATGATATGGTGTACTCTTTTGATGATAGACTTCAAAATCCTCATTCATAGCCTTAATAGTTTTTTTAATTAAGTGAGTGCCTTGGTCACTCATCAAAATCCTTGGGCATCCAAATCTAGTGATCACTTGCTCAAACAAGAAGTGTCTTGTTGTCTCTGCACTGCAATATTTTACTGGTGTTGCTTTTTCCCATATTGTTAAGTACTATGTCATAGTAATAATATACCTTTCTCTTGACCTCTCTATTGGTGGGTTAATTTGTCCCACAAATTCTATTTCCCATTTTTCGAATACCTGCAAGGTTACTTGTGGCCTTAGGGGAATCTCATCATGTCTATTAGGTTTACCAACCCTCTGACAGACATCACATCTCTGGCAGTATTCCTTTGAATCTCTGTGAACAATCGACCACCATAGTCATGTGCGCAATACTTTCTGCATGGTATCTTTACCTGCATAATGTCCTCCTGCTATTCCCTCATGGGATTCTACTAAAATCCTAGGTATTTCATGTTCTAGTACACATCTTCTCAAGATGTTGTTTGTACCCATCTTGTATAAGTGTCTTGCAATCAATTGATAGTCTACAACTCTGACTACCACATTTTTATTTTATGCAGTGTTGAATTCTTGTGGCATAGTCCATGTACTCAAGTATTGAATGATGTTAGCAAAATATTCATCATCCACTTGGAATGAAAATAATTATGCATCAGGTAAGTTGTCTTCTAGATTCGTAGGTTTCTCTCCATTGTTGATCCTTGACAGGTGATCAGGTCCTGCATTCAACTTCCCTGGTTTGACTATCACTTCAAAGTCAAATTCCTGGAACAATAGTAACCATCTACAAATCCCCCCCCCCCCAACACTAGCTTGTTGATGAGGTATTTGACAGTTGAATGATCTGTAAACATCTTGAAATGTTTTCCTAGTAAGTAATGTCTGAACTTTTGAAGTGCATAGACCATAGCTAGGCCTCCTCTTTCTGTGGTATTGTAATTCTGCTCTAACTCTGACAGTTTTCTGCTAGCAAACATTATAGGATGGTCCAATTCCCCTGTTCTTGGCTACGCCATAATAGCTCCAAGTGCTATAGATGATACATCTACATGCACATGAAATGTCTTTTCCCAATCCGAGAATACTAGTATTAGTGTGGTTACCATCTTCTCTTTTAGAGTGTCCAATCATCACTGACAATCCTCATTCCACTGAAACTTGCTATCTTTTCCCAACAATTTCTCCATTGGCGCAGTGATCTGCGCATACCCTTTTATGAATTTCCTGTAGTATCCTATGTTTACCAATGTTACTCTTAACTGAGGTACTTATTTTGGTGGTGGTAGATTAACAATTACTGCAATCTTAGCAGGATCTACTAGAAATCCTTTTTTTCACACTATATGGACCAACAGTATCCCAAAAGGTGTTCCAAAGATGAACTTCTTGAAGTTTAGCGATATTTGACATTGCTTGAATCTTTCTAACATCAACCTCAACACCTCCACATGGTATTTCAACAAAATATAGATTGTCCAATCATCCAGATATACCTCTAGAAACTGGTGGATCAATTCTTTGAATGCAGCTATGACTACTCAGGAAAATATTGTTGGTTCATTCTTCAGTCCAAAAGGAATGATTATGTACCGGTAGGACCCCCATTCTGTGGAAAACATGGTATTTTACCTGTCTTCTGGGGCTATCTTGATCTGATGGTAGCCTGAGAATTCATCAGTGAATGAGTACACTTCCTGGCCTCCTACATTCTCCAACACCTCATCTGTGAAATGGGTAGGGAAAGGGTCATGTAGGCAAGAATCATTCAAATTCCTCAGGTTGACACATATCCTTATCCCTCCATACTTATTCTCCTGAACTACCATAGGGCTTACCCATTCATATTCCTCTACTGGTTCTATGATTCTGGCCTCCAACATCCTATCAATTTTTTCTTTCACTTTTTTATTATATATTGGGTTCAGTCTATAGGGTCTTTGTTTGACCGGTCTTGCCTCAGGTCTGAGAGGTATCTTCATTTCGCCTATTTCTCCTGTTATGCCTTTCATTTCTGTGAATGTTGTTGGTAATAGGTCGTTATACTCGTGCAATAACTCTGTTATGCTTTCTATTGTTTGCTCATCCTAGCAGTTTCCAATGCTAGCCATTTTGGGATTCTTAGTTGTCCCAATGTTGACTTTCTTCACCTTGATCGTCACAACAAATACTTCTGATCTAGAGGTGAACCTTCCAACTCTCATTCACCTTCAACTTTTGTTATCTGAATGTTGCGTAGGTCATCTTCCTCCGGTGCTTCTTCCTGCACCTGGTAGCATGCCAATAGTTCTTTTACTGTCTGTCTATTCTGTTGTTGATCTTTTGTCATAAGTTCAACTTTTGGCTCCTTAATGAATATCACCCCTCTCATTTGTTTGAGTTCTAAGTCTATTTTGGGGTTCTCATGTTCAAATGAGAAAGTGACTATAAAATTATGTTGTAATACTGTCCAGTTTGTAGTTCCTCTGCACAATTCCTGGTCTATATACCAGTTTGCTAGAATCCATTCTAATGTGTGAATAAAGTGATGAGGCCATTCCTATGGTGGTTTCATTCTCCATAGTGTTATGAACTTCTCCAAGTGTTCTGCTGGTGTCCCATGTCCATCATATCTTTGCAGTTCGTTGCTTTCATGTTCTATGCCAAATATGATGCGCAGTAACCACTTACATTGGTACGAGTCATTGACTGACTCTTTGTGCGTACCCCACCATATTACAGGTGTTTCCTTGAGTTCTATATCTAGAGCCAAGAGCCTATGATTTTATAACACTTCATCTCTGTATATTTTTAAGAAGGCTTCTAAGTCATTCACTCCATGGAAGCTGGGAGGTTCTCTTATCTCTGTACCTATCCATCTTACTGTGTGATCTATTCTTGCGCATCTTCTTGTGGAGACTTCATGTAACCTATGTTTCCAATTCTCCAACCATGTATATGAGTCCGACCCGCATGACGTGATACTTCTCCAATTGATTACCCCATCTGCAGTTGGATTCACATAATCGTCTTCTCATGTGGTGGTTCTGTACTACTAGTTAATTTCCTTCAGGTCTAAACAAGTGGGTTCTACAAACCTTTCCCCTTCTGATGTATCTAATGGCACAATGACTATGTATTCTCCTTACTCGAATGTCATATTCCTCGTTTGTAAGTTAATTATGGCTTGATTTTCAAACTCCCAATCCAAGCCAAGAAATTTCGGATAAGGTGTTATGTCATCCACTATCTCTATCACTTTGAAATTGGATTTAGTGCGCACTCCATCCAGATCTACTATCACCCCCTTCAACATTCCAATTAGAAGAAATTTGTGTTGATTTGCTAGTTTCCGCTGAATAGGTGAATATCCTAATATGGGCTCTCCCATACATTTCCATGTCTTCTTGGGTAACACATTTACTTTGGATCCTAAATCCAGTATAATATATCCCATGTTGAAATCTCCAATGTTGGCATTCAGTCTGAATTCTCTACTTGTTCTCCTCCTTGTGTGCAGATGATTAATTGTTTTTTGTTCTAGATTTCCTTATGCCTCTATGATACATATTTTGTAACAATTTAACAGATGATGGATCATTTAGTAGTTTGCAACAGGATTATAGAAAAGTCGTAATCGTACTTAATTGTCCTAGGGGTTGTGCTTCATTAGTGTGATCCGATGATAAGGGCATCTTGTACATTGGAACTTCCTGAGTATGTTGCGCAGTTGATGTCGATGCAATGTCTGGCTTCAAGAATTCTTGTCTAGCCTGCTTGAATATCTCCTTTTCATTCTGTGAATCAAATTGCTTTTTCAGTTTGAGATTCTTCATCACCCATCGATGTTTTGTTGGATCATGTCTTACTACCTCGTTTCCTGTCTTAGCTCCTCCACGCGAAAATGTGTTGATATTTCTTCTGTCATCCCTTGCTTCTGCCAAAATCCACTGAAAATTATGATTGTTTTGATTTATCTTTTCCTGGAGCTTCCCCAATAGTGTGAGATAGTTTTCTGTGTCATGATCTGATGCGCAACAATACATACATGTTGCAGGTGGGAGTGGATATTCTCTTGAATAGTGTCCTGGATGTTGATAGTTGTGGAATACCACTGGTCCTCTGCCTCTTCCAAAGACTCCCCTTCCTCTTCCTCCACCTTTGTAGCTAGTTCGATCTCCTTGAAGTGTTTTGTACTGGGGCACCTTGTTATATTGCACGGGATTATAGTCTGGTTGCCCGGTATTGTACTGTGGTTGCACAATGGTATATGGTTGTTGTGCAATGTTATACTGTGGTTGCCCAGTGTTATATGGGGTTGTTACTTGGTTAAATTATGGTCCATCTTTCCTAGTCATCATTTTTTCCTGCACTCTGTAAGCATCTGATGTTCTTTCCCTCATCAGATCCATGGTCCTGCAATCTTTGTCATCATGGCCTAGTGACTTGCAAAAGTTGCAATATGAACTCTTAGGTACTATCTGATATTTCTACATCATTCGACAGTGATATGGATCATGCCCTTATTTCTTACAAATTTCACACCATATTCCTCTTGTTGGAAAGGGGTTTGGCAGTCCTGTTTCCATGTACTACACAAATGTTGGGCATTCATTCTTATGGTGTCCTTATGTCCTACATGTGGTACACTAAACGACTTCTCTTTTTTCCTTACCCATGTTCTGCTTTAGATGAAATGTTAAGTTCTTCATATCCTCCTTCATCTCCTCTGTGGATGGATATATCTTATGATATTGGTTCTCTTCCATTTGTAAGGCTTCCTGCAGAGCCTCTTCCTGGGTCTGAAACTTTTGTTGTCGCAAGGGGTATTTCAAGTGTGGGAGCAGTGAGTTGACAAACAAATGCCTATGATGCATATTTGTCATGACATGCTTTAGCTTTCCCTTTAATCATTTGAATATCTGGTCAATCTCCCACACAGATTCTCCTGGTTTATGTCTAATATTTATCATCTAATTCATGTATTGATCCTCTGAGCTAGGCTTATGGAATTCATTTATCAAGATATTTTTTATATCTCCAATCATTCTAGTTGTCCTTAGTGGACTGTTTGCAGCTAAGCTCGTGTACCAATCCAGTGTGTGATCTCTTAGCGTGATAGCTAATTGTGCAATTTTAGTGTCCTCGTCTGTGATATGTTTTGCTTCTTATATCTTTTCACAAATGAATAAGTCTTTCTCATGGTCCTTCGACGCCTCTCTTTTGAATTTTGGTAACCTTATGGTGGGATCATGTCCTGCCATCCTGAATGTTGAACTACTACCTCCGCGTGGTGTAGATACTTGACTAATGATTCATGAATTGGCTCCCCTAGTTATCGTTTCCTGTGTAGATGTACTTCTTGCTATCTTCCTTCTCTCGAAATTCAGTTGTCTAAATGGTGGTGTTCTTATTGGTGTATTAATTGCACATGGGTTTATGGGTTCCACACTGACACTGATATGGATAGGAGTGTTGCCTTTTGTTCCTTTTCTTGGACCTCTCATCTTCCTTTCATATGTTGTGCACAGGATTTCCTCAATCTTCTCCACAGCCTAGAGATCCTCTACCTCTTCTTCATCACTTGCCAAGCCTTCCCTCGCAGATATGGCTCTCTTCTTGGTGTTCATATTATATTGGTAAGGTACTCCACTGCGCATTCTTCCAGTTGTTTCCATGATCTGCTTGATCTGGTATTCCTCCATCATGATTGGGTCCAAGGCCTCCTCCTTATTTTCTTTATCCATTTCTCCCTCCATTTATCCTTCTCCTGTCAATGATTCCCCCCTTCCCCCATGCACGTAGAAAATTTTAGTTGTCTGAGGCCATTGTCATTACACCTTTGTTATATAGTAATATCTTCATGGAATTATATAGTGATTTGATATACCTACCTCGAGGTCCCTTCAAGAACTCTTTCTCTGTTGCGCTATAAGACTTCGTCGTATCTACTGCAAATTCTGTGATAGATCCTGCAACAATGTTATCTAACCATAAATCTACTACAGGTGTAATTTATTGTCAACTTGTTGTAACTGCGTGATCTCTACAGGATTCCACTCTAGCTACCTGATCTGATTTATAGGATGGTTGTCTTTCAACCTTAATATCCACTCCTGAAACATATGCAGGAAATCACAGAAAAATACTTCATGCAAGTCGATGAATACGTACTTGTCCAGATATTTGTACAGTGTTAACTTCAAGTTTCTATTATCTTTCTACACAAACTCTGACTTCTTTGTTTTCAACTATATCTCTATCTCTGCCCTCATTGGGTTCCACAACCTCAACATCCCTTTTTATATTCTCATTCTCTTAACATCTTGTTGTCATATCTGGCATTCTTTTTATGCTTCTTCAGAAGATCTCATTCACTTAGTCCCATCTTGATCCAACCAACCAACAATAGAACCATTTGTTGGTTTTTTATTCTACTTTATCAATCATCTACTCTGATCTTACCTTACTGTCATAAATTGACCCAGGTTCATATTTAACAAGCATCCAACAAAATCCCTCTAAAACTATCGCCCCCCTTGGTAAACCAGAAGGCAACACAGTACACAAGGTGTATTGCATAGTCTCACTCAAGATAGCTCTATTGGTGGCTGCAATACGCAAGTGCTTGCAGCCTAGGAATGAGTGGAGATTTGTGGTTGTACCTTGTGATCTTTATTTATTTAGTCTAACCTTTTGATTAAAAAAATCATTCTTATTCATGCATGCAAAGTATAAGATCTAAATAATTTCTTCATTCATTTATCTAGCATTTAATTCTTAACAACAATATTGATGCATACATTCAATCACATAACACAAGTTTTACCATGGTTCACCCCCTCCTAGGATACGTCCACAAAGATTTGGCTCTCAAGGTCTTTCTTATGTCTCAACAATATGTCATGTCACACGTGTTTACAATCTTGGATCTTACAATCTCAACAGGCTTCCCGATCCCTGTGAGGCTGACTAGATCACACCATGCTCCTCAACCTATGATCTAACCCTCGGGATCGAGTTGCTCACTTATTTTCTATCTCACCAGCTTACAAAATGTTGCAGTTCTTACAAACCTTACAACTTTTAGACTCTCTCTATCTCCTAGGTGCTACTGATCTCTTTTTGTATCTATCCAACTCAGGTACCCCCTTAGGTCCTCTTCTTTCCCCTTAGTCTCTCTCCTTTAGGTCCTCTAGGTACTACATATATATATTCTTGGCTCATCAACCATTACATTATATTACAAAAACCCTAACCCTAACGTAATTAGGTCTCCCTTGCATGATTTCCTCGCACGTTTCCTTAGCACGTGTTGCTTTTCCTTTTAGTTGTCCTTCTTCCCTTCATGATTCTCTCCCCAAAAATATCCTTTTCTACAGAATGGGTCTGCATCCAATAGACACCAAGAACCATCCTAGAAGATCCACCTTCCATCCTTGTAGTTGCATCTCCAAACTTGCGCCAAAATTGATTGACAGAGTGTGTGAAGTGTGTGTGTACAAATGAGTTAGATCACCTCTTATTTATAGTGGTTCTTGTCACTTGTTTGGGCCGACTTGTCCTTTTAGAATCTAATACTTAAATATTAATTCTTTTGTTGATCCGACTTGTCTTCTAGGGTTTCTACACATCTATTTAGGGTTTCTCTTGCTTCTGTAATATTCTATTCTATCCAAAGGTTACACATGGAGGTTAATACCTCATGCAACTCCCATAATATCAACAATAAGGAGTGGTCAGTTGATCCAGGTGGATATTGGTGGCCACCCACCTATTCCAACTGGATCCTCGTGTCAGTTTTTGTTCAACATGTTCTTCTGTACTACTCTGTAATTGTGGGTTCTACACTTCTAGGGTTGTCTGAAGCCACACACATCCACTAGGTGGATACAGGTGGCCTCTCATCTAATCCAAATGGATTATTTTATATGTTTTCATGTCATCACATCTTGTTGTACTTCCAGGGTCAGTTTGGGGCCCTAAACGTTTTTTTTTTGGCTCGTCATAGTCAAACTATAGATAGAGTCAGATTTTGGTGGCATAATGTGTAGTTCTCTGAAAGACCTTTCCAACGAGCTATTACGCACCTAAAAAGGAGGTCGTATGGTAACAACCCTAGTTAAATAGTTGCTTAAGGTTATCAAGAATAGTTAATTAAATAATTAACTGTCCTAATGTGTATTAATTAAGTAATGATTAACTATTAATAATATTAATTAATTAATTAATTATCTATTTATTGTTTAATATATGTTGATTAATTAATTGATTGATTACTTAACACATTTAATGAAATAGGAGCTTAATGATTATTTATTAATAATATTAATTAATTGATTAATTGTTTATTAATTGTTTATATCTGTTGATTAATTAATTAATTAATTAACACATTAAAGGTTAGGTAATAAATGGAGGGATAAGGTAATAAGTGGAGGGATAAGGTAATAAATGGAGGGATAAGGTGGGTGGCATTAAAGGAGGGTAAGAGTTGGTGAAGGGAGAGGGATATGACTAGGCAGAGGCCTTCGGGAAAGGATTATGAAAATTTGGGAAGGGAGCATTATTGCAGGAGAGGACTGTATTTTCTGAGGGATATTTTCTGGTTTGGGAGTTTGGGTGACGGGTTGCAGGGGGCACCAGGTTGCTAGGATTTTTGGGCTCGGAGGCCAAGAATCCTCATGGAATCCTGGAGCTAGGGAGCCGTATAGGCTGCTCCTAGCTGGCTGGGTGGTTAGTTGGTTTTGGGCAGGCTCTGGTCAGAGCATCAGGCAGAGTTTTGGGCAAAGCAACAGAGAGGACAGTCGGATATTGGGATAATATCATCAACCAGAGGTATCTATATTCATGAATTTGCTGGGTTATGGGATTGTTATGTAATTTATTAGATTGTTGTTCATAAATTTAAATTTATGTTGCTTATATGCTGAATGAAATTGCTTATTGCTTATGTTGAATAATCTTAATGTTTAAATTTACAAAAAAAATTAGGCTTTGTTAAACAAGGTTCTTACACATGGTATCAGAGCCCGGTTTCAAGACTGAAACCTAGGGCTTTACCACCCACATAATTGTGCAAACTATTTCCTGAAATAAGTCCCATCCTACAGCCTAAAACCCTTGAAGCAACTTAATATATATATATATATATATATATATATATATATATATATATAAACAGAGATGACCTAGAACCCTAAGTAGACAATGAACGTGAGAGTGTGCATGCTTCCCTGGAGAATTGAAGGAGGGTATATGCATTAGAAAAAGAGAGACTCTCCCTAGTTCTAGCCCACCTGTGAGAATGACTCTTTACCTACACACACTGAGAATTAATAAGAGTTGCATCCTGTAAATATTGTAAAACAAGCATGGGTATTTCATTATACCACATTTATATAATATGTTATATATTTATACAATTAATATTTTATATCATTAACAATTGGTAAATAACAAATCTACTGGTAGAATGGGTTTGTGATTTGGAGAGTGCTCTGAATCACAGGGACCAATATGAGCGAAATGGCAAGCTAATAAATCAAAACAATGGATATTTAAAAAAAAATGATAAATGGCCAGTGCAAACCTCCCAAGCCTCTTAGATGAGTTATGATTGAGCCTTGAGCTTCGCCAACTAAACAAAACTTAAAAAAAAATAAAAAAAATCTTACTCATTTGAACAAAAATGATGCTCATAAGATGTCAAAAATTAAACAACGACTGAGAAAATGGATTCACCCACTCAAGTTAATATTTTCCCAGTATATTTTCTGTAAAAAAAAAAAAAAAAACTATATATATTTATAATTATAATAAAAAATAAAAAAAATAAATTCTTAAAAATATATATATATATATATATAAGAAGGGATTTTTTTAAGCCATTATCTCGCATCGAGATCCAAAGTCCACAGTTGTCAAGCACATGCCACAACACAACACAGGTTAGCCATGCATTTAATACATCAGTCAAAGACCAAGCACCATGCACTTACCCAAGGAGGAGACTATTGAGTGCACTACACGTCTATGGATTGTTGTAGAGCAACACGTTTGCTCTTCCCCAACACTTAGTAGCCCAGAGTTAATCGAATTCGAACTCGAGACATATCTGTGGCATTTATATGAACTACCGTTGGAGTTCGAGGACCAAATCAAAGTCAAGAGCTCTAGCGCACCTCACAACAGGAACCCCATGCTGTAACATAAATTTTTATTGGGAATTTATCCCAATCTCCAATTTTCCAAACTTAGCATGAAAAATCCACGAGCCAAGCTCCAAATACAAGCCCAGTGAAAGCACAAATCCACGACAGAGGAGCCGCGTGCTACACACATAATTTTTTATTATTAATAAACAAAAAAAAAACCCCAAGCGTCAGCGCTCAAACCACGCGCGAGCCACACGGAGGAGCAACCAATGGTCAACAAAAACATGCAAGCCAGAGACCAAACACACCAGTGCCAAACACAAGTAACATAGAGGAGCAACCCATGGGGGCAGGGCGAGGTGTGCTACGCACCAACACAGAAACAACATACAAGTCAGTGCCCAAGCGCACCAACCACCGAACTCACAGGTGGAAAGGTTGGGCTGCCAACGCGCCAGCACTAGCACATAGTCTAGCACCCAAAGCCCGTGTGCCAAAAGTCACCAAATCCCAACGCCAAGCTGCAGAACCCATCAAGGGAAAAAAAAATGAATCATCCGACCAAAACCTTCAAAAAACTAGAAAAGCAACTCTGAAATTATATTACAGGCCTCACAGCAGAGAATAATGCATAGATAACACCAAGCATCAAGCCCACATGGGGCCAACACCATACACTACAGACCGTATTCTAACCATACATAGATCATACGCTGAGCCGAGGAGGAGTCAGGCATCCCACATGCTATACAAAACAAATGATAATAAATGAAAAAAAAAGGCACCTGCAACAACGCATACACGGTTGATTAATCCATACACATTACATAGCTAAAACACATACACGAAAACACACAAAAAATAAACACACATAGAGAGACTAATAGGAAAATGCCCTCCAGACCTTGAAACCATAGACACAGGGTCGATCGAGCAAGGAAATGGCCATGGCTGCCGGCCTCATCCTTTGCCTTGAGCATTTAAAAAAAACGAAATGTAAAAGGAGAGAGAGGGTAGGGTTTGAAGAGATAAATGAAGGAGGAGATTAGGGTTAAGGGATGAGCGCCTGGGGGGAGGGGGCACGTGGGCCTCATGCGAGGACCCACTACCAGACCTTAGATATTTCTTTTATTTATTTATTATTTTATTTTTGTGTAAATTATTTTAAAATTTAATTTCAAATTTTAAACTTTATTTCAAGCATTAATAATATTGATTAATGGATTAAATGACTAGTGTTAATTAATTAAACGATTAAGGAATTAATAAGAATGATTAATTAATTAAATGACTAATTAATTAAAAAGTGTAATTAACATAATATACGATTTGAATAAAATTTATATTGGATTAGATTAAATTTTGTTGGAGCGGACGGGTTTTGAACCCACGACCACTCACCATAGTCCAAGCCTTGGAAAACAACCAAACACCAACATGCCACACATGAGTCATTATAAAATAAATTCTTATACATAAATAAATTAATAGTCATAAAATACTATCTTGAAGTATAATCTCCAATTATCCATGTTAACCAAACACTGAGTTTCGTGCCCTCAACCACTGAGCCAAGCGCCAAGTCCCTCCATTCCATTCCACCAGTCAAATCCAAGAACCGAGCTTCAATTCATAGCCTCAGGATCACTACATCATACGACCACAAGTCCAGAAACAATACACAACCATAGCGCACAAGAGCTAAGCTCCAATGCCCGAAAGAAACTCTACAATCCTCAAGACTCGCACCTGCAGCCACCGAGACACACAATTCAACGCATATGTACAACGCACCAAGGAAATCCCACGAGTCAAGAATTGAAGGATATCCTTAGACTCATTTCATCGACATTAGGTTGGAATTCACCTTAATAAGTTGTAAACACAAAGTATAAGGACTTTGAACAAGATAAGCGGGAGGGGGCTTCATGCGCACTAGGTAGGTAAGTTAGAGAAATTGGCTAGTATGGTGCAAGGCTAGCATAGCTACCGGGCGAGGGAGTCAATAGTTTTATTAGGTGAAGAAATCAATCTTAGACTCTTTAATCCTAACCTAGCCACCTCCCCTAAAGAGAGTAACGCCTGTTTACAGACAAGTAAAAAAGAAACTTACGCCTAACCCTGTTTTCTAGTTAAGTTGCGCAAATGTGGAATGTCCTTGAACTCACCCTGACAACTTTGGTTGATGCAGGTTAAATCATACAGGATGGTTAGGAATCGAGGGAATTGAGGTAGAGGGGCATCGTCGCAGGGACCGCCAGTTCCGCCACCACCATCGTCGGAACTAGCTCTCATACTACGCTCTTTGGAGGCCATAAATGAGACTTTAAAAGGGCATCAACCAGCAGGGACCAAAGTGGAGCCCCCACCATCTGGAACGGGTAATCCATAAGCGTCAAGGGATTCAGGGGGAGGACCTCCACTCGAAGACATCACTAGAGAATTGCAAAAGATCAAACTTCTGGAGTTTGTCGGGGGTCGTGCCAGTGAACGCACAGAAGCATGGTTGGAAGGCATGATAAGGTGTTTTGCCTTAAGGGACTATGCATCCACCTCAAAGGAAAAGATAGCGATTTTTCAGTTGAGAGACAGTGCCTTGAACTGGTGGGGCAACCTAGAAAGGCAACTGCATCTTACCCCAGACACCATGTCTTGGGAAATTTTCGAGGAGAGGTTTCGAAGGAAATATTTGCCAGATTACTATGAGGAACAAGAGGTAGGAGTGTTTCATGCCTTAGTACAGGGAAACAAAATCGTAGAAGAATATGAGATCAATTTTATGAAATTGGTCAAATATGTTTCATACATGGATAATGACCAACGACAGGCAGAATGCTTTGTCTATGGGTTGAACACTAAGATAAGGGCTATGGTGAGAATGTGGAAACCGTCTTCAGTAGCGGAAGCTGTGGAAAATGCACATTATGCGGAGGAACACATGAACTTAACCGGAGGTACGAGACTGACCTTTCTGCATCATCCTACATTTGTAGGGAAGGCCCCTAGGAAATTTCCCAGGGGAGGGGGCTCAAGGCCACCTCCATATGGTAACAGATTCGCACCAAGGACAATAGCCGCAGGGATCTCAATGGTAGCAAGTGAAGCATCTTGTTCATCACCAACGATGCAGGCAGGTCCATGACCATCTCAGGGAGAAGCTAGTAGGGGCAGGGGTTCTAGGGGAAGGAACTCATTTCAGAGACAGTCACATAACAATGCGTAGGTTCAATCCCATGTTACCTATTGGGGGTGCGAAGGACCCCATTACCAGCATGAATGCCCAGAGTTACAATCATGATTTGTCCATAGAGAAGGAAAGGCCCCAATGGGAAAAGCAAGTAGCAGCCACCAGATTTACGCAGTGGTTAATAATCGTCAGGCCGAACATCAATCCACGATGGTGGAGTCATCGGGTATGCTAAATCATATCAATGTAAATATTTTATTTGATTCTAATGCTACAAATAGTTTCATTTCAAAATCTTCATTAGAAAAGAGTGGGCTGGCAGCCTACAAGCATGATGACTTTAAACAAGTTGAGATGGCCTCGAGGGAAAAACAAGCGGTAGGACCTAGCGTTGATAATTGTATAGTAGACCTGGGAGTGTGTACTACTAGGTTGAAGGTATATGTCACTGCTCTCAGGGCGTACGACCTAATCATTGGAATGGATTGTTTAGAAGCTCATCGAGATTTGGTAGATAGTTTCGCAAAAAGGGTGCTTTGTGTAGACGACGAAGGAAGTCCAGTGGAGATCCATGGTGTACGGAGAAGGGTGTCATTACACTTTATCTCAACTATGAAGGTTAAGTGATGTTTGAGCCAAGGGTGTCGACTATATGTAGTGGAAGCGGTGAATGAAAGGAAGGGACCCTCCTTGGATCAGTACCCGATATTGTCAGAATTTAAGGATGTTTTCCCGAACGAGTTACCAGGGTTACCTCCTGAGAGGGGACTTGATTTTACTATTGAGCTAAAACCTGGTGCAGAACCAATTTCCAAGACTCTATATCGGATGACAGTGTTGGAACTTTGTGAGTTGCAAATGCAGTTGAAAGAGTTACTGGACTTAGGGCTAATAAGGCCGAGTGTCTCACCTTGGGGTGCACCAGTAATTTTTGTAAAGAAGAAGGATGGTTCCTTATGATTGTGTATAGACTATAGGGACTTGAACCATGCTACAGTGAAAAATAGGTACCCAATGCCATGAATAGATGACCTCTTTGATCAGATGAAAGGAGCAACGGTATTCTCAAAGATTGATTTGCGATCAGGGTATCACCAGTTAAGGATTAAGGAAGGCGATATCCCAAAAACTGCCTTTCGAACCAGGTTTGGACATTACGAGTTTGTCGTAGTACCTTTCGGATTGACCAATGCACCAGCAATACTCATGAGCCTCATGAACGGAGTATTCCATAAGTACTTAGACCGTTTTGTACAAGTATTTCTAGATGACATCCTCATCTATTCCAAAAACGAAAGAGAACATGAGGAACACTTACGAGTGGTGTTGTCCTGTCTTAGAGAGAAAAAATTGTATGGGAAGTTG
>ML790996.1:48464-79576 GCA_009831015.1 Picea engelmannii | reverse complement strand
TCACAACCATTAGATTGATGAAAGTAACGCAGGCGTTACATGCCTTGCCCTCTCTCATCGTGAGCAACGAGAAATTGGGATCGTAAATCCCAAGACCCAAAAGAACGAATTTGGACCGTTAGATCTCGGTTCACATTACCCGACAGTTGTTAGATCCGGAGAAGCTACGTAGGGGTTAAGCGCAGGGGTAGATGCGCGAGGAAGTGATTTGAGCCATTAGATCTGGAGTAGAAATCCCGTAAACCATTGGATCGGGAAGAGTTGCACCGAAGCTAAACTCTAGTGTGCAGAGGAAGAGTCCTAGTCGTTGATCTCGGTAGGACACGTGTCGGCGTTCTGGGAGGAATCGAGAGTTCACTCATCGGAGATTTTAGGAGTGTAGAACCGTTGCACAATGAAATCGCGATACGCGATTTCCCGATCGAATCTGGACCGTCCATTATGCGTGACGCATGTCAGGAGATCCGGAGGGGAATCGAGATATTTGCCATCGGGAAATCGGCATTCCCGTGGACAAGTGCTCGGGGAAATCCAAGTGAAAACCCCAACAAGATCTGAGTCGTCCATCTGAGGGACAGGTGTCAGAGATCAAGGCGCTATCGGAGTTTGACGCATCGGAAAATCGGAGTTCTTGAGGCCATGAGAACCAGGACATCATAAGTCCCGAAACCCCGAGAATCAATCCGGGCCGTCCGTCCGCGAGGACAGTTGGCAAAGGATCGGGTGCCTTCGGAGTTTTGTTCATCGGATTTTTCGATGGTAAGGAAATAGTGCAACAGAAAATCGCGATCCGTGATTTCTCGATGAGATCTGAGCCGTTCATGACGAGGATGCGTGTCAGAGGATCCCGAGGGAGCGGGGTTCAGCAATTCGGGATTCTCGATGACAAGAAACTCACGACAGGAGGAATAGCGAAATCCTTAAACGCGACGGTCCGCTAGTCATAGCACTCCAGTGGAGGACAGGTGTCACTCCACGCCATCATAAGGAGTGTGGGCCATAGGCGCCAGAACAAGGGACAGATGTCGGAAGATCAAGCTTGGTTGTGAGTCCACGCCAAGTGGCATCGGGGATCGAGGAATCGAAATTTGCGAAGGCTTGTGCATTGCGACATCATAAACCCCGAAACCCCGATGGGTAGCTATAGAGCTGTGGACATATGGCAGCAGGTCACATGAAAACGGAGCTAGCCTAGAGGGCTAATGCGTTAGGGGCATATCGGGGATCGGAGAATCGCGAGTTCCGAGGACTCGTGAATTGCAACATCGGAAATATCGAAACTCCGATAGGAGTTGCCCCGAAAGGAGGTAAGACCACGGCCGTAAAGGCAGTGAACCATAGGCTTGGCCTGGGGAGATAATGCGTGAGGAGCGCATCGGAATTCAGAGGATCACAAGTCATGGGGGTGAATGAGTCTTGACATTAGGAACCCCGAATCCCGATATTGAACCAGGGATATTCACTGGGGTCCCTGATTTTGGTTGGTTTTCTTCCCCTTCCTCTTGCTATGGTTTGGAGTAAGGGGATCATTCTGTTGGGAATACACTTGTTCTTGGGAAGGAAGTGCAAGCGGACTAACATGGGTAGGGGGAACACCTATGGATGGGAAAGATGTGGTTGGTGGTGGACCAAGAAAAGGGTAATAAGGATTGGTGGTAACCCCATAAGAGGGTTTTCCACATGGATGACCCTGACCATGGTGATGAGGATGGACATGTGGTGCAGGGTAGCATGTACTCGTGCACATATGAGATGAGGAATGTAATGGTACCAAGGGTAGGGTCGAGCATCTATAAGGAGTGGGGGACCACCATAAGGAGGGGTAGATCCACTAGGTCCAGGGGGTGCGGGTGGTGTACATGTCAGAGAGATAGAGTCGATGAGTCCATCAACTGCATGCGAGATGCATGGAGTGGATGAGTCACCTAATCGGGAATGACGGGTATCATGGAGCATGGTATAAATATACCTAGAATGAGTGTAGATCAAGTCATATTGTCGAGCCTTCTAGATGGCCTCTTCCTCATCTTGAGGCAATGTTATGGTGACATCCTTAGTGATGGGAGGAAGGAGGGACTTCAAGAATATGTTATCGAGCTTATCTTTGCACAAGACACACTGTCTGTTCCACTCATGGATGTGGTCTGAGATATGAGTGGAAGTGGTTTAGTGACATGTGGTAAGGATCTCAATCCCTAGGTCATGGCGAATAGGTATTTGGAAAAAGGTGAGGAACACCTTGGAAATGGATTCTAAGGTACAGTGAGAGTTCCCATGTTGGTCAATGTACCACTTTGCAGCGACACCCATCAAGGTTCTTTCGAAAAGGAGGATTATGACGAACTTCGATGAACAACATGAGTGGAATCACATCACACGAGTGGACGGGTCTTCCCCTAACTTTCCCTCAAACTTAGGGATGTCAGAGGATAGTTTAGTAGGCATGAGAGGCTAGGTGGCTCATGATGGATGGGTTCATTGATTAATTGGTTAAGGTTTAATACTCAAACTGACCATGAAATGCAAGGATGTTGGGGTAGTTTAGGCCATGGGGGAACTAGGAGGAGATGGTCCGAGTGAAGGAGGTAAAGCATGAGATCTCGATGCACCAATACCTCACAACGGGGACAAGGGTTCAGAATTTGAGGAACTAGAACTAGAGTATGGGTCGAGGTGGGGGACCTTGCTTCGTCTAATGGAGATAAGAGCACGCCTTAAAGGGAACTCAAGACAAAGGCCTTTCAACCTACAATATTTTATCTTTGGGGGAACAATGGTATTTAAAGGAAAATTTCAAAGTTGTGTTGTGTTTTGGTGTTGTTATAAATTTGTTGATGTTTGGTTTGAATGTTGTAGTTAAATTGCTGATGTAAAAAGAAATGTTGAAAAATGAAAAATTTAAAAGAAAGTGCATAAAATAACTTACTACTTGTTGACGAGCCAAAATGGATCGTTTAATCAGATGAGGGAAAACACCCAACGATAGGTCCCAATCAGACCACTCTCATTTAAGATAGCATTTCCAACCAGATTTTGGCATGGTTACCGATCTAACTAATATACTAACTAAATATGAATCTGAGAACTGGAGGTTCTCATATGAATTAATAACAATCCTAACTAAATATTTATAAGCTAAGATGATTGATTACATACCTAAGATGGAGATTCTAATCTACTTTAAACTAATCTATCATGATCAGGAGGAAGCTAAAAGGTGAGTACATTAGAAGATATGTATTAGTTGTATAGAAGAAATTCATATAGAAAGAAATATTAAAGCTTGACAAATTAACCAGTTATAACCAACATAATTGATTGATAAACTGAATCACAAGGTTGTTGTACTCAAAATGAAGAATAATGGTGACTGTAAATAGAAGAACGTTAATTCCAAAGAAATTCATGAACCAACATCCATAAACTACAGAATAAAACATGCATAAATTTTAGTAATCGCATTCATACACATTGACACCATCATTTTCATAAATGTCTCAAATTCTTTATTCATATGAAAGTAATAATATCAATCGTCTTTAAAAAGAACCAAAAGATCTTTCCCTTTTACATTCATCTCATTTATAAAAGGACTATGGAATCCCTTCACATTCCTTATCTTCCGAACTATCAGGATCATGAAGCGATGCTTCAGTTTCCTTTCCCAATTAGGACATTAACATAATTACAGTAAAATGATTGCTTTGCAAAATTTTGGTTACAATGTGATTATCAAGAGGGTCTCGATGGTTTCAATTTCACATCTATGAACGCCTTCGAGATTTTTAAGTCTTCGAGTATGGAATCCACTCGATATAGTTGCATTCTTTCTAGGTTTGCCTTTCTTTTGCACATGGGTATGATGACTTATGTCCTCAAGCTTTGTTAAACACGTTGCATGGAATCCTTTGTCAATGCAATCATTTTGGAGGGTTGGATTAGTCTTGTCTCTATAACCTACACACTTATTTTTTCGATTGCTTCGATGGATTTCAGACTGAGGTTTCTTTTGGTATCCTTGTCTTCGACCATTGTTTGTGTCAATGAATACTTATCAATATCCCTTAGGGAGTCCATATCAAACTATAAGAGTATAATGTTTGTCGATCTCCATATTTATGTGCTAGATGTAGTGATCTACTCTTGAGTCTTTAGGACATTTGTAATTGTTTCCATTCTTGCATCCAAGAGTCACTGATCTCTGATTATTCATTCATCTGAGTACATCGACAGGGTATCTGGGAATGCCTGTTGAGAGTCTTTCCATTCTTTGACTCTATTGTAAGCTTATAGGGATTTCTGGTATTTTTCATACATTACTTTCACTTGCGCATTCAACTTTGTCTGCTCAGACCTCACCATCATAGTTTTGTTAAGCACACATAATAACATGTTATGTGTGTCTCAAAGTTCCTCATTCTTCTAAACAGATCTTGCTTTTATGGTTTCAAGAGCAGTTGTTTGGTATTGGATTTCCTCTACAACTTTCTTCAAGAGATTGTTGTCAAGGTTTATCTTCATGATTTCCTTTTCACCTCTTTCGTTAAAGTTCTTAATTCAACCAACTCTCCTTTGAGCCTCATTACCTCCTAGTCCTGTGTAGTTTTAAGCTTTTCCATCTCACTCACATGGGCCTTTTGGGTGAGGTAGGTTGTTTTGTTGAATCTATCCTGTAGATATTTTTCATGTGCCTTGAGTCGCCTCTCCAACTCCTCTTTATGGATTTCCTTTGTTTGTTGGATGTCCTTCTTGTTTTCACTAGCCATAGTTTCCTTAATGGTTTCTAGGGTCTTCTCTAGCTCAATGACTCTGAATTTTGTAGCATCAAGTGCTCCTGCAACTTCATGGACCGATACTATGTTCACACCAACAAAAGCGTTGAGTGTTGAGGTTGCTTGTATCGTATTATCCTTCAAATATGGTCCAACTTTCCATTTGATGTTCCTTTCGGGAGCTTATTGGCTTAAATCATCTTTTCCTCTTTTCCTTTTAGGGGTTCTCTTCTCGATAGTTTGTGTCTTGTGGTTGTAATAGTAATTGTTGATGGTGACTATTGCTCCTTTGAAGTCGATTCCTTCACAAGTGAGTGATAAAATCCTTGGGATAGAGGCTAAGGGGGTGCACTCCTCAATCAAGGTGTTAACCAAATCGACATCGGGGCTTATAGTGATAATTGCATTGTCACCTACTAACCTATTGTCTTGGACATCGAGAATGTTGACCTTTTTCTTTTTTCTTCTTTTCCAGGGCCTTTCCTGGTGTGGCCGATGTTGATTGTCCCGTGTTTTTTGTTTCTCCTTCACTTGTATTAATTTTCCCTGGGGGAAGATCTTTATTCCATCTTTTCTCCAGTGTAACTTGTTTCTCCTCGACTTCCCTCTTCTTCATTTTTTGGTACTTTTCTTCAACTTCTTCGGCTTTTCTCGTCATTACAATTTCTTTATCCTTCTTTTTCTGCTCTTCCTCATTTAGCCTCTCTTTGTCTTTGAGGAGGAGGGATTTGAATTGTTCTAGCCTCAGTTTTCTATCTTTCTCTTCCTCTTTCCTTAGTTGTTGTTGAGCAGCATCGATGTTGAGCCTCTCTACCACTTCCTCAAAAATTAAAGCGCCTCAAAAGACATCTTCTGAGAGTCGAGCCTCGTGCATAATTTGTGGCACCAACCTGACGGATTTCATGTGTTCGTACATCACATTTTGGGGGTCAAGTGATTTGGGATCTTCGAGACAGAGGCATAATTCCTTTCGTGTTTCTGAGTCCTTTTTGGCTTGTTTCTTGTTCTATAAAGAGTATGAGCCTATGTGGAGGGGAAAAATCGGCTAGTACCTTTTGTTCTTTTCTGATAAGTAGGCAGTGGCCCCTTTCTGCATAGCCTGGTATATTATTTCCCTGTCCAATAAATTTTAGAGCACATATTTGGGTAGCATGTGTGGTGGTCCTATGGCCCCATAGATCCTGACATAAGTGTAGTATTTTTTCTTATACTAGTCCCTGATCTCCTTTAAGGTTTTGATAGCCCCTGGAGAGATCCTGTGTGGGAAAAGGCCAAGGATAGCTTTGTACAAGGGGGCGATTAAATACACACATATCTCATATAAATATGCCTTGTAGTTGACTTCCCACAGTTGTAAACAATACAAATGGATCAGGCCATTTTTTGAGGTCCAAGACCAGCTAAATGTGGGGAATGAATTGGCTACACACACAACATCTATGAAATAATAAGACATGTAGAAGCCATGGTTTTTCATACCTTTGGGATATTAGATACGCTTAGTGATGTTGAAAGAAAGGATGTTCTCCCAGTTGAACGCTTGGCCCTTCTGGACTACTGTGTAAGCCATAGGAAACCAATCCATCCTAAAATAGGTGCTAGTTTCCTCACCATAAAGTTTTCATATCATGGTATTCAACATCTTGTAAGGGATCTTAAGGTATCATGTTGGGACATACCTTTCCCCCTTTTTCACTAGCCATTCCTCATCGTAAAACCATTCTTCCATCAAAGTCTCAAATTCTTCATTTTCGACCCCGAATTGGTCTAGGAATGACTCATTCAGGGATATTGTAGGCTCTGGGTTTGATATCTAGATCGGATGTCTTCTACTTTGAGTGACGCAATCTGGAGACCTGAAACATTAACCATTAGTCACGTATATTTTTGTAGATACACAAAACACCATATAGCTGCATCATTATAAGGAAACAACTCTAGGCGGGAAGTTGTTGTATGAATGTTGTTTTTATGGATATTCCTGTACGCATCGATGTTTGGGTCATCAGACATGAACCTTTCATTTTGGAACATATCCAAAATATCAACATAGTTGAGGTAGTCTTCCATTCCATTGTGTTTTTTCATGTCGACGTTATTGAATGACTCGGGGATTTAATTTGGAACATGTGTTCCAGAAGTTTGGAGTTTTCCCTTCCTAGTCAGCGTCTGTGACATTTCGTCACCTGCGCAAACAAACAAGTCAATAGTTAATAGGGTCGTTTTAGAGAAAGAAATACCAATATTCAAATGATGTGCAAAATACTCACTCAGAAACATGGGAAAATAATTAATCAGACTAAGAGAACATAAATTCGCGAGCACAACATTTATCTTACTTAGTGAGCAAGTGGAAAAACCTAGAGTCTTGATGTTGTATAAACACTTCAAAAATTCCCTCCAAACCCTAGTGTAATCAATGAATGAGGTTTGATACAACTTAGACCAGGTTAGAGTAGTACACAAAAAAATAAATGCATTCACGGGTGCTAGGAAATTATAACCGTTGAGGAGCGGGAAGATTGAAAATGCAGGATCATCGAACAACTATTGTCGTCAGAAATTGATTTTGATAAGAGATGTCAATATGAATATGGGGAAACCTCTGATGATAATAACTTATGATTGGACTGCTTAACCTTAATAACAATGCTTAAGCTTTAATGATGACCCCTCTAAGATTCATCGATATGATCGTTGGGCACCAACCTTTTATTTAATGGTGTTGATGAGACGTCGAGGAAATTGTGGGGGAAAGGTATTGGATAAGTGTGATATCGAGGGTGGTGATTTAGTCGACGATGGCTAGGTTCATCCGGTCCACAGGATGAGTTGATGTGCAATCGTTAGAAAGTTAGGATAGTGTCGTCGACGACGAAAGGTGGAGGTGAAAAGGTAAGTGCACTATGAAACTTTAGATGACGATAATATTTCATCGAAAAGGGTCATTTGGTAGTAAATTTCCATGTGGAGACTGAGGTGTGGGCCCAAAGTGAACAATAACACTGATGTGGAGTCGAGATCCAGTTTGGCGGTGCTAGTTGGATTGTGATGGGGAAACATAAAAGGATACGTCATTGTCGGTAAATATGGATAAGCTCACGAGGGTGATGTTGGGGGATTTGTTAATCCCCGATGACGACATTATGAAGCGTTATCGGCGGAAAAATCTAGAGATGAATATGTATGTATAATTTGGTAAGGGAGCGATGATGAAACATGTAACGACAAGGTTGTGCGAGAGAAGGGAAGAGGACCTAGCCTAAGTATGTAAGTTTCAAGTGTGCCCATAGAAGGGTAATAAAAATGGTGGAGACCTTATTTGTTCGAACATAGGTAGTCTTGTGTGTGTGGGGGGCGGGGGGGGGTTTGTTTGTAGGTGCATGAACAACTAGGTAAGTCAAAGAGTAGTGTCATGTAAAGAGAAAAAAAAATATTGTGTGCCCTCACCAATACTGATAGTTTGGGTGGGGGTTGTTGTGTTGTCACAACACTACTTAAACAAGCAACCAATTCAAATGTACTAGGTGATAACCTTTCTTTTTGAATGATGGAAGAGGTGTTGCATGCAAACAAAGAGATTTCAAACAAGCAAAATTATTTCAAAGGAGGTAGTTAGAATTGCAATGGTAAAGCCCTATTGGCAAGGAAAAGAAGGGTCCTAAGAGGTCTTCCTTTCACTAAGGGTTTGGTATGCAAATGAAAAACTACTTTATGGTTCTGTAACAAAAATGCAATAACAACCTATGGTTGTAAAAAATGGTAAAAACTAAGTGCAATGAAACCAAATCGAGATACTACCCTATATGCTTCTTTTTCGCTTTTTTGAAATGCACTATAAATGAAATGCAAATGAAAGAAAGAAACTAAGGGAGACGATGTTAATTGAGTGGTAAAGTTACAACCTATTTTTAACAGCAAACATGGAGCCAAACCCTCAAGAAACCCCCTTGAGAAAAAGAGATCAAAACCCCCTAGGGGTTTGTTCTTCAATTCCTAGGGTTTAGTGGGTTTTTTAAACTACTCAATAAACTGACAAACTAAAGGTGAATGCAAATCCTAAACAACACACAAAACAAGCAAACAAAGCACTGGAATCATGGGCAAATTCAAAAAATGACCAGTGTGGGAAATACCTGGAAATATGCATTGAGTAGTGATGGAAAAAGGTCCAAATCATGCATTGATCAGTTGTGGAAAATTTCCCAAAATCTGTCTTGATCAGTGGCATAAAACTGCGCAAAATATGTGTTGACCACTAGTAGAAAACTACCCAAAATCCGTGTTGACCAGTGGCAGAAAAGAGGCCAATATTTGTGTTGAGCAGTGGTAGAAAAGAGGCCAAAAAGGGCATTAGCCAATGCTGGAAAGAGGGAAAAAAGTGTGTTCGAATTTTTTTTCCTGATAAGAGTTGTGGCTTCAACTTGAGGGTTTCCTGAGTAGATTTTTGGCACATGTAACCTATGAAAACGGACAAAAAACTATAAGAAGGTGAAAACCCTTAAAAAAACTCAACAAAACCAATAAAAAATGGTAGTAATTTTTTTTACCACACTCACAACCAAGGATCATGAGTAAAACTCAAATCCTCGTTGGAGTCACCATTCTATTGATGCAAATATGTAGCAAGGGTGAGCATATATAAAAACTTTGTGGTTGTGTCAAAGATATAAAAAAAAGTGGGTTAGAAAACAAGAAACCCTAGTTTTCTATTATGTAAATGTCTTTAGACCTATGTTATTCTGCAATAAAAAAGGCATGCAACATAAAAAATACATGAACAACAAGAGATGTAAAAAATCAATATGATATAATGCCTAATAACCAGAGTACATAACAATAGACATGTGAAGAGACTGATGAAGATGAGAATCTCCTGGTGGCCCCTTTGTGGGAGGGTTCTTCTTCTTTCTCAGATGTGTAGAAAAATAGCTAGGCTTCTCCTCTAGGCTGAAATTAACAATGAAAAATGGAGCTAAAAATTCAGTGGAAATTTTGGCAACATTTCAGTACTTTCAAGGGAAAAACTCTTTGGAAATGGAATGGATCTCTTTATTTTATAGGAAAAATAGTGGTTATCCTTGATATGGTCAAAATAATAAAATATATAGTATGACCAAACCAATTCTTATTTACTAATTGATTTTTCTTTTTATTTAAATAAAACAAAGAAGGAAATAAGTCATAAAAGGGGATTGTGACTTTAATTAAGTGAAAATAACATTAGGAAAAATGTTTTCCTAACTTATGTAAGGGAAAATGGTGTGAAAGTGATTATGATCAAGGGATACATGGACTATGATGATGCATATTAATAAGGCTTAGCCTATGATGATGCATATTAATAAGGCTTAGCCTTTTATTCTAGGTGTACAAATAAATGGTGATAACAAAGTGTTTATGCACTCTACTATGAACATTCAACCAGAAAAACATGCCAAGCACGCAAGCTCTTAGAATGTGAGGAGAATTTGTCGTGATTTTACATATTTGAATATGAGTAATAAATATTATGTTTTTAAATCTAAACAAACAAAACTATCATCATGTATCTCCGTGCATGTGTTCCAAGGATAATCATTATGATGCAAACAAAATGTTGTTGTGCATGTTCCAAGCATTTTAATTCTAGTGCATGTTCCAGACAAACAAAATGTTGTAGTGCTAGTTAGAATCTAAAAATGGGGATAATTTTCTAAAGGATGTATTGGAATTTAATTCTATTATGTTTTCTCATGCATGTTGCTATGGGTTTAAGAACCATATTCCAGTATTAACAAACTATGGCATGACTAAAGAACTTGTATTCAATGTAGCAATACATGAATGACATTACTTGAGTATAGTGGAACATATAGAAATTTACTCCATTTTCTAATTTCTACTTTATTTATCACTTTTTATTTTATGAAGCTGGTGCCACCACTACTATCTATTTAGTCCCTCGATCAATCCTAAATTCAATATTTGTTTTTTTTTTAAATCTAAAACTAAATCACAATTTCTAAAATGTTTAAATTAAATTACAATTTCAAAATATTTTAGAACAATAATGTTTTTTTATGAACTTGAGTTTATTTTTTATTTATATGCAAAATGAAGTAAATTAATATGCTTGAGTGGAACTAGGTCACCTTATCCTCCTAGGGTTAGGGTTTTGGAACTTTAGGGTTCTTCCTTTATGTTAAAAGGTCATTATTTTGGCCCCTTGTAATAGCTTTTTGTGAATGAGTGTAGTCGACACATCTCTTCTGAGAGATAAGCTACCACCATTCTAGTTAGTTTGTGTTCTACGATATTTTATTATTTTATCCATTAATAGAAATTGGGTTTTCATTGTATTACGTTGTTATCTGCAATATATTTGTATGAGTATTCTTTGTTATATTTTTTCTTTCATTTTTTTCTCTAATAAATCCAGGTCATAAGAATTGTTCATGATGCACTTAGTCATCCATGATAGCACCAATAAAAGTGATGTTATTATACAATAATGAACTACATGTGATACAAATACAAAACTTTGTTATCAAGGTGTGTCACCCTAATAGGATAACATAATGTTGTCTAAATACTGGTGTGCATGAATTAACATGTAGCACTAGTACATGGTGCCACTATTCCTACTCAATGCACCAAAGAGTGCTTCACATTTTGTATGTTATTCGATGCACCAATAGGAATCAAAGCATCATTAATAGTGTACTTACTCATCCAAAGTAGCACCAATGAAGGTGTTACTATTACATAACAGTGTGTCTTATGTTTTACAAAAATAACAAATTGAATGGGGGTGCGCCACTTGGATAGGGTAGCACGATGGTACACTAAATTGATAAAATAACATTGTTGAATTGTATTAAATCATCCAGATGTGCACCATCGTCGCTTGGTGTTGCTACCATAATTGTGTAGTGTGCATGAGTGGATATGGCACACCTATAATGGTGCTCCATTACATTTCTTATTGCATTTGATAACATAATAACTTCACATGCAAATCATATTCAAATTGATGTGCTTAGAATGATATGGAACATTGCTAAGAGGTGCAATGCACAAACCATAGATGCATGAACATAAATAATATCGTATGGGGAATTTTCTCAAAATTATGAAATTAAAAGAGAATTGAAATGCTAAATTGAAAAATTAAATGAGTGAAACTATAAATTAAGGTATAGTTTTATCACGAATGCATGGTTTTCATGGAAAAAAAAAGGAAACAAATAAATTTCACTATAGAAAAGGAGCACTAGTGAAATCCAACAATTCCATAGCTCTAAACAATGGGACACTCATAGGGTATTAGAAGCATCGATGCTTGAATGTGTGTGAAGCACTCCAAGATAGTAAAATGAAAATTTGGTTTGACATTTTTTTATTTTACTTTATTATAGTGTGCCTTGTATCTTGAAGTATTTTTCATTTATAGATAGGGGGTGTATAATTGAGATTTTTTTAAAAATATTTAAACATACTTCATTGCACATGTTCGAGTTGTGCATTGGTGCATTGCTATGTTTAGTTTTCACTACTAACTATATGTTTAAAATAAACATTTTCACACTAGGTTTGTATTTAAAGTTGAGATGATATTCTTTATATTAATGCATTGCTATGTTTAGTTTTCACTACTAACTATATGTTTAAAATAAACATTTTCACACTAGGTTTGTATTTAAAGTTGAGATGATACTCCTTATATTAAGATGCATCAGTGTGGTTTGAGATGTTTAATATTTAAACATACTTCATTGCACATGTTAGAGTTGTGCATTGGTGCATTGGTGCATTGCTATGTTTAGTTTTCACTACTAACTATATGTTTAAAATAAACATTTTCACACTAGGTTTGTATTTAAAGTTGAGATGATACTCTTTATATTAAGATGCATCAGTGTGATTTTATGTCTATGGTGCATCGAGGCAGTTGTATGTTTAGTGCACACTTCATATAATTTTCTTTTAAATATCATGTACTATTATAAAATTTGAATCATGATTTGTATATTTTTAATCTAACCCTATGATATTTTATCTTGTATCGCTTTGTACGAGTGTGGTTATATATATATATATATATATATATATATATATATATATATATATATGTTTTTTTTAAATGTTATCCTTGATGCAGTTTGCATCGTATTGCACACACTAGTGTGTCTAAAGGCTATGTAAGCACTGTCATTTAAATTTTTTAAAATTGTCCTTTTTACATCATTCAAGTTTTTTATTTGACTCTAAAAATGGTGAACATAATGCATCAATGTGTTGTAATTAATAATAAGCATTGAGGCATATATATGTTTTAGATGCATCAAATGGCAATTCTTTTCCAATGTTTGTATTATACAAAATTCGAGTGTAGGAGACCATTCTTTGAATTTTTATTTGTGGTGCATTTAGATATATAAATGCACTAGTGGGTGTGTTATGATAGCACACAGGTGTGTTGTAAGGTTTTAGGCACCAAAAAGAAAACCTCTACTAAAACCTTCACTTACCTTCCCCCATTAGTAACCCTTGCTCAAAACAGAATATGGAGAAGTGCTTTTGTTAAACCTCAATTAATTGTTTTATCCTTGTTATGCTTGATGTTATGTAGTTCCTAATGCTCAAAGTTACATGACTGGATGCATCAATGTGGTTCCCCTAGACCTTAAACATCAAATTGTAACTTTAAACCTTCCTTATCAAACTTGAACTATGGTGAGTGGTTAGTAGCCAAGATAGCCCTTATGCCTATCTCTCTAATTATCTCTCAGTCTATCAATTCTCCTTTAGCTTGGGTCCTTCATGCTTCTACATAACCTATGTTTCCTTAGAGTGATTATTGCAACTTTCCTTTGATTCAATACTTGTGTTTTTTTATGCCTATCACTTTCCTACTTGAAACTCCTCTAGTTATCCTCCTTGTTAATTTATGGTGCCTTCCCTTGCTTTTCCTACCACTCAAATTTCCCCACTTTAAGAATCTTCTCTTAGCCTTATCTATCCTACCCTATAGGACACCCCCTCCCTGTCTTTCCATTCATTCCCTCCCTCTTTGCCTCCCTATATTATTGACATCCTCGCTTAAAGTCACCTTCAATGTGCCCTTGTTTCTACCTCGCCTTGATTATTTTCATGTCCTACTCCAAGAAAACCCTCACTTTCTTTGTACCCTATTCTACTCTAGGCAAGTCCTTACATTCCTTGGTCCAAACCTCGTCATACCCTTTGTAGTGATGCTCTACCTTATTATCCTTATATTTTTCTCACTTGTTGCTTTCCTTGTCTTTAAAAATTTTCCATGTTGTCCCCTTCCTCGCCCCTAGGACCCCCCTATAAAATTTGGGGCACCACCATATAGGAATTGTTAGACATTTGGATTTCCCTTTTTCTCATTCTCTTATTATTTTTTTTCTTTTCATGTCCTCATGGTCTCACATATTCTCTTTTTTCATGGTCCATGCATCCTTTCCCCTTAGTTCTTAATTTATAATTCCTAGCCTTCTTCTTTATTTTTAGATTTAGTCACCTCTCTCGCCTTTTTGGATCCGCTATTATTGTTTCCTCCTTGCATCCCAATCTTATATCGTGGATCCATTTCCCTCATTGGTTCCTTCATCATTTGAATCTGCATCTTGCATCTAATACTTAACATTTCAATGTCTCATCTTCATTGATTTGTTCAACATTGCCACCTCTTTCATCCCACTCCTATCAAATGGCTCCCTCACATTTGCTAGTTCCTCAAGTGTTGTTGCCTCATGGATTCCAAACATATCGTGTGGGTTCCTTTCCTTTCATGATTTTTTCAACATGTCCACCTTTTTCATTGTACACTCGCCCTTTGGATACCCTACCTTCATTAACTTGTTTTTCATTGTCTTTTTTGTATCCCACAATTACCTTATGGGTCCCTCGCCTTTGTTGACTTATATATTGTTGTACCTTATTGCATCCCACTCTTATCCGACATGTCCCTTACCTTTATTGGTTCCCTCAAAATTTCCACCTATTGCATGATCCCATGCTTACCCTATGGGTCCCTTTCCTTTATTTACTTGTTTTTCATTACCATATTTTTGTATGTTCTTCCTCGTCCTATACCCAAGGTAAGGTTGTTTTCTTTCTTTTTTAAGCTCAAGTAGTGGAATCACTGAAACTGCTCAAAATTTGAAACACATATTTCTATTCCTCTTTAGTCTTGAATGTATTTTATTTACACAAAATAATAAATCCAAAATTTACATTCATAGTCAAATGTGGTAGTTAAACATAAAAGAAAATACCAAACTTTATGAATACACATTCATAAGAAAAATACTCACATATCATCAATGAGGAAATGCAACAAATGAATTACACAATTCTTCACCACAAATGTGCGTGATTATATTATCTCCGCCCAATGGGAGCTTGCAATTTGAATTAAAAAAACCTCCTCTCAAGTCCCTTTTGTTCAAAAAAAAAGGTTCTCATTTAAAATGGCCCTTACATAGATTTATACATGAGAAAATGGGAGTTGCACAAATGTGACTATTTACGTTCCTCCTTGACCCTCTGGCATCCACATGGTTGTTCACATTATCTTCCATGTTGGAATAAGATACTTACAATTAAAAAGAATAAAAAGCACATCAATATCATGAATTGACTTTACTATATGGTCCTGAAGTCAAGAATCATCATGTGAATAACTAGCACTAGGCATGAAAGAATTTGTAACGTCCCCGACCATCAACCCTGCGGTCGGGCAACGCTACTACGCGAAAACATTCTCATACTTAACTAAACAATACAGAGTAATCACATGATTTCTGCTAACATACAAAAATAATGGAATTAACAGTATTTCATAATTGCAATGGAACACATGATAATATTGCAAGTGTCACAGACATGCATTTTAATTGAAATTAAACACATTCATATACTTATATTTGAAATTGTAGTAACTCCACCAACAACATGCAGACCTTCCACCAACCTCCCAGCCTTAGACCACGCTACTCATCACGCTCAGCAGTGGGTCACCCCCGAGCTGGGACTAAGCTCCACCCAAGGCAAGGGAATCCTAGACTAGGATGAGGTTACAGGAAAACTGCACAGAGAAAATGGAAGGATTCTCTCCAGGAGCCTTCTTACGCCCACTACTCATGGACTCTCATTCCCCACGTGCCTATTCAACCTGGGAGTATATTCACAAGCACATTCCATCGGTGCTTCACCTCCCTCTCTGAGTCTCGACAACACGCCAGATCAGGAATTCTCAGCGCTCCGTAGCTGGTGTTGGACTCTCTCTGGGAGAAAACCACTTCCCAACAGACTCTCTACCTGAAGAGAGCTTCTCACATTCCTGACAACCTGCCTCTTCTACCACGGGCCTAACAACCCGGTTCTTCAACCATTTTTCAACTCAATTCCCGCAAGTTTAGGATAACAACAACAACATCAGCTTTCGGTTAACTCACGGGTGACAGCAGCAACAGGAAAATTGGGTGTGGACGTCCAAAAAATGACAACATGCCACTAAGACACAACAAGGTTCAGGTAACACCGGTTTCAGGATGCGTGACAAGCAATCCACGCAGAGGTCGAACGCAGACTCAACGGTTCAGACAGAGGTTGTGTCGGCTTCTTAGGAAAACATCACAGGCTTTGGGTTTCATAGATGCATGCATGAATATTGCAAAGGTCCAATAAAGAGGCCACGGGATTCACGAAAATACACCAGTCGGCTTCTTGGTTCTCATTTTCAGGGTGTGTGACAAGAAAATTAAGCATAGGTCGATGATGGAGGCCAGACGTAGAGACCAGACGAAATTCACTGTTTTAGACGGCCGACAGAAAAATGGAGGACGAACCCCCATCACGGCTCAATTCTTGGGTTAAATTACATGTGCTTGGGCTGACACATGTCGCCCATGAAGCTGCATTCCCTCCATCAAGTATGTGTTCCCTTTTGCACAAGTTGGAGCTGCATGCGTTGCCTCTCCCATGACTTAGGATAAAAAAATGTTTGTCACACAGCTTTGGAATAATAATAAAATATTATTCTCAAGGACTTAAGCCCCTAAGCTTAGCCAACCTTATTATTCCAACCTTTCAGCCCCTTTTCCCTTACCCACCCTGTGGAAGCTTAGTCCCCCATCACTCTTTCTTCATGGTTGGTCTACACGCAGTGATTTTTTTAACCTTTATTAATGTTCTGCATATTACATATACAAAAACAAGCTCCTGGCCTTTAACACTTAGGATCTCCGGCCTAATAAACACATAAGCCCACCAGCTTATCAATACTTGGCTCACCAGCCTACAAAACATGATTTACAATTCATAAATATTGTTTACAATTCATTAACATTATTACAAAAGGGCTCATCCTTGGGGATATTACAATCCCCTCCCCTTATTTCTGCACTGTCCTCAGTGCAACTTTTACACAACATCAACCAGATTTTCCAAAATCTTCAAAAAGATGTGGGTATTCTTCTCACATAGCATCTTCATGTTCCCATGTCGCGTCCTCGGGACTGTACGAGGTCCACTGGACCTTTACAAACCCTATGGCTTGATTTCGGAGTTGTTTTATTTTCTGGTCCAATATGCGCATAGGATGCACTTGCAGGACACCTTCTTTCTCCACCTGAATCACATTCCAATCAATTACATGATTAGCATTAGGTATATATTTCTTAAGCAATGAAACATGAAACACATTATGTACAGTCATGGATCCAGGTAATGCAAGCATATATGCAATTGGATCAATCCTTTCTAGGATTTCAAATGGCCCACAAAATCTGGCTACCAACTTGGCGCAGTTTCCCAGCTTCAGGGAACTTCTATTGGATTTCACTTTCAGGAAAACATTATCTCCCACTTTAAACTCTCTATGGATTTTTTTTTTATCAGCATAACGTTTCTGCCTATCTTGGGCAACTTTCAAATTCTGCTTAATTTTTAGCATTTGTTCTTCCATTTTCTTGAGCAACTCTAGCCCAACTACTGCCCTATCAGCTGGATTATCCCATCTTACTGGAGTAATTCACTTTCTTCCATAAAGTGATTCAAATGGGATCATCTTCAATGATTCTTGATACCCATTATTGTAGGCGAATTCTACCAAATGTAGGTAGTCTTCCCATTTCGATGGTTTTTCCATCACATACATCCTCAATATGTCTTTTATTACTCGATTCACCCACTCTGTTTTCCCATCCGACTCAAGATGATAGGTTGTACTAAATTTCATATTTTTTATGATCCCTTGAATAACCCTTTCCAAAAATTTGAGGTAAATTCTAGGTCTCTGTCAGACACAGTTGTCTTGGGAATTCTGTGCAATCGTGTTATTTCCCTCATAAAGATAACAACAACGTCCGCTTCCTTGTGAGTAGTCTTTAACGAAATGAAATGGGTAGCTTTCGTAAGATTTTCCACTACCACCATGATTGAATCATGTTTATTTCTTGTTCTGGGCAATCCCATGATGAAATCCACTCAGGAATGGGTAAAGGTTGTAGCAACCCTGCTGGGTGTCTGTGCTCATCTTTAACCTTCTGACATTCCATACATCTAGAAATGTATTCTGCAATCTCTTTCTTCATACCTGGCCAAAAATAATGGCTCTTGACTGCTGCCACAGTTTTCTGATATCCAGGGTGCCCTCCATAAGGAACATTATGCATTTCATGCAAAATCGCAAGTTTCAAGTCCCGGACATTAGGTACATAAAAAAAATTCTTGTACAGAAGTGTTCCATCAGCCTCTCATTTATAATTCTCCACTTTTTGTGGCATCTTGCCTTATTGTAGCTTTGCTACCAAATCCTTGTACTGCAAATCTATATTTGTAGCCTCTGAAATTTTGCCCTTAATATCAATTCGGTACATGATAATGGTTGTAGCATGTAATTCATGCACTCTCCTGTTGAGTGCATCAACCACTTTATTTTATTTTCCTTTGATATGCTTGATATCAAAGTCATATTCACAAAGAAACTCCAACCACCTACTCTGCCTAGCATTCAAGGTTGGATGATCAAACAAATACTTCAAACCATTATGGTATGTCCTCAGTTCAAACCTTCTTCCCATGAGGTAATGCCTCCATTTCTTTAGAGTGTGTACTATGGTTGCCAACTCCAAATCATGAGTTGCATAGTTCTTTTCGTGTTCTTTCAACTTCCTAGATTCATAACATATTACGAATCCATTATGCATGAGGACTCCTCCCAATCCTTCTTTGCATGCATCTGTGAACACCATAAAATCTTCATTCAGATCTGCAATCCTCAGGATTGGAGCATTGGTTAACAGTTGATTCAATTGTTGGAATCTTCTCTCACAATCTTCTGTCCACTGAAACTTCTTCTCCTTCCTTTGCAAGGAACTGATAGGGTAAGCTATCCTCAAGAAACCTGCAATAAACCTTCTATAATAACTAGCTAGACCCATAAAGGATCTGACTTTCGTCACATTATTTGGCACTAACCATTCTCTGATGGCCTCGATATTATCAGGATCTACAGCTATCCCATCCTTTGAAATAATATGCCCCAAGTAATGGATATGCTCTTGATAAAACGAGCATTTGCTCAAATTTGTATACAGTTGGTGGTCTCTTAGCACCTATAACACCATCCTCATATGTTGTTCATGCTCTTCCTCTGACTTGGAATACACTAGGATGTCATCCAAAAATACTATGACAAACTTGTCCAGATAGTCTCTGAATACACCATTCATCAAGAACATAAAAAAAGTGGGTGTGTTCGACAGCCCAAACGACACCATTGTGAACTCGTAATGACCATACCTTGTTCTATAGGAAGTCTTGCTGATATCTTCATCCTTTATCCTTACCTGGTGATATCCCGACCTGAGGTCTATCTTCAAAAATATCTTGGCATCCTTCAGTTGATCGAAGAGGTCATCAATCCTTGGCAGAGGATATTTTTTCTTTACAGTTACTTTGTTCAATTGTCTGAAATCAATACACAATCTCAGTGTCCCATCCTTCTTCTTCACGAATAGGACCGGGGCTCCCCAAGGTTACACACTTGGGCGTATGTACCCCTTCTTCAGAAGATTTTCTAGCTGCAATTGTAGCTCTTTCAACTCTGGTGTACTCATTCTGTAAGGAGATTTCGACACGGGAGCTGCTCCAGGCATCAAGTTTACAAAGAATTCAATATCTCTTTTCGGAGGTAGTCCAGGTACCTCCTGAAATACATCTTAAAAATCCTTTAGTACCACATGATATCCAATATTTGAGACCTCATCCTTAGATTCTTCCTCCACATGGGCTGCAAATAATTGACAGCCTTTCCTATAACATTTCTTCAACTACATTGTTGATATTTATTTGATAGCAACAACTCTAGGAATTCCTTGAATATTTTATGATTTCCTTCCTCATCTAGACAAGTGAATGCCTAACTACGACAGTCCAAGATGGCATGGTGTTGGTCCAACCAATCCATCCCAATTAGACAATCATAAGAACCTAAAGGCAAAACATTCAACTCAACCTTTGTGCTTAATCCATTCATGTCCACTAGACATGACTTAACTAACTCAGTGAATTTTCTCTTGGTTCTTGTAACCAGCTGCACTAACCAAGACTTTTCATGTTTGCTTCTCAACAATTGCAAAATTTTCACCACTCTAGGATCTATATAACTATGGCTAGCCCCTGAATCAATTAAAATAGTAAAGGCATGTTTATTGATCATACATTCCACTTCAATCATGTGTGACCGATATCCAGCTTGCTTGTTGTCCAGGGATGCGTATATCCTTGGCATTCTACTGCCCATGTCCTCCACTATTTCATATTGCTAAACATTATGGACAACTCTCACTTTGCCATTTTTGTGGGGATAATCTCTATACTTGTGGTTCCCCTGACAACCCCAACACTGAATGGGCATATGTCTTGGCTTTCGTTCCCCTACATCATCCATTCTCAGCTCTCTAAACGATGGTTGTCCTTGAGGATTGTTTCTGAAAAAGGGTGGCCTAGTTCCCTTCTTCCTCTGATCCATCTGAAATTTCTTCTTGTCTTCCCAAGCCTTCCGGAAAGTAGGCTTCTCTCTTTGTTTCTCATATAAGCATTTCTCTCTCCTTATCATTTCTTCCATAGTCTTAGGGTCATCAGACTGAATCTTGTCACAGATGGAAGGTGGTAGTCCACTCAGATACCTCTGAATCTTGACAGACTCATCTTTGATGAACAAAACATACTTCAACAATTCCAAAAATCTTCATTCGTATTCATCAATGGTCATGTTGCCCAGCTTGAGTTCAAAGAACTCTTTCATCTTTCTATCATAATATCTCTTAGTCAAGTATTTCTTCTCGAAATACCTCTTGAATTATTTCCAAGTGATATCTTTCTCTCTAATGTGTTGCACCTGCACAAGCTGATCCCACCACATGGATGCTTTTCCTTTCAGTTGATACATTGAAAATTTTTCTTCTACATGAGAGGAATAATTCTGCAGTTGAAAATATTTCCTCATGCCAAGAAACCATGTTTCGACATCTTCCCCCTTATTATGTTCTCCATCAAACATAGGAGGATTAATATTATTCATTTCTCCCTTTAGTTCATCCATTGTAGATCTCATGTGCTTTCTGGTGGGAGATGGGCTTGAAATACTTTGTGCCCTCCTCTTGGAGCGACCTTGGGAGTGATGATGGTGTCTACCAACACTCCTTGATATTGTTCCCTCAGAATTTTGGTGACTCCTTGTTTTACTCGAGTCTCTCTCCTTGTCCAACTTCTTTTCTATTCTCTCCAAACTCTTCATCAACTTTAAGTTGAATTCTCCATATTGTTCCTTAGCTTTCATGAGCTTTCTGCTATCTGCTCGATGAGTTTGGGCATATTTCTGCAATTGTTCAATGATTTTCATCATATGCCCTTCCTTATCTATCTCTTCTCCATTCCCATTGGAGTTCGACCCTTCAATTCCCAAATGGACATCCATTCATTTTTCTTCATCCTCAAAACTGGAAGCATTTTGTGCCTCTTCCATTTCTTTTGCACTTAGTGGCAACTCTTATCAGTTCTGGCACTCGTTAAACTTTTGAAAACACAATGTGCATACAACTGGAATTTTTCATGCCATCATTCCTTAACAAATCCCATAGCATTCATAAACAAATATGATTCAAGAAAATGTTCAGTTTTCATTCTCTGTGATTCTCGTTCAATCAAGAATCCCCAGAGATTTCTTCTTTCAGAACTCTTCTCTGCTAATTTTTTGGGCACTATCCCCTTTCTCTTAGTCCCCAACCCATGCGACCATGGGTTGTGATGAAGCGCTAGATCAATAAGTGCGTACTCGGGCCTTCAGCCTCAAAAATTTTCAAAGCGCAATACGAAAATCACCCAGAGTTCTGAGTTACCGAACTCGTGCAGTAGGATGGATCTATGGTCCACGTCTACCCAGCATCCTATGGCTAACACTCGTTGTGGAACCTCATGCATTTGAGTTCTGGGACTTCGGGACTTTGAAAGATTTCACATCCGCACACCCCGAACCATTAATCTCTGAACACTCCCATGTCACTTCAGGTGACATTATTACGTTACGTCACTTAACGTTTTCCAAATTGTGGGGGCATGCAACAATGGTTTGGAGTAATCCACCTTTCATCCCTCAATTCTTCTAATGCTGACACATAAACCCTTGGTGCAACCGCAGTTTGGATTGTGGGACCGCCTTGGATAATTATCTTTCGTGAAACTTGGGTCCCTGCAATGTCTCCTGGCCGTTGATCTTGATTTATCATGATCAACATCATTGTGGGTCCTCCGACCCTTAACTTCGTTACGTAACTTCGGGTCCCACTCACCATGCTCACATAGGATGCCACATGGCAGAATACCAGCGACTGATACGTGGCCCATTCAGATGGGTGACACTTGTCACATTCCAAATACCATTTCAACCTTCCATGATTCAGAATCCACTTACACTTGGCACACAACCCATGTGTCCACATCACCTCCAGGTGACATCATCATGACTCGCTACTTCTGCTCTTTGGGCTTCGGGAGTTTCAACTCCTGCATGCTCGCCTTTGCCCGGAGTGCTTTCTCCCAGAGTTCACAATCTACTGATGCTTGTCCTTTGCAAATGACTGATTGTGATCTACTTTGGGACTTCAAGAGTTTGTGCCTTAGTGCATCCCACTTCTCTCGATTGCTGAACTCCGAAAGGCTTCCAGGATAACCTTCCTGCACCTTCTTCGGATCTGACAGTCGTAAAGGACTCTCCTTTTTCCCAAACAGATCCTACGGCTCCAACACCCCAAGTGTTGAGTGCTCTCTCTCTATGGTCAAATACCACACCGGTTGCGGTTTATTCTACCGCTACTCCTCCTGAGCTTCATAACACGGCTAAGTAACTCGTTGGCACTCAGAAACATTCTAAGGTTAGAAATCGGTTCCATTTGAACACCATTTCCACTCTAAACCTTGGGTCCAAAGACCACTTATCCGGCCCATCTAGGATCAGCATTGAAACTATGTCTCTGATACCATATTGTAACGTCCCTAGCCATAAACCTTACGGTCGGGCAACGCTACTACACGGAAACATTCTCATACTTATATATATATATATATATATATATATATATATATATATATATATAACATACATTAAATTAAATTAACACATTTAACTAAAAAATATAGAGTAATCACAGGATTACTGCTAACATATAGAAATAATGGAATTAACAGTAATTCTTAATTGCAAGGGAACACATGATAATATTGCAAGCATCGCAGACATGCATTTTAATTGAAATTAAACACATGCATATACTTATCTTTGAAATTGTAGTAACTCCACCAACTACGTGCAGACCTTCAACGAACCTCCCAACCTTAGACCACGCTGCTCATCACACTTAGCAGTGGGTCACCCCCGAGCTGGGACTAAACTCCACCCAAGGCAAGGGAATCCTAGACTAGGTTGAGGTTATAGGAAAACTGCATAGAGCAACCGGAAGGATTCTCTCCAGGAGCCTTCTTACGCCCACTACTCACAGACTCTCATTCCCCACATGCATGTTCCACCCAGGAGTATACACCTTCACAAGCACATTCCATCAGTGCTTCACCTCCCTCTCTGGGTCTCGGCAACAGGCTGGACCAGGAATTCTCAAAGCTCTGTAGCTGGTGTTAGACTCTCTATGGGAGAAAACCACTTCCCAACAGTCTCTCTCACCTGGAGAGAGTTGCTCATAGGCCTGACAACCTGCCTCTTCTACCACGGGCTTGACAACCCGGTTCTTCAACCAGTTTTCAACTCAATTCCCTCAAGTTAAGGATAACAACAACAGCATTAGCTTTCGGTTAACTCACGGGTGACAGCAGCAACAGGAACATTGGGTGTGGACATCCAAAAAATGACAACAAGCCACTAAGACACAACATGGTTCAGGTAACACCAGTTTCATGATGCGTGACAAGAAATCCATGTAGAGGTCGAACATAGACTCAACGGTTCAGAAAGAGGTTACGTCGACTTCTCAGGAAAACATCACAGGCTTTGGGTTTCAGAGCCGCGTGCATGAATATTGAAAAGGTTCAATACAGAGGCCACAAGATTCACGAAAATACATTGGTCGGCTTCTTGGTTCTCATTTTCAGGGTGCGTGACAAGAAAATTAAGCAGAGTTCGATGATGGAGGCCAGACACAGAGACCAGACGGAATTCACAGTTTCAGACAGTCGACGGCAGAATGGAGGACGAACCCCCATCACGGCTCAATTCTTGGGTTAAATTGCATGTTCCTGGGCCGAAACATGTCACCCATGAAGCTGCATGCCCTCCATCAAGTATGTGTTCTCTTTTGCACACGTTGGAGTTGCATGCGTTGCTTCTCCCAGGACTTAGGATAAAAACATGTTTGTCACAGAGCTTTGGAATAATAATAAAATATTATTCTCAAGGACTTAAGCCCCTAAGCTTAGCCCCTCTTTCCAAACTTTCATCCCCTTTTCCCTTACCCACCCTGTGGAAGCTTAGTCCCCCATCACTCTTTCTTCATGTTCGGTCTGCACGTAGCGATTTTTTTAACCTTTATTAATGTTATGCATATTACATATACAAAAATAGGCTCCTGGCCTTTAACACTTAGGCTCTCCGGCCTAATAAACACATAAGCCCACAAACTTATCAATACTTGGCTCACCAGCCTAAAAAACATGATTTACAATTCATAAACATGATTACAACAGGGCTCGTCTTTGGGGATATTACAAAATTTATGCATTTTTATGCATCCAAATTTATCCCCATGTCTTCCAAACTAGATCTTTATATCAACCATTGAACCTCATCACACAAGGAGATAGCATTGTAAGGATAGTGACGTGTATGCAAGGCCTTTAGATCATGTGAATTCTCTTGATGTCAATGAAATCTTCATCATTTGTGGAATTAGAAGGTCCTGGTGAAAATGGAACTGCTTTCTTGTACATCTCAAATATTTGTTCATATGAACTATGGTAAGGCATGGGAGCTGTAAGAGTCAAGCCAGAGCCATGCCCTTAACCTTACTTTTATATCTTATTCTTTATCATCCTTCCATTGTATCAAGCTATGGTAAATGCATCTTCTTTGGTCCTTCAATTATTCTTTCTCTTAATAAATGGCATGCTTTTATTATTACAATCGCAAATCATAAAATACATAGTGATATCATATTAATAACAATCTAATAAATCAGTGGATGGCTTGTGATTATTTGAACTAATTACATGTCTTTCAACGTAACATTGGTGATAAGGTAATTTTTCCATGGGTTCAACCAAATAACCATGATAGACTCATTATGATTGTGGGCCTCTTTATGAGGGTGAATGCAATAGAATAAGTTAGGATCACTCGGATGAAGGCTAGTGTTGAGGGAATGTTGCAACGACTCAAATGAAGGTCAATGATAAGGGTAAGTCATGATAACTCTTGTGAAATGTATCTTCTCTCTCACTTGAGTCTATGCACTGTGATAGTTTGCATTGCTCAAGTACGAATCAAGTTTCAATGTCTGGGAATCAACTACATGGGGATGAATCATTAATTCTAAGAAGAATAACCCATTTTCTAAATTTGAGTTAGGAAAATATGATATCTTTAACGAAGAAAGTGAAATAGATTGGGTCATCACTTCTCAAGCTCAAGATCGTGATAGGCTCACTAAGTTTCATTTGGAAAGATGAAGACCTATCAAGGGATAGCTAGAAAGTGTAAGGGAAAATACAATGCTTACCCTAGGCTTCAAAATCCACAACGTGATTTACTAATTGCCTAGAGAAAGATGAAGGATTTAATCCTTACAAATCCCATTATACAAAGACCAATGTTACTATAAAGATGAACATCTTCTACCCTTAAATTCTCATTGGGTGATGAGATTAAGGTGTGTTTAGCAATTCATCTAACTGAAAGGTTTGAACTAATCTCCACTAGTGTAAGTGCCTTAGAACTTGTCACTAATTATTTAGGTTAACGCAAAAGACTCTATTAATGTGAGATAATGAAATATAACCTGGATATGGAAGATAAGTCGAAGACACACATTTTTTTCACTAAGTCGCATCACAATAAATAAAGTAACGGGATTATTGCCAAAGTTTTGAAAAAGAAAAAGAAAGGAGGTCCCATATGCACAAATAAGCATGTTGAGAGGTCAACACATATCTTCACAATGAAATGAACAATAGTACTATCTAGGTTCATGTACACTATTTCTAGTATGCACTAGCAGGCTCTTGCATGATATCATTAACACATAAATAATTGTAAGTATCATATTCTCAACTCTTTCCTCTTTCACATTTGTGGTTATTTTCATAATATCTTCATGCATATTACTTTTAGCATGCCCCGATTAGCTGTCACATATCATTCTCCAGTGATCTCTCATATGGCACGGATGGCACTTAGGTAAAGGAAAATATTATATTTCTACCTTTACCTCCTTCAAATTATTTGTTTACTTTATTTATTTACTAACATAGATTAGACAATCTTTTGTTTTCATAGTCTAGTTATTTCTTGCTTGCTTGGTACTTAGATATTTCTTTCTCCTTCCCACTCTTGACACATTATTCATGTCTTTCATTAATGCTTATCACTTTTCTTTATTTATATTTTTGTTTGTCCTCATTATGCCTAAGTGTAACGTATGTGTAGTTCTACTTTATGTTAATATCTAAGTGTAACGTATGTGTAGTTCTACTTTATGTTAATATAGGGACATGAGGGTCTCCATGACGGTTATCAAATGAAACTTTACCTAATGAGAGATTACATCCTTATGTTAGGGAATTATCCTATGCTACATTTGCCATTGGGCACCATCCCCTTTCATGCATCATTGTTTATGTATTATTTCCTTTTTTACTTTTTGTCTTCTTGTGTTTCATTGTCTTTGAACCTCCATGTGAACTCACTTCCTTTCCATTTCATGAATGGAAACTCGTGTCGTCAAGGAAGTATGTAGTGTATGGATTATGCACTACATGTTGACCATACACATAGTTGCTTAGGGTATCAATCGTGTATTCACCATACATGATATGCCCATGGATGTCATCAAGCACCTTCCAATGATCCTTGCAATGGCTTACTTATGTTAGAAACTCTTCCTGGTCTAGATGTGTGATTTTGGTCCATCCATTTGATTTGTAATACTATGATAGGATCTCCTTTCATCTTTTCACTCTATCTTTGGCCCTTGGTTTTTCATTTGGTATTGTTATAACTTTTGTGTTTATCATTTGGTACAATTTTTAAGTGACCAAATCATTCTTGGGTTTTGTGACCTTGGTTTGGTCCCTAGTTTGTTGAAAGTAGATTACTTTTGGAAACCAACATCCCCGAATGTATTTGGGTCAAATTTTCATGGGATCTACTTTGTCAAACCTTTGTCTTTTTTATTTGGTATTTGCATGTGGTGTGTCCCACGGGATTTTTGTGTTCTATATTGCCCATTGCCTACAATCCATAGATCAAAGGTTGTGTTTTCTTGAGCTTACAAATGGTACAACCCTCAACCTAGAAATACCTTGATCAAAACTCATGATTATGTTCTAACATAACGTACGTCTTGTGCAATGATTAGGGCAATGTCTAGTAATTCTCTTAGGTCATTCGAAATTCTATTTAAGTACTCGTTAAAGATCTATTTTCTCATTCTCTTATATGCCAAAACTATGAAGTTGACGCCAAGTTTGTGATCTAGAAATTTTTCCTTCTCTCATGTTCTTGGGTTTTTTCAATCAATTGTCTCCTTCAACCCTCCACTAGTTGGAGGCTTCCTTAATATGTTTCTCCTACTCATTGGTTTGCCTTTTCCTTGTTGGATTAGTTGGTAGATTCTAGGATGTTATTGGCTTTGTCTTGTGTTGCATCTTGATCAATCAACATCACCACCTCAAGGGAGTCTCTAATGTAATTCATGAGGAAGGTATCTTCATACTAAGGGCACTTACGATCATCATATTTTCATTTGTTGTTTTATCTTTGTATGTATGTTTGGTTGCTTGGGTTGTCTCTTTAATTACATATTTCAAAATAGCATTTATAATCCTATTTCATAGAAGGATTCATATTCAAGTACAATAAGCAAGGTTTCTCTCCTTTAGATACATGTAGTGTGTTCTCTTTCCTTAGCTCAAATAGATTTCTCTTTATTTGTTAGTTTCATTTCAAAGCCTAGCTAAGAGCTCTAGTTTCCCTGGGGGGAAAAATAAACCATAGGGCCTCTCCCAATTGATTTAACGTATGTTTTTTGGTGTGAGGACATTGGGTCCAGGGTTACATATGATGCATTCACCTCCTTTTAGTCTCCTCTCTTTTTGTGGAAAGTAGTTAATCAGGTCAAATGGAATAGAAGGGAATATATCATATTTTACTTTCTTTTGTTCTATCTTCATTGCTAGTTAAACTCAATTTCTATTCAAAACTCTATTTCAACTTGCCACTTAATCAATTATCCTATATCCCTAAATAACATAAACAACTCCTAAAAAACTAATCAATCTAGTAACATCATTCTCCCCTCTCCCCTTGTTTTATTGGTTTTCTTGTAGCTTGGGCCATACCCTCATTGTGGTAACATGTGTAACACCCTGTTTCCCCCAATCTGTAAAAATAACTATACTGGCCAAGTATTGTGGCAAACTCAGAAATGTGAATGTGTGATGGGAATGGACCTTGTGAAAATGGTCGATGAATGTAAATAATATTATGAATATATATATTGCAGGACTGCTGAGAGGGGATGTGCTGAAAAAGAGACCACGATGGCTGCAGAAAGGCGGTGGAAGGCACCTGGAAATGTGGCGTTAACTTCCACCTAGAATCAATACCGTATTTGGACTCCACTGGCCCGGAGAACCAAAAGCGGCTCGCTGGCCCCGAATTAAATGTCTCGCGGGCTGGTAGGTAGATGGCTCAGGAATTAATGAGGGACGGGGAGGTGAACCGCCCATTCGTAGAGCCGTCAGGCCTGACCAACGCGAGGGAAATCGCGCCACACGCAACCTTGCAAGAGGATAAGGTGTGGGGGAGAAGCGATTGGGGGGGCAGATGCTAGGCGAGAAAGAGAACTCTAGCGATATGCAGAGTGAGTAATAGCAGAGAGGAAGGAGAGTAACCTTCGCTCCTAGTCACTGGCAAACAGAGACGCAGTCTCGCAGCATCGTGGTCTCAACTCAGGGGTGGCTAGTGGTAAATCTGTTGGGAGTCATTAGGCCTACGGTTGGGTGGAAACGAGCACCCCTCTCAACAGTTGCATAACCCCTGGTGTTACTTTATGATAAGTGTTTTTCCTTTGACATCTTGAAGTATATGTATGCTGACATTTATGATCATAAGCTATGAAATCGTGAATGACTTCATTATAAGAATGTATGTATGGTGTCTTGATCAGTACTGGTAGTTGAATGTTTACATGGAAAGACTATGTGTGGCTTATGCTCTCTTAAATTGTTGTTTATATGCAAACTGATCTAATTCGGACTTCACGCCTGGTTCTCGAGAGAGAGATACCCTTATCTGTCGTAGATAATACCCTGGGTAAACCTGCCCATAGAGATACCCTCCTTGAAAACATCATCAAGAACCTGGAAAAAGGGCGTGAAGGCGCAAGGCCTTAAGAAATCCCTGATAAGTATTGATCGACAAACGAGATCTGATCGGGAGATCTATGGTCACTCACGACCATCAGATAAGAAGAAGAAGCTGGAAAGTTAAGTGCCTTAACCTTGATAGGTGGTGATCGACGGACGAGATTCCGTCGGGAAATCTGTGGTCACTCATGATCGTTATATTTGGTAGGAGAAAGTAGGATGTTAAATACCTTACCACTTTGTCCTTCTGTGTCTTCGTAGGTAGCGAAGAGATCGAGATCGTAGATCCCTAAGGTCCATGAGAACATCCAGACTGTTGATTTTTCCACGTCCAGGAAGTCGTGGGAGAATGCACAAGTTAGGAATTTTTCGTGGGAGAATGCACAAGTTAGGAACTTGTCTGAGACGTCAGATATCGACTGGAAAACCCGACAGTCGTTAGATCTGTCAGGAGATTCCCAAGGGTTAAACCCCCAGTGAATAGGGGCGAAAGCCTCGAAATAGATCTGGACCGTCCGAGTAACGGAGGCCACGTGTCAAGAGATTTTCCACTTCAGGAAATCGGGAGTCGAGAACTCGGGAGTTCTGGCGACGAAAGATAGGGGCATTCCATGGTAGAAACCCCGAAGCAGTCGTGGACCATCCAATTTAGGGAGGCCACGTGTCGCGAGATTACCCATTACGTGAAATCGAGAATCACGAATTCGGAAGTCCTGGTGACGAGAGATCGATACTTTCCATGGTGGAAACCCCGAAGCAGTCGTGGACCGTCCGATTTAAGGAGGCTACGTGTCAAGAGATTAACCACATCGGGAAACCGGGGATCGAGAATTCTGGAGTCCCGTGGTCGAGAGTTCGGACTCTCGTGATGATAAGTCCCAATGAATGGACAAGATTCTTTCGGAGGATCTCAGGGTCTATACGATCGTCAGATGTGAGGAAGAGATGTCAGATTTAAGCTGGGGCGTGAATGCGCATTAGAGTAAGTAGCGAGTAGATTTGGATGGCCAAGGTCCACCCGCCTAGATCTACGGCTGAGGCTTCATTCTGGAGCCCCCTTTTTGATCTGCCTTTAGCAGTGAGGGGGGGGGTCCGGAATTGAACGCGCAATTCTTGAATGGTCAGGATTAATTCGCCTTGATCAACAGTGCTCAGGCGAATTCCGGACCCCCC
>ML790996.1:35197-48390 GCA_009831015.1 Picea engelmannii | reverse complement strand
GGTGTGGCGTGTGAAGTGGGACCTATCTCCTGTCACGTCGCCCACCATGTCGTGCTTCCCTATTGCCAACTGTACTCCACTCAATCGCGCGACAGGGCCCGTTCCTATTGGCCATTCACTAACCCTATTGGGATTCATCCCTATTGGCCAGTCGCTAGCCCTGTTGGGGTTCGGCGGTGTTAGCGTCGGAAGTCACTCCTGGATTGCAGCAGGAGCAGAGCCCGACACCCATCAGTTTAATGTCACGATTGTTTATAAATGGATGATAAAATGGAAGTAAACTCAGAACAATATCGTCTCAACTCCGAAACTAGGCCAGGCATGCATGGGTGAGTGAGGTCTTAGATAAACTTCAAACAGTGAGTCATAATAAGGGTGAGTAGGGGGAAGACTTGTACAAGAAGAGTGCGGGGGTCTGCTATAAACATCAGGTTTCTAACAGACTGTGAGGAGAAATGTCCGAAGGCAAGATCTTCTTACATTCAAACGTGTAAGACCAGAGAATACAATAATGCAATAACAAATCATTTATCATAACATAATTGCAACAATTCATGCGAATCATTTGATCATGAACTCCCTGGTATAAGACGAAAACAAAGATGGAGCAGGAAAACTGTTTGTCATTAATCAAGAAGTCTCAAACATAGATGCACAACCACAGAACTAGAATGATCATTAAAACTTTACAGTCGGGAGCTTCGATCTACCATTGATAGATACAAAAATGGAGAAAACGCCTTCATATGCTCAACACAACAACAACAACAAAATCGAGACGTTGCATTAAAACTTTGCGTATGCATGGATTCTGACAATCTACACCTGCAATCTATGAACGATCATGCACCTACGACGGACGCAATTGAACTCCTGACAGCTCTGTGGGCGAATCGATGTGCCTTTAATTCGTCGTCGGACTTTCCCATTATGGCGGATGCGATGTCCAACCACCACCAACTTATTCAATAACTGCTTCATTGGGATTGAGGATGGCCCGGCCAACTCGGCACTTCTGCGACGTGGAGAACCCTTCGCGCTGCCACCTGGATTAGCTGAACGGCCTGATGAATTGGCATGGAGGCCAGCGCGAAGGATGGGGCGCATAACGAGAGTGGTGGCATCGAAACTATGAGGGTGAGACATGGAGTGACGAGGCGTGGGAGAGGTTACAGGGGAAGACACATGGTGGAAGGAAATAAGCGGAAGGAGGAGGAGATGAGATACAATGAACACCCCTTTAAATGAGCAGAATGCATGGTAGGTGGTGGGCGGATGATGAGATGGAGAAAGGACCACGTGGACCGGAAGAGGGGAGATGGATAGATGTCGGAGGCTAATGAAGGGGCTTAAAGGGAGCGAGTCTCATCTTACGGTCAGGAAGAGAACATATGGCAAAGGGGGGGAAGGATGGTCCACAAGATGACACGACGGGGAAAGGGCCCACGCTGATTAACAATAGAGCGACTGAGAAGGACGAGATCACCTGAGCGTCGTTGATCCGGGTGCTTTGATCTCGGTCGTTGGAAAGATGTGCGACCGATTCCGGACCCCCCCCTTCCGCTTAAAGATAGAAAAACGGGGGGGGGTCCGGAATCGCCTTGGGAGCCGTTGATACAGGCGTTTCGATCATGACCATTGAAGAGGTGCGCCCTCGATTCCGGACCCCCCCCCCCCCTTCGCTTAAAGGTAGAAAGGCGAGGGGGCTTAGGAATCCTATGCGTGTCGTTTATCCGGGCGCGCGAATCTCTGTCGTCTAAATTTGCTTGTCGCTTACCACATGCACATTTCGTGTCTGATACTTATGGTAAGTGGGTTTTTAACCCACTCTCTTGCGTTCTAGCTCCCCTTACAAGAAATATCGCTAAAATTTGGCTCCATGGGGGATAGAGTCGTCCCTGTGATTCTCTAAGGACTCTTTTTGCAGATTCAGTTCCTTGTTGTTGGGCTATGGAGCTCTTTATTAATGCTGAAAACAAAAACAATATTTACAAAAACAAAAGAGCCAACTGTGGCTCACAAAAAACATTTTTTCAAGAAATGCCCATTTACTGGGTCGTTAAAAACTTATTTGCCTTCCAAATCCTGCAACTTGTAAGTGTTGTTTGAAAACACTTCAAGGATCTTGAAAGGCCCAAACCAGAGGGCATCAAACTTACTGTGCTTGCCCCTGTCCTGCCTGGGTGCATCCCATTTGAGCACCAGATCACCCTGCTTGAATTCTTTCTTTCTGCTCTTCCTGTCAAAAGCCTGCTTGATCTTCTGCTGATGGTTGTAGGCCCTATCCAGGACCTGCTCTCTAATCTGTTGCACTTTCACCATCTGATGAATCCTCCTGACCATATTGTCAGGCTCCTTCAAGGTCTTGGAGGAATTTCGCCACAGACAAGGCGAGCTGAGTCGGGAAAATGGCCTTTGTTCCATAAACAAGATGGAAAGGTGAGATGCCTAGGGACTTCTTTGTTGTCACTTGGTCAGCCCATAAGGAAAATTTTAGTTTCGAATCCCAGGCCCTTTTATTGTCTTTCAACAATTTCTTAATAAGCTTGATCAAGCTTTTATTAGAAGACTCCGCTAGTCCATTTCCTTGAGGATAATAGAGAGTGGAGTGAATTAGTGAAATTTCATATTGTTCACAGAACTTAATTAGAGGCTTAGACCGGAAGGGGGAGGCATTATCAGTGACAATTCTTCTAGGGCAGCCAAATCTGGCTATGAGGTCCTCCAGGAAGCTGATAATTACTTTGTGATAAGTGCTCCTGGTGGGGACAACTTCTATCCATTTGGTGAAATAATCTGTCGCAGTCAGGATCCATCTGTGTTGGCCACTTGAGGGAGGATGAATTTCTCCAATGAAATCCAATCCCCATTGTTGAAAGGGAGCTAAAACTACTATAGGCTTCAATGACAGAGATTTGAGTTGTTGCTTTCCTGAGAACTTTTGGCATTTGATGCAAGCTCTGACTTCTCTGCAGACGTCAGGGAATAACATGGGTCAGTAATACCCAGCTCGGAGGATCTTATGAGCTGTGGTCTTCCAGAAATGATGACCCCCACAAAGGCAGCCATGGAAATCAAACATTACCCTATGGGATTCTTGCGGGTCCAGGCATCTTAAAAATACCCCTAAAGGGTCCTTCCAGTACAAAGTTTGGTCGACGAGGCAATATCTGACCGCTCTGAGCTTTAAAGCTCTTGCCTTGCATTTTTCCATGCCATCGGGAGGCCTCAATTCTTGTAGGAAGTACAAGATATCCTTGCACCAGGGGCATACTGCTAGCGATAAAGTGCCTTGGGAACTCTTGCTAGATGACTCGGCTTGCTCATTGACGAAGTTAATCCCCAAAGCTTTGCAATTGGATTCATCCAGCAACTTGGCTAAACCTTGACCCTTTATCAATTTGGTGGGCTTAACCTCCAAATCAAATTCCAGGATCCTAGCAATCCACTTACCTCTTCTTCCGTCTATGTCGGGTTGTACAAGGATATCCTTCACAGAGGTTGAAGGAACATATGCAGTGACCTTTGAGTGCAAGACATAGACTTTGAACGCCTTGAGAGATTTCACCAGGGCATAAGCCTGCTTCTCCATGATCTTGTACCGGAGTTCTGCATCTCTCAATGCCTTGTTGTAGAAGGCAATAGGTTGTTCTTGCCCGTGATTATTTCTTTGCAATAAGACCGCTACTACTGTATCACAAGAAGCAAAAGAGAAAATCAGGAAATCTTTGGAATAATCAGGATTGATCAGCACAGGTGCCTCATTCAATGCCCTTTTTATCTGGACAAAAGATTCCCTAGGTTTAGCGGTCCATTTCACTTCATTTCCCTTTCTGAGCATGGTTGTGATGTGTCTCACCAGCTCAGAAAAATTTGAGACGAATCTCCTCAGAAAATTAATCTTTCCCAAAAAGGCCTGAACTTCCTTCTTGGATCTAGGAGGCGCTTGGGTCTGGATTGCCTCTACCCTAATAGGATCAATTATCACTCCCTCTACTGACACTATATGGCCTAATAGCTTACCCTCCTTCATAGCAAACAAAGATTTCTTGGGATTTAAAGATAAGCCATACCTCCGACACTTCAGGAAAACTTTTCTTAAGTGGCAGCAGTGCTCCTCGTCTGACCTGGAGAAGACTGTGATGTCATCCAAATAGATTACTACGAACTGATCTTTCTCCCCGATGAAGGCTATATCCATAGCTCGCTGAAAGATTTCCCCTGCAGTCATCAATCCAAAAGGCATTTTGGCATACATGAATGTGCCCCAAGGAGTGGTGAATGTTGTTTTTTCTCTGTCCTCATGCATGACTGATATTTGATTATACCCCGAAAACCTGTCAATCATGGATATCCTAGATGCACCAGTTACCTTCTGCAATATGTGTTCCATGTTGGGCAGAGGATAATTGTCTTTCCTTGAGCTTCTATTCAGGTTCCTGAAGTCAACACAGAGCCTGATTTCTCCACTTTTCTTTCTCACTGGAACCAAATTGGCTACCCACTCAGAATACCTTAAGGGGACAATAATTTGGGCATCTAACAATTTCTTCACTTCTTTCTCCATGATAGGTAGCAACATGGGGTTTATCTGTCTCAACTTCTGCCTGAATGTCTTAGCTTCTTCTTTTAGGGGAATCTTGTGCTCGATGACAGATGTGTCATAAGTTTTGAGGTCTTCATAGATCCATGCAAACACATCAGCGAATTATTTTAATAACCCAGCATATTCCACCCTCTGTTCACTGGTCAGGCTGCTTGACAATTTGACAAACTTAGGCTCACCCTGCATGCCAATGTTGCATTCGGCTATGTCAACATCTTCACTCGAAACACCACTCTTTATTTCCACATCATTTTTGTCAAACAATCTTTCTAAAGGGACCAGTCCCCTTGGAATGTGATTGCTAGGCAGTTGAATAATCTGGTGATTAACAATTTTATTCAAGAATACCTCAGAGGGGGGGTCACCTTCGGGATCATGGTCCTGATCGATGTGTAATGCAGAAAACTCATCGATGGACTGAAGAAATTCTTCGATTTCAAGATCGTCCTCGAATACCTTCCAATGCTTTATGTTGTCCGGGATGGACAGCCTGTATCTTACTTCGACCTCACCATTAATCTTTGGGGGCAGGGGAATCCTGAACAAACTGGCTGAGACTGCTAGGGAGTCGGCTGCAGTATTTTCTTCCCTTGGGACAAAAACAATGTTGAAAGCAGAGAAGAAACTATCAATCAAGTCCCATACCTCATTTTTGTAGCTTCTAAGCTGAGGATGCTTAGCCCGATAAATATTTTTTACCTGTTGGATGATCAATTCTGCATCTCCAAAAACAACCATTTCCTTTATTCCCATCTCTTTTGCATCCCTCATACCCAGAACAAGAGCTTCATATTCTGCTACATTGTTGGTGATTTCGAATTCTAGCTTGTATGACAAAGATATGATCTCTTGACAAGGCGATATGAAAACTACTCCGGCACCAACACCTATACTGGAGGAAGCTCCATCAAAGAACATCTTCCACATAGAGGTGGTTGGGGAAGGTATCTCCTGATTAAGAATAGGTTGTTTTCTGATCTGTAAAGGGGCCTCGGGAGTTTCGGTGATTTGTAACAAACTAGACCCTAAATCAGTGTCAAGTGCAAAGATGGGGTGATTAGTGGGGTTTGCTTCATCACTGACAATATAGGCTAGTTGGGCTTCTCTGTACAACCTCCTGTGTTCCCCTCCAAAAACTGGAATGGTGGCATATGTGAGATCCATCTGTAACGTTCCTCCGAGTCTCTTAATCCAAGACCTTGACAACAGCATGCCACACTTGGGGGGAACATCAGCTACCACAATGTCCATGACCACACTCTTCATGGGCAGCTGAAACAAAGAAACCACCAGGTCCTTGATGACTCCCAGACATTGCACCCTCCTCGAATCAAAAGAGTACAAATCATGATAGGCCTTGGTCACTTCTAGTCCCAGTTCTTCCATGACTATCTTGGGCATAAGGTTATGGGAAGCTCCTGAATCCATGAGGAAATTATGAAACACTTTATCATGTATATTCAGGGAGGTGTAGAAGGGAGGGGATGAATCATCTTTGTCTTCTACCATGGGACCTAGGATGACAGCTGGATTCTCATCTTGAAGGTTCACTGAGTCAGAGGAAGGCTGAAGGGACTCAGAGTGCAACAACTTAGAGAGGGACCTTTTAAAGTCTTCAATTTTAACTAGCTCAGAGATGGGGACAGGAATCCTGATCTTTTGAATTTCATGCTCAAAATTAAAAGAGGAAGCATGCTTAGGAGCTTCCCTTACCTCAGCGACAGGTTCTTTGGCTGCTGACAAAGCGTTCTGAGCTCTCTTTTCTTTAGTCGTGGTTGCTGCAGCTTTAGTAGGTCTATTTGCTATGAGGGGCTGGTCTTGGATGTCAAAGTCTCCTTCTTTCTTTCTTGACCTGAGATTGTATCTGTTAGAGGTGTGGAAGGCCCTTTCTCCCTTTCCTAACTCATGGATCTGACTGTTCATCAAGGATTTTTCATATGCAGACTAAGTTAAATGGGGAAAAGGAGGGGCTTCCTCAACACAGTGAATTTCAGGGTCGAATTCGTCTATCTCCTCTCCTTCCTCATGAGTAACCAGGTTATTTTGGAGAGGGGCTTGAATCCTTTGATCCTCTCTCTCTTTTTCCCTTTGTTCCCTTGGGAAGGCATGTGGCCCATTGTTATTAGGTCTCCTGAAACCTTTATTATCATCATTATGGGGATTTATGTACATGGGCTTCCCTTCTAACTCCCACCTTTCCATCCTGGCAGAAAGTGATTTTAGTACTCTGGCTGTCTCATCTGTCTGATGGGGCATGGGAGAGGAGCTAGATGGGGAGGCTTCAGGCCTTTTCTTGGATATGTTCCTATCAGCAGCATTCCTGAGTCGGTCAACAACCAATATGTTAGATTCCACTTCCACGGCTGCATCCTGCATGTGGGCCAGGGTAGTGGCTCTTCTCTCTCTTAGCAGTAGGCAGAAATCAGGATCAAAAGCGCTAGCATAAGTGATCTTAGCCGAGGCTTCTGAGGGCTTTATTTCAGCGAGAATTTTATTATACATTTTATTGAATCTCCTGGAGAAGTCAGAGACAGACTCTCCTTCTTTTCTCTTCAAAGATCCAAACTCAGTCATATAATACATGAAATCTTTTTTATCTCCCCATTGTCTCAAAAAGGCATTATCTAATGCTTCGATCCCATCAATAGATCCAGGAGGCAGGGCCTTGAACCATTTTCTAGCCTCACCTTGGAGGCTATGGACAAAAATACTCATCCATACGTCTGCATGCATGATGACATTGTCATCTGTGAAACTGTAAAAGGCTTATAGGTGCTCATCTGTAGTGACGTCCCCCTCACCCGTGAACTTGGGTAGCTGCTTGAGGTAACCATCTGCCGGGAGGGCGTTGAGGGGATGAGGTAACATAAGGGGAGCATACCTAGCGACTATAATAGCCTCAATTCTGGTCATAGGGGGGATAGCACCAGCCATAGGAATATTAGGTGGCGGAGAACTTGGAGGAGAAGGAGTTCGCGAAGGGGTTGCGGGAAATGAGTCTCGAAGTGGATTAGGAAACAAGAGTGGGTTTAAGGAGAAATCTAACGAGCTCAAGTCATCACGTGCTCCTCCTTGTGCAGGAGTGGGGAAATATTTTGTGGTCGTGGGCCTACGCCAAGGTACAACTTCAGAAGAGAGGGGAGTGGCAAGGATTTCTCCCTCCAATCCCAGACCAGGAGGGGAAAACTCAGCAGGAACACTCCCAAAATTCAGGAAACGGGAAACCTCTAAAGGAGGTCTATCAAGAAACTGAGGAGGGGGGAAAGGAGTTAAAAGGAGATGGTGGATTACCTGTTTCGGCGGTAGAATCTTCTTCTTCAGGGGCCTTTCCTTTTCTGAGAACCACCTCTGGATCAGTTACAGGTGTAGCCAAGGGTAGCTGTGGATGTGACCGCGTATGTCTGCCTCTGGAAGACACAATTAAAACAGCGGGTTCGCTCCAGTGGAGTCGTCACAATGGAGTCGCCAGGTGCATAGTAGCAATCTCAATAGTTTTGATATCTGATGCACCTTCAGAATCAGCTGATCATTGTCGTTCAAACCCGGGGAAAATATTCAACTTCGTCCCCGGCAACGGCGCCATGAATGTTAGCATCGGAAGTCACTCCTGGATTGCAGCAGGAGTAGAGCCCGACACCCATCAGTTTAATGTCATGATTGTTTATAAATGGATGATCAAATGGAAGTAAACTCAGAACAATATCGTCTCAACTCCGAAACTAGGCCAGGCATGCATGGGTGAGTGAGGTCTTAGATAAACTTCAAACAGTGAGTCGTAATAAGGGTGAGTAGGGGGAAGACTTGTACAAGAAGAGTGCGGGGGTCTTCTATAAACATCAGGTTTCTAACAGACTGTGAGGAGAAATGTCTGAAGGCAAGATCTTCTTACATTCAAACGCGTAAGACCAGAGAATACAATAATGCAATAACAAATCCTTTATCATAACATAATTGCAACAATTCATGCGAATCATTCGATCATGAACTCCCTGGTATAAGATGAAAACAAAGATGGAGCAGGAAAATTGTTTGTCATTAATCAAGAAGTCCCAAACATAGATGCATAACCACAGAACTAGAATGATCATTAAAACTTTATAGTTGGGAGCTTCTCTCTACCATCGATAGATACAAAAATGGCGAAAACGCCTTCATATACTCAAAACAACAACATCAACAAAATCGAGACGTTGCATTAAAACTTTGCATCTGCATGGCTTCTGACAATCTGCACCTGCAATCTCTGAATGATCGTGCACCTACGGCGGATGCAATCGAACTCCTGACATCTCTGTGGGCGAATCTACGTGCCTTTAATTCGTCGCCGTACTTTCCCATTATGGCGGAGGCGATGTCTAACCACCACCAACTACTTCAATAACTGCTTCATTGGGATTGAGGATGGCCCGGCCAACTCGACACTTCTGCGACGTGGAGAACCCTTCACGCTGCCACCTGGATTAGCTGAACGGCTTGATGAATTGGCATGGAGGCCAGCGTGAAGGATGGGGCGCATAACGAGAGTGGTGGCACCGAAACTATGAGGGTGAGACATGGAGTGACGAGGCGTGGGAGAGGTTACAGGGGAAGACACATGGCGGAAGGAAATAAGCGGAAGGAGGAGGAGATGAGATACAATGGACACCCCTTTAAAGGGGAGACTGACGTGGAAAGGAGCAGAACGCATGGCAGGTGGTGGGTGGATGATGAGATGGGGAAAGGACCACGTGGACCGGAAGAGGGGAGATGGACAGATGTCGGAGGCTGAGGAAGGGGCTTAAAGGGAGCGAGTCTCATCTTACGGTCAGGAAGAGAACAGATGGCAAAGGGGGGGAAGGATGGTCCACAAGCTGACACGACGGGGAAAGGGCCCACGCTGATTAACAATAGAGCAACTGAGAAGGACGAGATCACCCGAGCGTCGTTGATCCGGGCGCTTTGATCTCGGTCGTTGGAAAGATGTGCGACTGATTCCGGACCCCCCCCTTCCGCTTAAAGATAGAAAAGCGAGGGGGGTCCGGAATCGCCTTGGGAGTCGTTGATCCGGGCGTTTCGATCATGACCGTTGAAGAGGTGCGCCCTCGATTCCGAACCCCCCCCCCTCTACTTAAAGGTAGAAAGGCGGGGGGGCTCCGGAATCCTATGCGCACCGTTGATCCGAGCGCGCGAATCTCTGCCATCTAAATTTTCTTGCCGCTTACCACAGGCACATTTCGCGTCCGATACTTATGGTAAGTGGGTTTTTAACCCACTCTCTTGCATTCTAACTCCCCTTACAAGAAATATCGCTAATAGGCGGTTGCAGAGTCGAACGATTCGACATTCCTGTAGCGCCGAGGCGTGAAATACAAAGAGGCGCCATGATTATTCGACCTGTGATCATGACCCGCGATCACATGGGAGCAGAGAGAGAGAGAGAGAGTTAGCTTATGTTAGGCCTCCATAGATATTTCGGGAGCTCTGATTCTGTAGAAATCAACAAAAATTTGATTATGGTAGCGGGTGTGTTACAAAGTGGTATCAGAGCATGGTTACAACACTTGGCCTGCTTGGGCTCAGGTACGAGCCGCGTAAGAAGATATTGTTATCTGCATTTTCTTTTTAAGGAGAAGGATTGCAGAATGAAACTGTAATCTGGGAATTTCTATAACCCCTCTGATTAAAATGGTAACTACTCTTATAGGAGTATGGATGCATTGATCGTTATCATTGATAAGATCTAAGTGTGAATGACAGAGGTGGAATAAATTGTGTTATGAAGTTGCACGAGCCAGACAAGGGACATGAACTGCATTGTCATGTTTTAGTGTTACGATGGCTACCTACTAAAGTAGGTAAAATCTCTTGCAATTGAAATGGCTGGTTAGATAAGGATTAAGACCCAAATGAAGAACTCCTTCATGATTGGGAAATCTAGTAGGGACTGGTAAGATCCTTAGAAAGTTATGATCACTATATTATTAAGAGACTAAACCTTGAGCATATAACTCCTCATGATTGAGAGGACTGATGAAAATATGTAGGGTCAGATTACCTGACATGTAATGGTTAGAATCGACAACAAGGATAGTTGTTTGAGCAAGATTAAGAGAAGTCTTGTGGGACTGTTGCTAATTCCCAAGAGTGACCCTTGTTGGTTGTTTCCATAAAGAGAGGGTAACATCTGTATGAGTTATGACTATGAGATTAGTCTTGTAAGTAACTTAAAAGCTCAGAAGAGATAGAGGGAGAAATCCTTCAGAAAATAATTTTGAAGATTGGATGGGATCGAGAGTCAAGATCCATTCAGAAAGAACCGAAATGTTTTGAGTTGTTCGATCTCGAAGAAGTAGCACACTGGTTAGTTGCGAGGAGATACTGTAATTTCACAAAATCAAAAGGGCTTGGAAGAAGCATTATGAAATTCACGAAAGGATCATAGCCATTGATCAAGGAGATAAATTGGACCATTGATCGTCCAGAGAGAATTTCGCAATTACGGGGATCGAAGGAGTCGAGCTCCTTCACAATAGAAGTCTCGAAGTCGTGAAACGTGAAATCGCGACATAATCACAACCATTGGTTGGAAAGCTGAGACTTGATCAGGACCGTTGATTTCCAGAGAGATCTGGACCGTGGGATCCATATTGTTGGGCCCGCATGGATCAAAAGTTTGGGAAACGATGGAGAGTTGTCCACGGATTCGCCAAAATACGGGATCCTAACACGTGTCTGAGAATTGACCCTAGGTTCTGAGCGAAGGGTCATATGAATAAAAGAGCCGATAAAACCTTAGTTTCTGTCTTTTGGGTTTTCGGGTTTCGAGGATCTAGGAACCAAAGTTCCATGCAACATAAATCCCGAAATCGCGAAATGTGAAGCGCCTTTTAGTTTGCATCGTGAGCACCGCCGATGGTCGCGTGAGGAGAAGGCGTGAGCTAGTATGATGAATATGCATGAGTTGAATGCAGTGTGAAGGTTCATAATAGGAAGCCTGATATTAATACTGATAAGGTATGAATGATACTAAACGTACAAAGTAATGCACATTGATGTAAGAGTATAGCTATAGGCACAATATGATTGCCCTGATGAGTGAAACATGAAGTAAGTATTTATCTTGTCCAGATTAAATAAATACCATGGAGGCATAGTTGACTCCATTCTGAGGAGTCATGAGATATTTTGTTCCAAATAATAGCCTGAGGGGAATGTATTCCATTTCCTCAGGAAGTATCAATATAATTAGATGAAAGGGTAAATGAGCAAGGATTCTCTCTTGTCATGATAAGAGGCAAATGTTTATGCCTTTGAAGATCACATGAGAAGGATTGTGAACAATCCTGAGATGACTGATTTTAAAAATGGAAATGTATGTAGGCTATGAAATATACCTACGATAGCTACATGCAGGCTTAGGATTATGAAAGTGGTTAAGTATATCATAGATGTAAGTTAACAAATATGCATGTTTATATTCCTTAAGGGGAATATTTGGTAGGCCACTAAAAGGCTAACTCAAGGTTGAGGCCATCACAAGTGGTGATGGATCTGCAACAAGGAAGTTGCATGCTGAAGGAGTTCCTGGTGGAGGAACTGTATAAGGTCTCTGTTAGAATAACAGAGCCACAACCCTGATAATTGTTGAAGGTTGGACAATGGGCTACAAGGCATGTCCATGTATAAGAATCCTAGATTTCATTTTGAAAGAATCATGTAAGTAATAGAAGCCTAACAACTGAATGTTGACCATTCTGATAACCGAGTGGAAGTATGTAGGATGCACATGTTCATGATTCATTATGAGCAAAGAGTTGCTACTAGAGCATGTTGAAGTATCCTAAGAGTTAGGATGAGCCTAACCTAAGGCTGCTCAAAAAAAGAGTAGTTGTGGAAACCAATATAGTTGGTAAGAGGTAAGTAAACCCCCTGAGTATGATTGAATGAATAAATGGGTACATTTAAATGGTACGACTTGGTTGAAGTTGTGATTAAGGAAAGGCAGTGAGACCTTAGAGATGACTTGATTGGGATGAAAATCCCCAGGCGATGTAGAAATAATTGGAAGAAGGGGAGAGCCCTTAATTCTTCCCTTGTTGTGCATTACGTTTCTATGGGATGAGAAAGCTAGTACATTGATGAATGAAAATGATTTGACATCATAATAATGATGGTTTTAATGCTGTGAAAACGATTAATAATTGTTGTGTTACACTCATGAAAAACATGAAGGATAATGTGATGAAGTGCATACAAATATGCTAGACATGCCTGAAAATGTTTTTATTAATTAAACGCTATGATATTTGCATTTTAATTTACATGACAATTAATATGCCTATGGTGTATGTCATGTGTAGAAAGGAATAATATTGGAACTGTTGAGAAAGACAGTTGCCAATAATGAACAACCTCAAGCAGAGGGTGCTAGCAGCCAAGAACCGGTATAAAGATATTTGTGCCTGTGTGGCACAGGGTATGAAGGGATTTGGTAAGAACCCCTTCCGAAATATTTTATTATTGCATAAAATTGAAAGGGCAGTTGTATGCCTTGGATACCCAAGTACGGTATGATTCATGAAGGAGAACCTGAATAATGGAGGTATGA
>ML790996.1:0-24665 GCA_009831015.1 Picea engelmannii | reverse complement strand
ACCCTTTACATAACAATTAGGGTTACAGGCAGGTCTGACTCTTGAACAATATATATAGCAAAGGATCTGATACACCCACTAGTGCTCATCCACTAGGGGCACATCTGATTCACTGCATTACACAGAAGAACCAAATCTTCACACGTTCACCTGTGCTCATCCACAACCACGTCCACTCTACAGATCTTCTTTCCCATTGCCTCACACAGGAGAATCATCTGGAGTCTTCTCATCAACTCTATTTCTCAGAGGAGGCTAATACATCATCTTCATTTCTGTTCACATGATGATGCACCCAGCACTTTGGGATTTCACACGTTCACCTTGTGTTCAGCCACAGGCACGTCTAACTCAACAGATCATATTTCCCAATGGATAATCATATGGAGTTCTTCTCAACTCTCTGAATGGAGGAGGTCATCTCTACGTTCCTAGTTCTGTCTCAGGTAAGAACCATGTACCCTTCTTAGGGGATTTCTCTCAGGTTTGTAAGCTGAGAGAAAGACTCACATAGCTGCAATGATCCACATCTCACGGGTTTGTAAGTTGGAGAATGTCTCACATAGTTGCAATCATCAACAAGTAAGTGAGGAGGTGAGCCGTCATATTGCTTCCATTAGTGATTCCCATGGCACCTTGAAAAGATTGAAAGAATTGTATGACACACATTCTGATCTTGAACTTGTAACGTCCCTCGTTACCAAGACTAACAAAATGCTCCGACGCCAACCTATAACATCCTCATCTTATTGTTAAGCAATGTCACTCCAAAAATCTAGTGTGCAGATTCTATACTATAACATTAATTTGTGCAGAAGTACGTGATGTAACGCACATGATCCCAAGTTGGATCACACCCTCACAAATTTTCCTCTTCATAAACTAGTTATAACAACAAAATTAACACATAATACAATTGTGTGCACAATCATTCAGAACACACAGATATATTGCACATGTAACCACTCTGAACACATGATTACTATTGCACAGGAAACCACTCAGGTATCGCACACGGATTCAGTTTTCTTTGTGCGCACGGATTGTTTTCCTGTGCACACAACGATTCTAGCATTTTGCGCACAAGAATTATTTCCCTACGCACACGGAAATTCTAGCCTTGCCTCGGAACTCATGACATTAATACGAAATTAACTAACATGAATACTTAATAATTTTCATACTCTACATGTCAAACAACAATATTGCATAACAACATCATGCTTACATGTACAAACAACATCATACAAAATAACAACAATTAATTATATGCAACGTCATATAAGAAATAAACCCATATCAGACACAGGTGAATAAACACACAATAAATTAGACAAGCACATAAAGAACACTTATATTTTATAAAGAGTCACCAACTGTGTGTAAAGCTTAGACGTTTCCCCCAGCCATAGACTATGTTACTCATAAACTTTCAGCAAACTCCACTAGGGAAAAATGATTCCTAATGCCAGGCTAAGGTCTGATAATCAACATAATTGCTCAGTCTAAGGTGCCCAACTGTTGTAACTAGCCTACAGTCTCTCATTCCCCACATGCCTATCCCACCTTAGGAAGTGTGCCCCTTTTATGTTCAATAGTTCCTCGACTACCCCACTTCCCTTCAAGAGCTTCAACAATAAGTCTCAAAACCCTGTAACTAATGCCCAACGCACCAGGGAACAATTTCTAGCAAATCTCACCTGGAGAGAATGCTTATGATTCTAACAACCCGCCTCTTTGAAAACAAATCTCTCACCTAGAGAAAATGTTCACGAGCTTGACAACCTACCTCTTCTACAACAACTCTCTCACCTGAAGAGAATTCTCATGAGCATGACAACCTGCATCTTTGACAACAAAGACTTTGGTTATAATATGGAAAACCCCTTTTTAATATTTTCTCTGCAGATAAGGTAATGGTCATTTTTCCCGTTCAGATGGTCTGATCCCTCATAAAAATGAATGAATCCCCCCAAAAGGAATCCCCTCATGAAAATGAATGAATTCCCCCCAAAGGAGTCCCCTCTCCCAAAATACACTAAGGCTCATAAATATATTGCATGGTCATAATTGGACACTTGTCACCTTAAGAATTAGCTTTAGCCACTTGGTGACTCATTCCCATCCCTCGGGAACTTAGGATAAATAAATATTCATCATTATACTTTTCAGAAATATTAATAAAATTCCCTTGGACTTAAGCCCATATTTTCCCTTTTCGATAGATTTTAACCCCTCGTCTCTTTTCGTCTGATTGGTCTGCATGCAATGATGTGATATTATTAATAATTTGAGTGTGATTACATTTTACATGGATAGGTGCACTGGCCTTTTTTCATCCCGGCTCACCAACCTAATAACCACATAGGCTATTCGGCCTCAAATACCTATACATACACATACACATACACATACACATACATACATACATGCATACATAGATATGTGTGTGCACACTAGGGAATGCACACACCCTTCCTTTGATGTGCAAACCACGCGCACTTACTCAGGTGCACACAACTCTATGGAATGTGTGCGCTCTTTCTTTGGAAAACAATCATCGCGCATTACTCAGGTGCGTGCAAAACTAAACCAACACTTGGTGTCAATGGCTCACTGGCCTAAATGTACATTTACAATTTCATTTACAATTGGGGTTCGTATTAAAAACATTACATAACTCATACAACTAGTGTTGAAGCTCTTCAACCTAGAGTTGAAAAATGATGGAACTTATGGCTTTGGCTTAATAAATCATAGCCATAATGCGTGACATTGAAGCCATTGAAGAAAATATTGATCTCCCTTTCACAGCCTTCATTAAGGCCCTCTACTCTGCATATTCTCACTATATTGAATCGTTGCAAGCAAGTGATCAACTGAAATCCATGACATTTGAAAAGTCGGTGAAGAAAGTTGTAGATTGTGAGAAATTATTTGGAAAGAATCCAACCCCTTCAACTGGAGAAACTATTTACCTTGCTCAGAAAGACAAGAGTAAACAACATGATTCTTCTAGAGGAGAAAGTAGCAGAAGAGGATGTGGACGTGGAAGAAAGAGTTTCAGAGGCAGGGGGTTAGACACAACCAAGGTGATAGATCTAATCTTCATTGTACTCGTTGTAAAAAGAATGGGTCACGTGAAGTAGATGACTGGAGAGTTCCATGGGACACGATCAAAGAAGACAAACAAAATAAGAAAGAGGACAAAAGTAAACCTACAGAACCAACAAAAGGTAATCCACTTGAATCTTCCCATTACATTGTTGCTCACTGCAATATATGAGTAACAAAAGATTTATTTAACATTGCATATACTCCTTGGAAAGATGTTTGACTTCTTGACACAAGCGCAACCTCTCATATGACATTTAGAAGAGACTCTTTTGAAGACTTCAATAACAATGTAGATGGAATATTTGATATTCCAGATATAAAAAGTATGCAGAACATAAATAAATAGCTAGAAATGGAAAATGAACAACAATATAACCAAAACAACACCACAATAATACCAAAATGATACCAGAATAACACCAGAAAGAGAACTTTGATTACTGAGAGCAATGTTCACTTGCCTCTTCGAGGGGGTAACCTCCAACATAGCAGATCTCAATTACAATAATATCCATGACAAAGTTCTCATACCCTCGACTCCTATTTATACTAAATATGTTTATCAAAAGAACCATCTAGAGGAAGATCCTTCTAGAAGCGAAAGTTTATATTAGGTCTTCTTACATTGGACTTATTCTTCCTTCTTGCTAGGCCTTATTAATATTGACCTTTATTACATTGGAATATATTATTCTGCCTATGTGAGGGGTTAGGTCCCTAACATGTCTTCCCCCTTAAAAACAACCTTGTCCTCAAGGCTTGAGATGTGGGAATTGTTGCAAAATGGTAGTTGGTTCTCAAGTGGCATTTGTTAGAGTTGTAGCTTTCCACTGGCCTAACACTTCCTTGATAGTTCATTGACACAGACGACGCTCACGTTGGTACAAAACTTCTTTTGGTTGTAGCCAAATGGAGCCTTCTTCGTCCAACTCGCGAAGGTTGGTTTGAGTTTGGCACTTAGTTCCAATCACCTTTTGTCTTTCCGAGGCAAAACACCTCAAATATGTTTCCAAACACTTGTTGACAACTTCATTTTGACCATCAGTCTGGGGATGATAAGTTGTGCTGAGATGCAATTGGGTGCCTTGTAGCTTGAACAGTTCATGCCAAAAATTGTTGGTGAAAGTTGGGTGGTAATAAAAAACAATAGAATGTGGCATGCCATGAAGCTTGAAGACCTGATCCATGAAAAGTTGAGCTACAGTGGATGTTATAAATGGGTGTTGAAGAGCAAAAAAATGAGCATACTTGGAAAGACGATAAACTACCACCGTGATAACTAATTTATTTCCCGATTTAGGTAAGCCTACAATAAAATCCATAGAGATATCCCACCAAAGAGCAGGTGGAATCGGAAGCAATTGTAGTGTGCCAAGAGATTTGACTATTTCACCCTTGTTGCATTGACACACATCACATTCAACCACAAAATTATGAACGTCATGTTTCATACCATCCCCAAAAAAAGAACGTTTGACCCTGTCATAGGTTTTGGTAAACCCGGAGTGCCCAGCTGTGGGCGTAGCATAAAGCTCAGAAAGTACTGTGAATTTAATTTTTGACTGTTTACTTAAATACAAACGAACTTTGTATTGTATCTCATCATGGAGCCAAGAGTACCCTGGGGAAACTGGAGAATTGGATTGCAATTGTTGTATCATATGCGAACTTTTGGGATTGTGTGGCCATTCCTAGCGAACAACTTGGATCCAATCTGATACAATGAAAGAGAGCGAAAAAATGGACCCTTCATCTTCATATTTTCAGGAAAGTGCATCTGCAACCACATTGTCTTTGTCTTTCTTGTAAATGATCTCATAATCATATCCAACGATATTAGTAACCCATTTTTGTTTCTCCGGGGAGGAAATGTGTTGTTCCAGAAAATACTTGAGGCTTTGATGATCTGTCTTAATTTGGAAGTATTTCCCCAATAGATAAGGGCGTCAAAGATCAACGGCATGCAAAATAGCCAACATCTCATTTTCATAGATTGATTTGCCCAAATTTCACTCAGACGGATGTTTGTTGGTAAAGGCCAAAGGATGACCCTCTTGCATAAGGACAGTGCCAATTCCTTTCCCTGAAGCATCACATTCCAAGACAAAGGTCTTTGTGAAATCAGGAAGGGCCAAGACTGGAGTAGTGCACATGGCCATCTTCAAGGTTTGAAAACCCTGAGCAGCTGTTGGAGTCCAAGTGAAAGAATTCTTTATAAGGAGTGCAGTGAGAGGTTCCGCAATCTTTCCATAATTTTTAACAAACTTGCGATAATAACCTGTTAAGCCCAAAAATCCACGCAAGCTTTTGAGATTCTTTGGGTGAGGCCAGTCTTGCATAGCTTCAATATTTTTAGGATCCACCCTGAAGTTGGCCTTTCCAACAAGATGACCCAAGTACTCGATTTCAGAGGCGCCAAAAGCACATTTAGATTGTTTTAGGAAAATTTGGTGCTGGGAGAATAGATAGAGAACTTGATTCACATGAGCAAGATGGTATGTCTAGGTTTTGCTATAGATGAGGATATCATCAAAGAAAACTAAGACAAAATGACGGAGAAAAGGACGAAAGACATGATTCATGAGGCTTTGGAAAGTGGAGGGAGCATTACACAAGCCAAAGGGCATGACCAAAAACTCATAGTGGCCCTCATGAGTTCTAAAGGCAGTCTTAGGAATATCTGCCTCTTTCATACGTATCTAGTGGTAGCCAGAACGAAGATCAAGTTTAGTAAAGCATTGGGTGCCACTCAATTCATCCAAGAGGTCATCAATGACAGGAATGGAAAATTTATCTTTAAAGGTGAGTTTGTTGAAGGCATAGAAGTCGGGACACATGTGCCAAGAAACTTCTTTCTTAAGGAACATGACCACAGGAGAAGAGTAGGGGCTTGTACTGGGGCGGATAACACCTGTGCTGAGCAGTTCTTGAACTATTTTCTCAATTTCATTTTTTTAGGAAAAGGGGTGACGATAGGGACGGATATTGGGAGGAAGTATTCTTGGGACAAGGTTGGGAATGGAATGATCATGAACACCATGGGAAGGAAGGAGTCCCAGGGGAGTGGAAAAAACCACTTGATGTTTAGAGATGATGGATTTGAGGTCTTGTAGCATAGAGGGTGTCTCAGTTGCTTGTATGGGATGGAGTTGGGAAATAACGCCAAAGTGACATTTTTGGAGCAGGTTTTCCATGCGATGGGAACTAATGATCTCTAGAGAACCGGTGGTGATGCCTTGGAACTTATATTGTTGACCCTTCCGATCGAATTGCATGGTTAATTCCTTAAAATCCATAAGAATGGGACCCAAAGTCCTTAGTCATTATGCACCCAACACAATGTCACAACCGCCCATGTCGATAGAAAACATATGACATTTCAGGTGGTAGTCACCAATTTGGAGACACACATTTTCACAACGCCCTCTACATTTCATGGACCCGCCATTGGCAATCATAATTTCAAAATTATTAATTGCACGGATATAGCAATTAGTTTCTTGGGAAATGCAACGATGAATAAAATTATGGTTGCTTCCACTATCAATAAGAATGATGTAACCAATTAGCTTGAGGGTTTTGGGAGCCGAGAAGCCAGTGAGAGCATTTAGGGAAATGATCGATTCTACTTCGGGAGTCTGAGGGAGGGGTTATGCCAGTGGGTTCAGGTGACATGGACACAAGGGGAGCTTCAACATCCTCTTCTGAAACATCCTCCAAGATGGCCATAAAAAAATTTTGTTCCTTACACTTGTGTCCCGGAAAATATTTGTTATCACAATTATAACAAAATCCTTTGAGTTGGCGTTCAACAATTTCAGCCCTGGTCAATTTTTGGATCTTTAGTGGAGTAGAAGGAAGAGTGGGATTTATTGGTTTAGTGCAAGGAATAAAGGAGAGTTTCCGGTTTTGAGGAGAGACAACTTGTTGTTCTTCCTTATCTCTTTTAGTAGCCTCCACCCAACTCTAAGGCTGAGCCATGAGGACATGGGAACAAATCTTATCCTTGAAGTCATTGATAAAACATTCTCGGAAAAAAACATCATACATGCTCTTTGTACGAAAAACCAGTCGCTCAAAAGTAATTATAAAGTCTTCCACTGTGCCAAATTGTTTCAACTTTGTCAAACGACTTAAATGGTTGGTGTCAGTGTCAAACCGTTCATAAAGCTCTGCCACAAAGTGTGTCCAAGCAACATACCCTTGGCAAACAGTTTTTCTCCATTGCCACCATTGTCAACGTTCTTGATCTAGATGGAGAACACCCTACCATAGTTTGCCAACTCATCTGTAATGTCGTACAAAGAGAAATAATGTTCCATTTGAGTTACCCAGCCAGTGGGATCTGAGCCATCAAATTTGGTCACATCCACACATGGAAGGCATAGGTCATGCTGAAAGTGATGGGGCTGAAAATTATGGGAATGAGAGGAAGTTTCACCTTTGGTATGCAAAGGTGGGTCAGATAAGGGAGGATCTGCAGGGATATGCAGCTTGGTGCAGATCATCATAGTGACAGATTCATGTCGGGTAGTAATGTCTTGTTTGAGGTCTTGTTTGAGGTCTTGTTTGAGTTCCTCATTGAGGCGACACTGGAGGAATGCATGTTTTTATTGATGGTGGCAATATTGGCACTGAGTTGTCTCACTTCTTGTTGGGTCTCTGTGAAATTAGAGTGCAAGGTATTGAAGCGATCTTCCAAGTCTTGGCTATGGGTATGAGCCATGATGACAAGGGAACAAAAAAGGGGTGGGTCGGGTCAAAAAAATTGTTGAAAAATAATAGGTATGAATGTGATCAGGGTGAAGAGAGAAATCCAATTAAATAGGTCTCAAAAAATGGTGCCAAGAGGATCCAGACTTTTTTTTTACACTTGCGGAGTTATACTCTGATTTGAAGAATATTGCAGTGATGAAATGCCCAAATGCTTAATAAAGAAAAAATGTGTAGTAATTTGGCAACTTGAATGCATGAGACACAGTTGCGCGGTAATAGATCTTGTTTGTTTTTTGGTTTTTTTTTCCATCCCCAAAAGTTAGGTATTCAAGGGTTCTACAAACAAGGGTTTTCCTTGTGTTATAGCTCTCTGATATACGTGTGAGGTCCAACGGTATTACTCGACCCAATATCTCAGGGCACCAACTAAGGAGGCTAGACCGTGGCCTTAGTCGTACTACCTGATTACCCAGGTACTAGAGAGTATCTTCTCGAGTGTTGTTCTCGGTTGCACTATAGCAGTCACGCAGTCAATCGGTTTATCTATTAAGGGCTTCAGGAAATCTAGTCTGATCCATATACAAGTGTTGTCTGATGTGCTACCACTCGAAGGGGTACCAACAGGGGTTACAAGGGTGGCCAACAGATGTGTGCTTAAGTACCACTTGTATTCCTTGCGTGTATGAATCCCTGACCGCGGGTTTATGCGTGTAACGATAGATCTTTGTAGCTTAAAGACGTCGAAATACATCTCTACCCTGAAAAAAATTAACCCACAATTTCCTGTCGAGGAAGGTGCTCTGATACCACTTGTAATATTCCAGATATAAAAAAGTATGCAGAACATAAATAAATAGCTAGACATGGCAGAGGAACAACAATATAACCATAACAACACCACAATAATACCAAAATGATACCAGAATAACACCAGAAAGAGAACTTTGATTACTGAGAGCAATGTTCACTTGTCTCTTCGAGGGGGCAACCTCCAGCAGAGCAGAGCTCTATTACAATAATATCCAAGGCAAAGTTCACATACCCTCGACTCCTATTTATATTAAATATGTCTATCAAAAGAACCATCTAGAGGAAGATCTTTCTAGAAGCGAAAGTTTCTATTAGGTCTTCTTACATTGGACTTATTCTTTCTTATTGTTAGGCCTTATTAATATTGACCTTTATTACATCAGAATATATTATTCTACCTACATAAGGGGTTAGGTCCCTAGCATAATAGTGTATTTTGTAGACAAGTCCAGCCTCAAACTCTCGGGAATGGGCACCATTAGACTCAAGTTGCCTGGATTCCCAGATTTTCTCATGCACAATGTACTCTAGCTTCCTAAGCTTAAAAGAAGCTTGGTGTCCCTTGTGCACATCAGACAACAAGGCCACTATATTCATATGATCGGTGGCAAAGTTGAAATACGAAAGGATTTTGATAACATGCTTGTTATGACAGGAATGGAAGATGGAAGACTCTTGAAGCTGAATGGGACATCTGCCCATACACACATTGTTGCATACCTCTTTGATCAAGGTGAAGGTATAATGTCATCTAGTCTCTTGTGGCATGCTAGATTTGGTCATATCAAATATGACAGCGTTTGTTTATTGAGAAAAAATGGTGTTTCTGGTCTTCCTACCAATCCTAGAAAACTTAGGCAATGTGATGCTTGTATCCTTGGAAAGCATAGCAAACAACCTTTCTATGATTCTACTTCCAGAGCATGTAGAAAACTTGAAATGATTCATTCTGATTTGTGTGACCCTATGCATGTTTCTTCTGCAAATGAAAATAAATATATAATGACTTTTATTAATGATTACATTAGGATGTGTTGAGTGTACTCATTGAAAGATAAATCACAAGATTTTGAAACATTTAAAATTTTTTATGTATGGGTTCAAAATGAAGCTCAGTCTCATATTGGCTCTCTCTGCACTGATAATGGAAGAGAATATACATCTAATGAATTTGAAAGTTACCTTTGTCAACATGGAATCAAACATCAAACAACAGTTCCATACAATCCTCAACAAAACTATGTAGTTGAACGAACGAACAAGACACTCCTAAATATGGTTCATTCCATGATGTTTTTCAAGAATGTTATATTGATGTTTTGGGATGATGCAATTTTTTGTGTAGTTTATGTCAAAAACAGGGGTCCATCTCATGCTATCAAAAACAAGACTCCATATGAAATGTGGTATGGCCACATTCCTTCGGTGAGGCATCCTAGGGTCTTTGGTTCCACCTATTATGCCTTGATTCCTAAGGAGCGAAGAAGCAAACTTGATGCAAGGAGTCGGAAGTGCATCTTCTTAGGGTACTCAAATACCACCAAGGGGTGTCGTCTTTATGATTAGACAAACAAGAAATTCATCATTTCCATAAATGTGATCTTTCTTGAATCCACCAAGAAAAACAAATTGTTGAGAGATAGCTTGATCCTCTGGATAGATTCACTCATGTAAAGACATCATGAATTTGATGACAAGATTCCACATCTTGAAGGGGGGATCCTTATCTTGTGTCAATCTTTGGAATCTCCTCTTGTAGCACCATATTCCCCTCATATAGAAGTTCCTACCACTTCATCAGAACCTGAAGTTCAATTGGATGATATGATCGAGAAGATTAAAAAGTTGAGACTTGATAGAAACTCAACACCATCTCTATCAACGGAGCAACCTAGACCATCTCCGAAAGGTCCACCAAAATGACTCACTAAAACACTTGAAAGTGTTCACCTGATGAGGTTGGAAAGACGGGAACTAGATTGTCATCAAAACAATATGGAGGTAATGTAGATAATGCAAACTCAGGTGTTGTAGATGATATGGATGTTTCATATGATTGTGAGTTGAATTTATCTACTAACCTTGAACCAACTTCCTTTAAAGAAGCCACTTCTTATGAAGAATGGAAATAAGCCATGCAAAAGGAATATGATGCTCTCATCAAGAATGGGATATGGAAGGTGGTGGACCCTCCATATGGAACCAAACTGATTGGCTACAAGTGGGTATTAAAAAAAAGTACAAATCAGATGGCTCACTTGACAAGCACAAAGCAAGGCTCGTGGCAAAAGGATTTGCACAGAAAGAAAGTGTTAATTATGAGGAGATCTTTGCCCCCACAACAAAATGGACTACCATCCGCACTTTATTTTTCATGGCAACACAAAATGGATGGAAAAATCATCAAATGGGTGTGAAAGGGTGTGAAGACTCTTTCTTAAATGGAGACTTGAAAGAGAATGTATTCATGTTTCAACTAGAAGGATTTGTTGTGGAGGGACAAGAACATAAAGTATGCAAGCTCATTGAATCTTTATATGGCTTGAAACAAGCACCACGAGCATGGTATGATAACTTAACCGAGCATCTTCTGAAATTAAACACATTTCAATCTTAACGATGCAACTTTGTTTGTCGAGAAAGTTGGAAAAACTATTATATATCGTATAGTATATGTAGATGATCTGTTCATAATTGTTCATAACAGGGAACAATGAGAACTACATTGCATCCATAAATAAAGAGTTGAAGAAAGGATTTGAGATGACATATTTGAGACATCTTCACTACTATTTGGGCATTGAAGTGATACAAAATCCAAAGTACATATTTATCTCCCAGAATAAGTACATTGGAGAATTGTTGAACAAATTTGGCATGGTTGAGTGCAATCCTGTTTCTACTCCAATGGAACAGAATTTGAAACTCACATCAAAAGAAGGGCATGAATTTGAAGATGCAACCAAGTATAAACAACTTGTGGGAAGTCTTATCTATCTTACTACTGCCAGACCAAACATTTCATTTGCTATTGGGATTCTTTCAAGGTTTATGCAAAAGCCTTGCAAAGGACATTGGTCTGCTGCAAAAAGAGTTCTAAAATACTTGAAAGGAACTCAAAATTTTGGACTCGGGTACTATAAGGTGGATGATTTCAATCCAATCAGATATTATGATTCAAACTTTGATGGGGATAAGGAAAATGGAGTGTCAACTTTAGGCTATCTCATGAGTCTTGGATCAGCAATTGTCCCTTGGAGATCACACAAACAATCAGTGCCAACAGATTCCACAACAGAGACAGAATATGTGGCAGTTGCAGAAGCGACAAAGGAGATTGTGTGGCTCGGGAAAATACTTGAAAATTTGCAAAAGAAACAAGTAAATTCTACTCTTCTAGTTGACAATACTTTTGCAATCAAGTTGGCCAAGTATCTTAGATTCCATTATCGAACCAAGCACATCAATACACAGATGCCAAGACTATTCACTTAATACATTTTTCCACAAATGAGCAAATTGTGGACATTTTCACCAAAACGCTTGGAAGAAAAAAAATTGAGGAGTTTTGGATGATGCTTGGATTCACACACACCCCTTCGGATTAAGAGGGGGAATGTTGGACACGTAATCCGTTGTGGTTGTGTTACTTGTAACAATAATGTAAATATGAAATGTTTTAGGTGATAGGAAGAGTCATACGTTGGAGAAGACCAACGGTTGCATCTTTGTGTATTTATTGAGTTTCATGTTAATGCAATAATCATCCCATGGAGTTACAATTCCTGCCCACTCCTGACTTGACAATATTATCAACAAAAATATCAATGGGAACTTCTTGAAGTTCAAAATTATCTTATTATAAACTTTTAGTATGAACTTTTGCAATGCCTTTGTGTGCATCACTATTGCTAGTCATTTTCACTTCCGCGTAGTAACATCACATCATTTTTACTAGAGGATCGATAATTATAGGCTAGGCCAAATTCAATTCGATGAGATTAAAGTTAAGTGTAGAAAGGATAGAGGATCCCATGCAATCCTCAAACCATTACTCAAACTCTCCTAGAGCTCCCTCGTATTGATGCATTTTAAAAAGAAATGATTCAAAAGTGATTGTAATATGATTTTATGGATCAAGATGATAGGGTCATGGATCTTCATTGTCACAATCCGCATGGGTGATCTGAATATTACAAGGAATAATCCAACATTATTTATTAAACTTAATGATGATTTGAGTATAGAGTTAAAAGAATTGTTAGCATTGCATCACTTCATTCGTATCGAGGTGTGGCAACTCCTCAATGACGATAGTAGATTTGTCACATACAAAATATCCTCAAGAATACTATACAGATTTAAAATGAATTATCATAAGCTTATTGCCCCTCCAATAGAGAATGGTCTAAAGTTATCTAGAGGTAACAATTTCAAATTGATCAATCCTACTTCGTATACAGATGTTTCAAATTGATTGATCCTACTTTATACTTCATATACAGATGTTGTCATCAGAGGACAAGACCAAAATTAAGCTATGCAGTTGTCATTATTTTCAACTATGGAGATTCTAACATTACGAAAGCAACTAAAAGAATTCCAAGACACATCCAAAGCACTAGTATTTATGGCTAGGAATACAGAAAGACAAATGAGCTCATATTGACAAGTTAAGACATGTCGATGAAATAAAGTTCACATCAAGGTTTGCATTTCATGTTTGATATACAATGATATAACAAAAAACAGCTTGCAATCTCCCGTTCAAAAACAGAGGACAGAATAGTTACAACTTGTGAAACAATGGGTTTACATAGTATCTAACAACAATATTTTATGATAATCTTAATGCAATAAAGTCCGAAAATTCAATATATTTTATGCCAAGACAAAGCATATTGAATTACACTTCACTTCAACAAAGCGTTAGTACAAAAAGGAGACTTGACAATGGTACATGTAAAAGACCATAACAAATATATCCAGAGGTATATTTGCCTGGAGCTACAGAAAATGATCTTGCCCCACCCACTGAGGTGGAAGATGCGGACACTCGTATAAAAAAACATAAAAATGAGTAATGACTAATGAATCAAACCCATCATTGCAAATGTCCCTTCTTGATTATTCCACTGGAAAAGCAAAGTGGATGCACAAGTCAGACAATTTAAATCAGTAGAGGGAACCAATCCTTTTGACCAAACCAGATAATGCATTGCAATTAGCATTATTAAAAAAATTCAACAATCTCCAATCAGCTTGTTGTGGTTGGAGTGAAAAAAAAGGGAAAAAAGGCCAGACCACCAACAGACGTGATCTTCGATCAGGGAAGTCAACAATTGGTTGACACTTGGCAAATTATGTAATGTAACGTAGCGAAGCCAACAAGTGACCTCTAGATGCTTTAAAAGTTGTAAATCAGCGAGGTTGAAATATGGCCTAGGTAGATCAAAGTTTGTAATACGATATTCAGATTCAAATCAAGTGTTAAAAATTGAATATATGAACCTACATCTGAGCCTGTAGGGGTTAAAAATTAAATATCAGACTCATTGAAGGATAACTATGATTGTAAATGTCCCTATTAGGGATACAAAAATATTATTTACCTAAAAAGATGTATCCAGAAAAAATGAGAAGAGGCAGACGTCAAAATTAAACTCCCTAGTAACTATTAAACATAATGTGGGCTTGCTGTTACAGAACATTACAGTGGTTATAAATGATAAAATCCTGGGCCTTTTACATATATCACCATACCACATGCACCTTGACTGACGTCAAGTTTCAAAGCCAGCATGTTTGAATTCTGCCATGGTGTAGAATATACAAATTTTTACAGTTTAACTAGGTTCAAGTCATCTGATGTCGAAGGAATGGACAAAGATCAAATTGTCAAATATATTTATTGGTCAGATATTAATACCAATGTTGAAGCCACCATCAAACTAGTTAAGAAAATGCCACATAATACCTTGGCCAACTTTACTGTACTTATCTTAGATCTTGTCATAGCAGGTCTGCATTGGATCCAAGAAATTCCTGATGCCCCATGCAATATAAGAAGATAAATAGAAAGAGATGTACAAGGTATTCAAATCCAGAGTATAAGGACACACCAGTAATTCCTCGCAGCATTGGTAAGAACATTTACCCCACATTTTATAGAAGGAATTGAACTGCATAACAAACATTAAGGCAAAAAAAATAGCAAAAAAAGAAATCCCATTTGCAATATAATCCACCTCTTCCATATTTTTCCTCTCGTTGATCAATTCCAACAACTAACATCTTGATGCCTTAATCTCCAATCTTTCTCGTATATTGATTTATCTATACATAAAAATGATACTTTAGATACAATTGTGCCCAACTCAACTTCCCGTATATATTTAAGATGGTACATATTTGTGAAACCTTGGACATGAGGATAGACACAGTACACCTTCCCCTCACTCCCCTCTATCTTGAATGATTCAGGGACATGTATACAAAAACACTAATGCCAAATACACAAAAACATGTTCCAACTTAAAAAAAGTGATATCTGAACAAGTGCTGTCCATCTGTACGTTTGAGAGTACAGACAAAACACAGCAATGAAATTCTGCATTACTAATCAGTTGAGACAGGAAGTTACACAGCATGTATAGCACGGTAGCATTGAAGACTGCATAGAGGGAGATTAGTTTTAGAGTCTCTATATTTATATGTATTGTTACATAATGGCCCAGCACATTTCTCACGAGGTGGAGGGTACCTGCAATGACAATAAATGATGAAAAAATGAAAGTTAAATCCACGTGATGCTACTTCAGAGAAGTTTGGAAACCAAATAATTGCTGTCAATTACTAATAATAACTCAAGACTGATAGCAGAACATAATGGCTAACACTAAAAAATTCTCATAGAAGGAATAAAAACCTAACCTGCATGGAGGGTTATTGAATATGCTTGGAAGCCCTGTATTTTCAGAAAATGTAACAACTGTGCCAGATGGTCCCATAACCCATCTCACACCATTTGATGCAAGCAACATAGCACTGGTAGCCTTCTTCTGTTGTCATAGAACATGACTTAATACTAAAATAATAGATAAAAGAACAGGCAAAACAACAACTCTCCAACGCTTTAGGACTGCAAATCACCTGTGCCATTGCATCTCTTTGTTTTTGTTGCTTATCTTCTCGTTTCTTCCTTGAAGAGTCCTTACCCAGAATCTTCTTGATGGCCTCATCCTGTAATACAAAACAACATAAGAACTCAATTACATTCAATTCTTTAAATAAATTTCCTCTGTGAAACACATCCAATATGAAATCCCAGGATCGTAACCAACACAGCTATGCATACCTGAGTTGCATTTGCAGCCTTCTCTAATTGCATCTTCCGTCTCTGAGCTGCTTCTGTTTTCTTCAGCTGCTGTTCCACCTCCGATAACTTTTCTTTCCGTTCTGTCAAGCAAAAGACTATAAATTAGTCAAACAGCAAGAGATGCCTTTATAATGCCTTCATGAACTCATGTCTATGCTCATACTTGTTATAATAACCAGATAAAAAACAAAAGAACATTTCACCATCATGAGAAAAAATTACATTGGAACTGTCATTACCAGAGAACTCTACACTTCAACAATGATCAGAACAGTTCACAAAATCTACTGATAATTAAAAATTCTAATCAGTAAAAAATGGGCAGTTGTAATCATATTTACCAAATCAGAGATATGGAAGGTCAACGAGCTGGAGAAAGAAATTACAAGAATATATACCAACTTTTCTAAACAGAGGTAAAACATATCCATCAACAATTCAGGATAGAAGGTTTACAAAAGATGGAAATGACCTAACAAGAAGTTTGAAATTTCTGAAGCAAAAGAGGATGTTAAGACTGAATCTCTATGCACAAGCATGAGACAGATAAAAATATGTTAAAAATATAATTATGCCGATAGGCACCTAGTGGAAATGGCCAGAATTAATGGCCTGTTAATCACAGATGGGCTTTTAATGGCCACGATTTCATATGATCAGAATATTTTTCGTCGTCATGATAAATGAAAGGCTCTGATTTCAAGCATTAACTCCCTTGCATGACAAAAGATGTCCGTTTGTCATTAAAATGGGTGATTAGCATAACAATGAAGGTTCACTTTAGATTTAGGTGTTTTACTGCATTTAGGTTTTTTACTTTGCTCTGGTTTTTAGGTTTTTCACTTTGCTTTGGTTTTTAGGTTTTTCACTGTGCTTTGGTTTTTTACTGCATTTAGGTTTTTTTAAGGGGTGCAGTCTGGCTTCCCTTACCAGGTGTCAGTTGGACGGTGAGTGGGGCGCCTTCAGCTCTACTTTCTTTACGAGTTGTGCGTGCCATGCCATGGGTGACTGGGCGCCCTTTTACCAGCTGTGCGTGCCTATTTAGATATATAATATCAGTTACATTTAAACTAGCAGAGCCACAAATTATGTGGTTGATGATATCTGTGATGACAGCAGAAGGAATAGCAATTCAGGTCAAATCTGCTGTAGATTTTGCACTAAATAGGGCGTACTCATACTTGATACAACCCTAACCCTAGCATAATAACACTAACCCTAGAATAATCTTAGATGGTTTTAATCATTAAATTAATTATTTTCCAAATCAACCAAAACTAGCATAATCTTAAATGGTTTTTGGTTTATTTGGAAAATGATTAAAACCGTCTAAGATTATGCTAGGATTAGTGTTATGCTAGGGTTAGGGTTTGTATCAAAATCTACAGCAGATTTGACCTGAATTGTCTTCCTTCTGCTGTCATCGCCTATCGGAACTGTCATTACCAGAGAACTCTACACTTCAACAATGATCAGAACAGTTCACAAAATTTACTGATAATAAAAAATTCTAATCAGTAAAAAATTGGCAGTTGTATATTTACCAAATAAGAGATATGGAAGGTGCATGAGCTAGAGAAAGAAATTACAAGAATATATACCAACTTTTCTAGACAGAGGTAAAACATATGCATCAATTCAGGATAGAAGGTTTACAAAAGATGGAAATGACCTAACAAGAAGTTGGAAATTTCTGAAGCAAAAAAGGATGTTAAGACTGAATCTCTATGCACAAGCATGAGACAGATAAAAATATGTTAAAAATATAATTTAGAAAACAATATGTAATCATGTAAATGCAAGAAAATATATGAGATCTAACTTTAACTAAAAATTAAAAATTTCAACAATTTTGGGAGTAAACTTGAGGAATTCAAGTAAACGCTATAAAAATTGAAGGTAAATACAAAATAGTATCTCTTTCATGGTCTATTATCATTGACTTGCGTTGTTCTAACGATGCTACACAGCTGACTACTGTATTTTGTTCCATACAGATAATTCCTTGCAATGAAAAATACATGTGACAATAAACATGGCAAGAACAAGTGCATAGCACAAGGACTTACTTCTCCGACTGGTCTGAGGCAATCCTTCTGAAAATTCAATTAGATTTGCTCCTACTTCTGAACCAGCATCCTTGCATGACTGCATGGTCCTTTGCCGTGCAGTAAGGGGAACTTCTTTGTTATCATCAACATTTGAATTTCCAACTCCTTGTTTTCTTTTGCTCCTCTTCTTCGCTCCTTCGAGATCAACATCTGTCTTTTCCACATCTTTATTCCCCAACGCAGCAGCTTCTTCAGCATCCTCATGATACAAATGTTCTGAATTGGTTTGATATTTTGACCTCTTCCATCTTTTATGCTGCTGCACTTCATCGTCCTCTTCATATTCAGCATCCAGCATGTGCTTCTTCGGTACCCTTGAACTTCGGCGCTGAACTGTTTTGCATTCCTCATCTTCATCATACTCGCCATTTGGAACACATTTCTTCATGGCCCATGAGCATTTAATCTGCAATGCTTTCTCGGCATCATCATCCACATAATGTTCACCATCCAGTATGCGTTTCTTAGGTACCCTTGAGCTCTTGCGAACAGGTTGGTTTGCTACAACATTGTTAGTCAGTTTGGCCTGCTTTCCAGGGGTAACTTTATCTACAAGATGGCCTTTTTGGTCCTCTTTGGCAGGATGAACATTCATCTTTGCAGTAGATGCCCATGTATTAACTTGAGGTTTTTTCTTAGATGATTCTTGTATTTCCCCCCTTAAAGGGAAGTCTTCTTCTTCGTCTGAATTTTCCTGCACATCAAGTTTCAAGGAGTCAAATCAAGCCATACAGTGCCATAATACATCATATGAAATTCAACTCTACCATATGCCCATCAACACTCTTCCAGCACCACTGCAGACGTAGACAGAAATTATGATGTAACCCACTACACTAATTAATAGTATAGAAAATATCTCTGCCATGGACTTCAAAGCCATAAGTTTCACAAAAATATGCCTAACAAGATATCTAAGCACTCTCTCAAGTAAAAGTATAGCAAAGTTCTGGAGGAACAAGTTGAATAGAGAAGGGAAAAGACAGTTTATGAAAGCATATATGTATACAGGGGAAGTACTGAATAAACTGGAAGTGTAAATACCTTGCCCTCAAGTGACTAAAATAGAATGGCATGTAATCCATAGAAATACTATATACAATAATTTAAAAGCTGGAAAGATCTCTACAAGATACTGTAAGAAATTTCATGTGCAGCTTTTTTATGTTAGTAGGGAGCTTTATCTAAGGCATGAATAAGTGTAGATGTACGACATAAAAGATAAAATCCCCCGATTTGACCAATTTTTTGTGCAATGGTATGAGCAAGTTGACATGAAGCTAAAGTGTTTCAGTAGTCAGTAAGATGGTACTAAACAATAAAACCATAGCCCATTCAAAAGACAAGTTTTTTATGCATATTAACTGAAGAATTTAGTCCACCATAGTTTTCAAGTAGTGACAAATTCAACATGATAACTATGAGACCATAATTGAACTGGATATGAATCTTTTATAGTGAAAATAACCAAAATATACCTGAAGAATAAGTCTTTGGCGTCGTCTCCTGCCTTCAGTTGCATGTGGAGGCTTTGCAGATACAGATGAGCCTTCTGCATCGCTCTTTTTGATCCATCCTGCATTGCCTGTGGAATTTGCATGGGCAGTATGTGCTACTCCACCTACCTTAACCTTCACCTTTGGCAACCGGACCTCTTGAGAAGGTAGATCATCTTGTTGTAGCACTGATTTAACCAGAGCTTCCATATCAGGATCCCTACTGTCAGAGGTTCTTCCATCAGTCACTGTTTGAACTTCTCCCCAATTTCGGCCTTCACTAGCTAGTTTTGAATGTCCCACGTCGGGACTATCCATAGTTCGTCCCTCTGCCCTCCAACTTCCATCTGGCAATCTAGGATGCTCAGAATGCATTCCTTCTGTTACATGACTCGGATGGTGGGAATCCAAAGATATCCTCTCTAACACCTTGTGCCCATCAGAAATACAGCAATCCCCAGAAGTCCCACCTGCACCCAATCCCCCAACAACCACCGGCTTGTGACTGCACCCAAGGCCTTGACCACCTTTGCTGTTTTTCATGCTGCCCTGCACATCAGGGCTGCTATCTCGACCCTGATCCTGGTCCCTATCACGATCAGGTTCCAATCTCTCATGACTACTATGCCTTTCATAAGAATCCTTCTTCTCCATGCCACATTCATGGAACTTCTTTGATCGATCCAAACCATTAACATTGCACTTCCGTTTGAATGTTTTGCTGAATCTGCTTCTTTCCCTCTCGACCTTCTCCCCGGTTGAATACTCCTTGGACTGCTTGGAATCCTCGTGGCTTTTCTCCCTGTAAGACTTCTCATAACTCCTGTTGTACTCATAATCCTGGGACTTGGACCCCCCTCTGTCATAATTCCCATCACCATCCGGGCTCTCACCTAAATGCATGCCATTGAGGTCTGCAAACTCCCTTCCAACCCTCTTGATTTCATCCCTTTCGGGCACCGAATAATCATGCTCACTGGCCATTCTGTAACAAGATTTAAGACTCCGACCCAAATCGTCCTTCCCCATCTCAAATCTTCCCATGATATTATTATTCCCTAATCTTCCCGTATAATCATCACCGTGAGAATGGGACTTAAAATACTTACCGGTTGCAGCGTTCAAGCCCTTGTTACTATTTACAACGTTTCGAGGATCCAAGGGAGGGGACGCCCATGGCGATGAATGATCTTGTTCATTGACAAAAGAGGTATGTGATCCTCCCGATTTCGGCTTTCTCGACGAAAATGTCCGCGCCTTCCTCACGCATTTCGCACCATTGAAATCCAGCCGCTCGGCTGTCTCCATGCTCGTGCACTCCACAACAAAATCCCGAACAAAACCTCAAAAACCCAACAACAAAACCCTCATAGACTGAACTAACCCGGTAAGCCCTCCGGAATAAAAATCCAAAACATACAGATTTCAATCACAAAATTGCCCGAAGAGCCTTACAGATTCAATAACAAAATAAACCAAATGGCGAATCCCTTAAAATACTCTCCAACCCTTGAAATCCTGGACTCGATTAAATAGCAAACCCCAAAGCCAATATAATAAATAGCATAATAAACATGTACAGCGACGGAGAGCGAAAGAGAGGCACAGAGAGTAGAAGGGGAAGGGAGTTACCATATATATATCCTTTTAGAAGGCGGGCATATGGGATGAATCCCCCCCCCCGGTTCTTAAGCCCGCCTTAGTTATTGACGGGTTTTATGTATGCATGAGTGCCTGCCTGGCTATCTTTTGAGCTCCTGGTAAACTTAAAGGTGAAGCATAATACCACCACCTATAGTTTTTCTTGTCTTGGGTTATCGTTGTTGTGATTTCTCGGAAAATCCGGTCGCGATTCTTACAAGGATGATGAGTATTCGTTAGTAGCTCTTTGTAAGAACAAGCAGCATTGCGGCGGGGCCAAAAATGAGCCCCGAAATCCTTACTACGAAGAAATATCAACAACAATTCTTCAACTTCTCGCCCCATTAAAACTAAATCAATTCCCAAAATGCCTTTAAAATGGCATCAAAGCCCTGACTTCAAACCTCAATCCTGTTATTTCGCGCCCAGAGGGACCAGGCTTCGAACCTTGGGTTTAATAGAATGGGTAAATCAGTAGGCAAGTACTGCTTTCTATTCATTTTTCATTTTTCTTTCCAACATTTTGGGTGCTTCTCTTTTTGTTTCAAGTTCTTTCTCGAAGCTACATCAGAACCAAATGGATCTGTAGAGAGTCTAAACAAGATGAAATGCTTATCATTTTTGTTAGCTCTAAATTAAAAAAAAAAAAAACCCTAAAGTCGAATGCTTGATTGCAGAGCTTACTATATATTGCAGTGTATGGGAGGCTGCAAAAGCACATTCTGAACATGATTTGAGATTCAAAAACCTTGTTCGGTGCAAGTTAAAAGTTGCAGAGACATGTGAGGGATTGAATGCCTCGTAAGAACACAGACTATAGCAAATATATTGCAGCAGCAAATGATTTGGATTGATGTACCAATTGCTCGTGATTCCTTGATCGTGCAGCTTAGTACTATGAAATCTCAAACGGTTGCCAGACAGAAGTTGTATTTCTGCAAGATTTTTGCACATGTCATGTTGGTGCAGCATAGTTCTTCGTCATGCAGAGATTCCTTTCTAGGTCTACCAGAATATTACGTGAAGCGAAGCTTTACTTCTGCATGCCCCTACTCTCAAGTACAGTGATTCCCACTTCCTGAATCCGCAAACATTGGTTTTTTGTCCGGAAGGCCGCCTTATATACACGAGTAAACGACAAGAAAATATTCAAGAGAGCAACCACACGATATGCAAGATAGTGGAGAGGAATCGCATTAATATGATTAATATGAGGAGAGGAGACTGATTAGATTTCATTTTATAGTTGTAAATTCTATTAACATGCCTAGGAGAGGAGAGAGGAGGAAAAGTAGACTGAATAGGTATATTTATTTTGTTATATAATATATATTTATATTTTTAAGTGAGTTTAAATTTATTTATGGCATTATCATGTGTTAAGAGAAGGATCAAATCTTCAGAGGTGTATAAATTTTTTTATCATTAAAATGGATTTAAGTTGGTTTATCAAGTGTCAAATTCCTTTAAAGTTTATAGAATTTTTTATCATTGAGATGGATCTATGTTGATTGTACTCTATTTGGTGAAATATACATATGATCCATATAATTTCCATTCAAGGTAAGTAGAATAGGAAGGAAATTTAGCATGTTAGTGTTCCTCCTTCGCTAAAATAACAACCAACGTAAATCCATCTTTGGAGTTATCTAGTGTCCAAGTGATCAAATCCCTTGATGCACATAATTTTTTTATCATTAAGATGAATCTAGATCAATGGTAATTTACTAAGTAGAATATACATATGATAAGTATAAGTTTCATTCAATTTATAAACATAAATGACAATTTTTCCATGAAAAAAATATATAGAGCAGGAAGGAAAAATATAAGGAGATTTCACTCCCTTCTCTTATTTTGTTGAACTTCGATATGAAAATCGAACATATTAGTGTTCCTCACTAAAATAACAACTAGAGGATAGAATCCCTTGATGCTTGAGTTATTAGATGTCAAGAGAGATCTAATCTCGTGATGCTTGATTGTACTCTACTTGATGCAATATACATATGATCAATATAATTTCCATTCAATTTATAAATAGAAATGACTATTTTTTCCACGAAAAAAAAGGTACGTAGAGTTAAAAAGAAAAATCAAACAAATAAGCATATTCACTCTATAAGGATCGAATCCCTTGATGCTTGGTTGTACTCTACTCAATGCAATATACATATCATCGATATAATTTCCATTCAATTTATAAATAGAAATAAGCATATTCACTCTTTAACTAATTAACCATTTTGTTGTAGGGAGATACCACTCTCTTCTCTCCTTTTGTTGAATTTTAATATGGAAATCGAGCATATTAGTGTTTCTCACTAAAATAACAACTAACGTAAACTAAAATAACAACGAACGTAAATATGATGTCAAGTGGGATCAAATCCCTTGAAGCACATAATTTTTTTGATCATTAAGATGGATCTAGATTGATTGTACTTTACTCAATGCAATATACATATGATCAATATAAGTTTCATTTTTATAAATAGAAATGACTATTTTTACTTTGGAAAAAACGATACATAGAGCACGAAGAAAAATCCAAACAAATAAATTCCATGACTAATTAAATGTTTTGTTATAAGGAGATACCACTCCCTTCTTTCCTTTTGTTGAACTTCAATATGGAAATTGAGTAATTTTTCAATTATTAAGGTAGATCTAGATTGGTTGTACTCAAACTTAGTGCAATATACTTATGATCCATATAATTTTTATTGTAAAAAAGGTACGTATAACTATAATTAATTAACGGTTTTGTTGTAAGGAGATATTAATCCCATTCTCTTCTTTTGTTAAACTTCAACATGGAAGTTGAGCATATCAGTGTTCCTCACTAAAATAACAACCATCCATGGAGTTATAAGGTGTCAATAGGGATCAAATTCTTTTAGGCACATAAGATTGGTTGTACTCTACTTTAATTCTGTAAAATAAAAAAACTCATAACTTATAAAGATATGATTACGAGAAAATTATAATTTGTTTTATTACTAAGATATTTATATTTGCAATATAACAATATTTTTTTATGTAAATATCATATTTATAGTATTTCTATTTATGTATAAATGTTTTAGATTTTAAAGCAATAAGTTGCACTATGAGAGAGTCGCAAGCCATAGTTAAATCAATGCAAATTATTTGCTATTGAAAATCACGAATATTTGTAATAATACAGCCATCCTATATCCTTCTTAATGATAAAAAAATATTATCCTTTCAAGGAATTGATGGATGCAAATTATTTTCTATTGAAAATCCAAGCATCGGGATGGATCTATTATGGTTATTTTAGTGAGAAACGCTAAAGTTCCATATTGAAGTTCAATAGTGATATCTCCTTTTAACATAATGGTTAATTAGTTACATAGTGAATATGCTAAT
>ML790995.1:202990-226505 GCA_009831015.1 Picea engelmannii | reverse complement strand
GATTATCCACATGTCATCTTCAATCGTTCCAGTAAGTGATGAGTAGTGTAAAAGACTGATTGTTTCACTCATGTCGTTGGTTGACTGGTAACTGGTCATGCCTTGATCCAAAACTTCAACTTCGTCATTTTTGTCTTCTGAGAGAGCCAAAAGGTGCGTTGAGTTAGGGCATATCTGAATATCTTCTTTTTGAGCGAGATGCTCCATCACAAGGTGTTGGATCTAAGATTAGGGTTTCTGCAACTGCTTCTACTAGTAACCCTAACGGAAGTGTCTTTGGAAGATGCTCTTGCTAGTAACCCTAGCGACAGTTCCTCAACGAGCTCAATACCCTAGCGGCTATGCTTCCTTCCAGCATTTAGATTGACTGAAGGAGGTGTGGGCCCATAACCTATTAGAATATGAGAGATTGTGCTCGTTTTACCATTGACAATACCCTTGTCACCCAACCATAGGCCGAAGCCACCCTTCGAGCACCTTGACCTTGACAGAGAAGAATACTAGTAGCAATCAATAACCAAGCAAGGCTAATGCACCAAGCAATAATAGAAACCAAGATGATCATATAGTCCCACCCAGAAACTGGAGCAACACCTTCCCCCAAAACTTGCGCACAAAACTGCCAACTGCAGTGCGCACAACTGGCTCTCTGCAATTCTAAGAATGTGACAAATGAGAACTGGCGCCCTGTATTTATAGTAATCTGGGAGACTTGCCGGGGCCTACTTCTCCTTTTGGGTACTAATTAATTCATTTTAATTATATTTCTGCAGCCGACATCTCGTCTAGGGTTTCCTTTACTTCTTTGCATCCTTCCAAAATATTCTAATCTCATCATAGGTCACAATAGAGGTTCATACCTCCCGAAGATACCATAATATCAATAGAAGAATGGCCCAAATGACTCAGTATATTTCATGATATTGTTTCTATGCAGGTTGATATCAAATGATATGATTTCTATGGAGATTGTATGTCTCTAGATAGTAGATGTATACTATTGTGGTGGATGTGTTCCATTGGTTGTGACTATGTGTCACTGATTAAGTAGTCATGTGCTACTTGGTGTGGTTGTGTACCACTGGATACTAGTTTTGTACTACTATGGATAGACACAGTTTTGTTCTATTGAATGACATTGTTTTGATTGCCATGAAGACTATCGGTAGTGTTGAAAATGATTATCAGCTACATGGATAGTTAGTGTGCTAGTGGATAGACATTCTCCAGGCCAAAAATGGTCCAGGACATTTATTCTTCTAGGACGTATATATGGATTAGAAGAATAGTCCTTGTAGCCCATGGTGTGGCTTCCAACATCTATTGGAATAGTTATTCTTCTAGGACATATGTCCGGATTAGAATAATGTTTCTTGTATCACTCTGTGGAGTGAGTGACTTATTCAATATCATGCATGATTACTCAGATGGAGTATGGCTTCGAGAGATGATTCAGTTGATGCTATCAGATGATATTGATAATGATGAGGGTGCTCATGATCTAATCATGAGATAACTTGTATGGCCATGATGATGCTACCGATTGAATGATATGTTTGTGCTCAAGACCATTGCTTTCAATACCTCCCTAGCTAGGAGGGAGTTTTGATATTATGGTAGCTGCGGGAGGTATTAACCTCCACGTGTAGCCCTGACAAGAATAGAATATTCTGGGAAGCAAGAGAAACCCTAAAACGTTGGATAATAACCCTAGGAGGCAAGTCATCTCAAGAGAATATTTATTATTGAGTTATTAGCGTCCAAAAGTAGAATTTGGCCCAGCTAGGTCACTTGGAAGACTATAAATAAGAGAGCGCTATAGCTCATTTGTTACCTCACCTCTCACAATTGCATAAGGCCAGTGGTGCGCAAGTCTAGAGAGGAGTTGCAGTTGCAGCTGCTGCAACTGGAAAATTTCGGTTTTGGCTTGGAATTTCTCTTGGTTATGGTTTGGACTTTCTACTTGGCCTTTGGTTATTCTTGCTTGGTGTGCTAGCCCTAGAGAGAGGTATGCTACCTTGATTGGCTATTTGGTTCTAGGGTTTGCTTCCAAAATTATTCTCTCTATCAAGTTTAAGGTGCTCGAGGGTGGATTCGACCTATGGTTGGGTGACAATATTTCTATATTGTCCATGGTTAAACGAGCACACTTATTATTTCTAACACTAATAATGAGTGACCTTTGTCCCTCCTATTAGGTTGTTAATCTTGTCTCGGTGATGTAACCCTTTAAGAGGCGTCTTGTTTTCATGGTGGATTATGTTAATAAACACTTTATGATTGGCCTTTGGGAACATGCAAATTAATTGGGGGCCCTAGTGGTGCCACACTTAGTATTAAGGGCTATGTCTAATTTTCCCTATAACACGCATGCACACACACACACACAAAAGGTCTCACAATTTCATTTGTATTCAACAAACACCAACTATCAAGTTTATTGATCAAATCTTAAAGGTACACTTGGACTCATGTAAAAATCTCGTGTATTGGGTTGATCTTATTATGTGGTTATTATTGTTCTTGGGTTTTTTAGCGCTAAGAAGCACATTCTACAACCTAGTATGGCATAAATTGTCCCAAATGAGTGATTAATGTTGATGTCAATCTCTTTGCACATTAATGTGTATATATATATATATATATATATATATATATATATATATATATATATAATAACCCTCTTATATGCATATTAACCTTCATATCTATCAAGCTCTGAAAGGGATCAAATCCTTTGAGGTGCAAATCTTTTTTGACAGTGAAAAAAATAGTGAAAGGTTTGTACCTCAAGGGATGTTCCCTCTTGACACTTGATAGATTTGCGGTTATATGGATTTAAGTTAGTTAACTATCACATATGTTATTGCTAAAATGGTAGTATAGAAAAAATTACTCTTGCGCCCTGTGTTATAGTTGCTACTCAGAGAGAGAAAATGACTCTTGTGCCCTGTGCTATAGTTGCTACTCAGAGAGAAAAAAATGACTCTTGCATTGTGGTTGTGCAATAATTTCCATTGGGTTGTGACATCAGTGTGATTCAATGTATGGGAGAGAAATTATGAAAGTGTATGTGCAACTTGTGATCGCCATCTTATTTTAATGCTTGTGTAAAAGGTGTATACACTAGTGCAACGTTATTCTCTCCCAGTATCCACACCAAAAGTTTTTTCTATCTCAAAGTTTTTTTTGAGGTGCAAGTCCCCAGGTTGATGTGATAACATTCTTACTCAATTGAGTATTAATGTACCTAGCTTTGACTTGTGGTTATAGTATATGTGACGTTTTGTACTATCTGCGCATTGGCATATCCCCATGTTTCAATTTCTTTCCACATTAATACTCTTGCTTTTCTTGTTTCTTTCTTTCTTCTTCTCTCACATCCATGCATTCCAATTATGAGAGCCTATGGAAACTTTGAGAGGAGAACAAAGTATCAAAGCCATGGTCTCCTTGGATTTTGGACTTATAAACCCTTGCTAGTTTGTTGGATGTGTAACTTTCTCCTCCTAAGATAAGAGGCTTACAAATCGCAATGAGCTTGGTGTTGTTTTATAGGTTTTGGCCGTCCCACAACTCTTGTAATCAATGAATTTTTGTGATGAGAGACAGATTCTACAACCCAATATGAGTGTGTAGTCTCTATGCTCAACTTTGAGATGACACATGGTACTTAAAAATAATAATAATAACTAATAAATATTTGATTGTTTGCCATAGGTAAAAAATTAAAATACATATATGTATATAAAAAGATTGAAGGTAAATAACGGCGAGGTGCATTCTACAACCCAATGAGGGAGATTGAAGGTAAATAATGGGAGGTTCATTCTACAACGCAAATGAGGGAGATTGAAGGTAAATAATGGGAGGTTCATTCTACAATGCAAATGAGGGAGACATGTGGCATATGGTATAATTTGGCCCAATATAATATTTTAAAATTTTAAAATAAATAAATAACATCCTAGTATGGATAACATTCATGCTTATAAATCAAAATATAAAAATAGGGAAGAGAAAATATAGAGATTTGCTAGGGTTTTGGTATTCATGTTGATTTGATGGCCTGAAGATAGTTATCTTCTAGTGTGTGTGAACATTTATATTGTCCTAGAAGCATTGATTGCAACCTAGATAGCTTTTCATGCCAATCACTTTCACCATAAGGCAAGGCACAATGGTCCCCCTGAACTATCTCTCATTATAAACAATAGTGTCTCCCAACCCACGATTAGCGATGGCACCTAAGGTTGTCTAGAAGGTCAGTTCAAAGGTATACCATGAAGTAATGGCAACCCTCTCCTCGAACCTAATATTGAAATTTCTTATTCTTAGTATGATGTTTCGAGGATACTTACTCACCACTACCACTCTTATAATTGCAAGGAATTGAAGATATGCATGAGATAAATATCCATTCCAAATGACTTGAGAAAAACACCTTGTGACACTTCTTTGCTAGTAGCCCCATGATATGAAATGCATTTGGTGCTCTAAGAAGCTAACAATAATGCTAGATATAAATTACTAATGAAAGTGACCCCTTGGAATGTTCAGGGCTTCAATGAGTCTAGTAGAAAGCACATTGTTATAATATCCCAATTTCGAGTCCCCGGATTAATAATGTATTTTGTTTAGTTGATGAAAGGTCGGAGTGCCTAAACAATTGAAAGATGCTTGAGTTCCTAGGAAATGTAATAAATTGATCATTATTAATAATAAAATACATCGTTGGCTACAAGACGGACAAGGACAAGAGTTATAGGGGGATATGATTCCACGAGATAAGGGGCTAAAGGGGCTAAGGATTTTTATTATATTGTATTTACCCATCTTGGTTGTAATTGAGAAAAGTGGTTACATGAGATTATTGGGGAAAGGTCATGTGGTTCTTGATTTCCAAGTAAATACATAACCCCTTCTATGGATTGTTTAGGGGTTCTTTTCCATTCACTCTTTCACTCTATCATTTGGTTCATTCACTCATTTTTTCTTGTTCTTGGTTAGGACATGGGGACAAATTATTGAGGAAAGAAGCCATTGTTTGTTGGATGTAGGAATTACTAGTGTATTCTAGCACAAAATTGGTGCTTGTATGCTTGAGATGCATTGGCATGTGTTAAACCTTGTTCACCACTGCAAATATTGAGTCTCGACATGGATATTCTTGACCAGATGCACTGGAGCCCTGGAAAGAAGTGGAAATCCTGAAGGACTGTGTGGCAATGAAGGGGGTCCATTATCTTTGGGTGGTGTAGGCTAGAGAGAAGAGTGTTGATTGGTTTGGGAAGCCAAGTGTTGCTCCAGAACCCTTCCTTGTGAATTCATAGCCCTGTCTTGGGGGTGACATGATGTTGAGACTTGGAACAACAACGTCTAAGGTTGGGTGGAATGTCTTTGGTCTGCAGCCAGTTGGTGATTGGTTTTGTTTAAGACAAGTGCTCTTTTTCATGGTTTCCTTTGCTTGTATATTGATTTTTGTTGCTTGTATATTGATTTCCGTTGTGTATTATTTATTATCTCTAAGATTCATATGTATAATGTGTCTGCTTGTTGGTCATTGTTGTGCATGGCATGTTTAAACATTCTCTCTGAGTCTCGCATGAATCTTGATTATTGCATGAGGTGTTAATGTGTTTCTTTCATGCTTCATTGGTATTAGAAATTTGAAATCATCCCAAGAGGGTGAGTTTAGAGGTACTCGAACAGTGGGTACAAACTTAGATCATAGCATTGAGCAAATTGTTTTTTTGGGTTTGTTGATCTGGGTGCATCACAACTTCCCACCAATTGTTGACCTTAGTGGGTGGGGCAAACATTTTTTGTCTATAAGAAGTCAAAATCATGGGTTCTATGCTTCAAATTACCTTGTCAGTTATTTGCATGGGGGGTCATATCCTTATGTCCCCTAATTTTTCTAACAATGTTGTGGGGTGGAGTATAGACCCCACAAATCATCTTGAGTGGATTCTTCTCAATTTGGATGTCTATTTTTTGGGCCTATCCAATATATTCCTCCTATGATGCTAGAGAGTGTGCGAACTTTGGCACTAGATGGTTGATGACCTCCCTAATTTTTCCCCTTGGCTTATCCATGTTGACTTTAACATGGTGGAATCTCAAGAAGGAAAAGAGGGGGCACCTCTTGTGCACCTCTCAATTGAAGAGAGAGAAACTTGGATTTCTCTTAAGGCACACCATGTGCTTGCTGACTCTAACCATAAGAGGTGGAAGGATTTCTCTGAGCTTTGGTTCACTAGGACCAAACTTCATAAAGGCACTAAGTATATTTACTAGTGGCTAGCTAGGGCTAGTCTTTATGAGAAAAACTCCTTTTTTTTATTCATCCAAGAACCATAATGTCAATGTGGAGGGCATTGTTACTCTTTCTAACCACCAACCCATTCAATTTTCTATCTCTTGGAGATCCAAGCAAACATTCATGATTTGAAACTATTACATTCACAATGTTTCCCACTTTAAAAGCCTTCAATGTCTGGCCTACATGCATACTATGTGGAACTTGATCCCCTATCCATCCAGGGATTATAGCTAGATCACCTAGTGGGAAGATGCCACCTCTAGAACAATATTAAATGTTATGGTTGACAATTTACTAAATTCCACAGAGACTACAACTATGTTGTGCATAGAGAGCTCAAAGGGGTCATGGAAGGGTTACAGTGGTCCCCCTATGATGAGGACAAGAAAGCTCGGGAAGCTAATTTATGCCATCTTTTGCAAGTGGAAGATGCCTACTGGGAAAGAGGCACATAGCCATGTGCATGACGAAATTGGCTCAAGTTGGGAGATAGGCCCACCAATTCCTTTTTCGAATACCTAACCACCAAAGAAGCTAGGGAATCCATAACCACCCTCAAAACTTCCTTGGGTTGGATGAAAAAACAAGAGGAGAATGAACATGAATTCATTGAACGCTGCCGAATGGTTTCTAGTCTTAGGGTCTCTCCCTGAAGCGACTAGAGGCTAACCAAAAATGTCTTGATGCGGTGCCTTGGAAGATTTCTAATGAATATTGACGAGCTTATGACCTAACACTAACATTGGATGAGTTAGTCGCATCCTTTCATGAGATGGCAGATGAAAAAGTCTCTGGGCCTGATGATTTTACATGTAGATTCTACAAGGCTACCTAGGATTTCATTAGCTTTGATATTCTCTATGTCTATACATAAGCCTTAATATAATGATTCCTAGGGGCAAGAATTAAATGGGGGCTTATCCAATTTATATCTAAGTTTGGGGATCTTGATATCATCACTAATTGGTGCCCTATTACTTTGCTCAACACTTCCTAAAAAATATTGGCCCAAGTCTTCACACTGCAACTGAAGCACATTTTTCCTAAGATCATCTTCACTCAGCAAACATGGTTCATATGTGGGTGGCACATTCTTTTGGAAGGGCATGGAATGTGCTTGTTATTTTGTTGTAGAGGATTTATTCATCAACATTGAATTTGAAAAGGACTATGACCAAGTTGAGTGGCCCTTCATTTTGGCCATGTTTCAAGCCTTGAGGTTTGGCCCAACATTCATCAACAGTGTATAACTCTCTTTGCCAATGTCTTAGCATGTCTATCTATCAAAAGGTGCAAGTTTGATGAGACAGGGTTGTTTTGATCCTTTTGACAAGGATGTCCACTAGATCCAAAACTCTATGTTAAGGTGGTTGAAGCTTTGGGCTATATACCTAACTCTTGAGTGAATTTGGGCCATATTTGGGGGGTTCACCTTCCTAGGTATATAGGGATCCAACTTTTCAATGGCCATTTCATTGATCGCTCTTTCTTGAATGATACTAAGGACCAACAATCCTGGAAAAGTACAATGGATTGCATTGGTGTGTTTGTGTTTCTCTTGGCTCCAACATTCAATGGGACAAAATCCAATGTTATCAATAGAGTCAATCATTAAGGGCAGTTTGGCTTCATTCCCCAAATTTTACCTTGCTCCAACCGAGCCAAAATTTTGAGTTTATTGGCATCCCATTTTCCTTTCAGAACTCCCCCCTTGATCTTTGGGAGGTGGTGGTTCAAAGGGTTGAAAAAAGAATCGATAAATGGGTCACTAAACCACTCGCATTAGCTATTAAATTTCAAATTTTCACTAAGGTGTTGGTGGCCACACATGACTACTACTCTTCATGTTAAGTTCCCTCCAAAGCTACCTATGACTAGCTAGAGAATGGTCTTTGTTTTTTCTATGGGATAAGCCCGACAAGTGTCCCAACCTTCACAGAGCTATTTGGGTTTTGTGTTGTGCTCCTATGGAGATGGGTAGTATGGGAATTATCAAAACTACAACGCAAGCTCAAGCTTTGTGCGCCAATTGAGTGATTCAACAGTGGATGGCCAGGAGACTTGGAAAACCTTTCTCATGCATCAGATTTAGCAAGGGTGGCCCCTAAGTAAAATGTCTTGGCAAGGCCTCTCCTTCTAGATCATTTTGTTAATCCCCTCCAAGGTCAACGTTGTTGGCACTTTCATGCTTTAGAGTACTTGGAAGGATTGGGAGATTGTCAAGCCCTTGTTGGTGTGGAAGGACCCATCCATTAGCTTTGGTCTTTCTTTCAATGACCATTTCTTGTTGTGGTAACCAAAGGTGCTCTTTGATGGAAAACCCTTGGCAAGGTCTTCTTGGTTTTCATCTAGAAAGATTTTTAGGAGGGCCATTTAGTCTTCTAATGAAGTATTTGATAGCTCTTCTAGGGATTGGACCTCGCGGCCTAAGATAAAATAGTAATTCATATTTACCATCATTGATAAGATTATTCTTACTCGCATTCAAGAACTCATCCATGAACACTTGTAGGTTACCATAGGTTATGAGTGGTGGTGTTCAAATCCCTACCTTGTCATTGGGATCAATAAGATTTGGCACCTAAAGTCACAACAAAAAACTTGGTTATTTATTCTCTAAAGCATTTGGAAGCCTATTATAGAGCCTAAAAATATATTCTTTGTCTCAACCCCAACGATAGGGGGTCTCCCTATTGATAGGAGATTGACTTACTTGGGGGTTCATAATCCTCGATGCCCACTTTGTGGTCGAGATGAAACTTTGAGGCATATTTTCTAGTTTTTTGTGTATGCTAAGGAAGTATGGGCTTGGGTTGAGTTTGTGTGTCAACAACTATTGTTGGCCTACCTTTCTTGGCATGTTGCATTATCAGGAAATTGTCTTACCTAGGTTGTGGAGTTTCAAGTTGCTTGGATTCTTTTCAAGGTTGAACTTCTCTTTTGGATTTGGAAAAATTGTATTATCACCTTTTGCTTAATGATCATATGTCATTTCATCAATTTTATTGGTATGATGTTGTGTTAATTCATGCCAAATTGCTATTGTAGATAGAAGTATGGTGTTGGAAGGTGTGCCTAGAAATGGAGAACCTCTAGAATCTATTAGACTATTTGCATGGGGCCCCATGCACCATGAGTGGGGTATCTCCTAACCTACCTAGCATGTACTCTCCATGTGTCTTTATTTTGTTGAGTCTAAAATGGCCTCCCTTTGGCCCTAACTTAGCGAGCTCCAAATATGGTGGTTCAACTGAACTTGACATTGTGTAGGAGGGCAGGTCTAACAGAGGTGGGGGAAAGCACGTAGTTAAACTCTTGGGCCACTACACATGGATAAAGATTTTCCCACACTGGCGCTCCTAATATTAGAGGGTCCCAATCCCTCGAAGACCCACTAATGGGTTGAACCCTATTGAGCGCCAACCATGTTTTTCAAGTTATTGTTGTGTATCCCCAAGTTGAAAGGTCATTCTAGCAACCTCACCAACCATGTGATGACCTTTCATCTATGGTGTTCTTCCGATAACTTCAAAAAATATTACATTAGTGTAATATCCCCATTTCTTACCCTTGGATTGTATTGTATGAAATTATATGCTAATTTTTATAATGATGTGAGTCAAGCTATATAAATGATCCCATATGTGAATTATGTAAATATCTTGTATGATTCCTAGTGCGGAGCTCAAGGCCAAGGACCAAATAGTGAATGTTTAGGCATGTACTTTTTATTAATGTGCTTCCAATGTTCCATGAGGTATACTTTCTAGGGTACTCTCAAGAAATGTAAATATTATTTTGAAAATTAAGATAAAGGTCCAAGGCTAGCTATAGAAGAGCATGAAAGGAACTATGAGTCTGTTAGAGGGGAAAAGAAAAGGGGGGTCAGTGGGTTGAGAAATAATCATAATTTTCCTATCTACTAGCCTTCATCTTTTCACCATGTGCCTTATTAAATACCCCAACCAAAAAATCATTGAATGCAAGTGATAGTTGGTGGGGAAGTATGTCTTCCTTCGTTATGAGAGAAAGGGGGTTGAGTACAAGTCTTAAGGAGTATAAGAGATTCCACCTCCACGGGGATTATAACTACATGGATATTCAAATCATATATTTTCACATGCCCTTTGTTCATTCATTTGAATTGATCATTCCTATTGGTGTATGCTATCTATTCAAGGGGAGTCCATTCCATTCTATGGAATGGATTGGCTGGGGTGTTCCCATGCTATGGCTGTAAACTATAATTTGAACCTACAAGTTCCCACTAGTAAATTTGTGGAAGAGAAAGTTGTGAACCTAGGAGAAAGAGAGAGAGAGAAGGATATAGATGAGCATAGAGGTTGGGTTGGATAAGAAACCATTCCCATTTCCTTGTAGATTTCTTCTCATTAAGTACTGAAGAGCTAAAAGATGGATCTATTGGGTTGATCCTAAAGGTGGACTATACACTAGAATCCTTCTACACCCTCTGAGAATACTAAAGAGGGAGGAGGACTTCCTTGGGGACTATTGAGTAGAGAAAGGAAAATCCTTCTGGTAATTCTAATGGATTGTTTAGCATAGAAAGGGTATATCCATGGTATTGTGTGGGGCCATGAAGTGAGTGTCATGGATGTGATAGTTGGATGGTTTCCTGGAGAGTTATGTGGTAAATATTTTAGCTAATCCTTAGAGAAATTGGGTTGGGATACTAACATGAGTGTCCTTATCCTATTTCCTTTCCCGAGTGGCCTCATAGCTTGGCTTGGTGGTGACATCATGTTATGATCCAATTGCTTAAAATATCAGAATAGAATAGAAGTACACACCATGCACACCAATGTGAGCATGGAGCACAACTCCAATATAGATAAGTTATACAATAACTCCTTAAAGAATAGGAGAACTTCCTCCAAATAGTCAATTATGTTCATACATCACAATTCATATGTCTCCAACAATGAATACATGATCTCTATATATACCTATTCACACCTACACATGAGGCCCCTTTACTATTAGGTTGAATCTATTAAATATATATTTACACATTACATGTACATTTATCCCCATATATGCTCCCCTTGGGATCATATCATATACATTTAACCCTATATACTCCCCCTTTGGGTCATAACATAGTACCCTCCTTCAAAACTCTTTGTCCTCAAAGCTTTGCAATTAAAGGATTCACATGTGATGAAACCAAGTAATATGATTTTATTATGTTTAGGCTTTATTCTTTCAATTGATGATGATCCATCCATCCAAAATCAATTCTTTTTAGTTGTAATCCTTGGTGGCTTGTCATTGTGTAATCTTTTTTCCTTTGATTCCATGTATTGTTGTTGAAGCTTCTCCAATTTGTAGTAGATGTTGGTCTATGATAATATCTTGTTGAATAATGGTTTTGTGATGCCATATTCCATGAATATTGATGAATATTCCATCTTCTTCTTTGATAATGTTGATATTGATCTTCTTGTCTTCCTTTAAATCTTTCCCGATAATGAGGGTGTCGATATGGTTTCACATTTGGCAGTTTTTCTTCACTCTGCACCCATTTCATCTATCTTCTTTTAAGAGAGAATGGAATCCTCTATCCTCTTTTCGTGGTCCTTGATTACTCTATCCTTGGAGATAATACCATCATATTTGACATTTACATCCTCTAGATGAAGTTCAACTTCTTCAAGTATCTTCTAGTGACCTTTTTTAATCTTGTCTTCTTTCTCCTTTTGAAGTTGCAATGTCACCTCATTTATCATATTCTAGCATCCTTCTTCAATTCTAGATTGCATTTTTTATTTTACCTTATCAGTATTTAGGGATTCCTCAACCTTCTGGCAAATTTCTTCTTCAAGTCTTTTCATAGATTCTTCATCCAAGATCCTTGTTTCTTTTTTATTTTGATAATTCTTCTTTTCTTCTTTCAATCTCTTAACCTCATCTAATAGTTTTTTATTATAGTTTCATAATATACATATCTCTTCATCTTTCTTTTTCAATTCTTCCCTCGAATCATCATTTTCTCACTTTGCTTTGCTACTATTTTATTTCTTTAAGTTCTTAACCTCCTTAATGAATGATTCATTAAGGGATTGCATCTTGATAAACTCATCAATTTTCTTTGTAATATAGTTTCTTAGCTCATCATTATCTGTTTGCAATTTGGAAACATTTTATTTCAATTCCTTTAATTCATCTTGAATTTTATGCATCTCCATTTTTTATCTGTGATTCATTTATTTGAGAAGCATTTTTAAAACATTTCACATGCCGGGGAGAATCTAGTAGCTTCATCAAAGCTAAACCACCATTTGAAAGATTCACCATTAAACTTAAGGATTTCCCAAAAAGGAGTATTATAATGTTATTTTACCATCCTCAACCATTCAATGGGATTGATTTCATCTTTATCTTCATCTCCTATAAATATAGGTATTTCCATTGATTCTCAAGCGAGATCTAACCCCAACGCTCATCTTAAAACTCGATATATAAGGAATAATGATATCAAGTATTTATAATCCTTTACCTAATATACTCCTCTATGTTTTCTCATTCCAGTGGCTTTTGAATCAACTTAATTAGTCATCTCAATCAAAAGTTATGATAGTTTTAAGTGAACATACCTTTGAAAACCCTGATTTGGAGTATGTCCTTCTTACCAGCCTTCCTTTTGATGTATTTTTGAAATTTGGCCCCTATGAGTCTGAAATTTTAGCTTGTAGTACTATGAAATCTTTGACTAATCTGGGTCATTGAATTAGGGTTTTGGATGCCATGTGATCTTATAGAAAATAGAAAATACCAATATTTGACAATACCAATAACTAGAAAATACCAGTATTTGACTAATCTGGGTCATTGGATTAGGGTTTTGAGTTCCATGGGATATTATATGTATATTTTATTGTAAACCATGAAAGAGATGATGAAAAAAAAGATGTTGGTTTTCTCGGTTTGGGTTTCCAAGGAAAAAATATTTGTGTAATGTGTGTGTGCCATTGTATTTTTTGGTTCTTTTATTGAAAATATGTTTGCAGTAAATAATTGTACAAGGTTAAAATCAACAATTGAAGCTTATCCAATTTGTATTAGATGTTGTCCTATGATAATATCTTGTTGAATAATAGTTTTTTGATGCCATATTCCATGAATATTGATGAGTATTTCATCTTCTTCCTTGATAATGTTGGTATTGATTTTCTTTTCTTCCTTGAAATCTTTCATGATAATGAGGGTGTCGATATGGTTTCACATTTAATGGTTTTTCTTCACTCTGCACCCTCATTTCATCTATCTTTTTTTCAGAGAAAATGAAATCATTTATCATCTTTTCTTGCTCTTTGATTACTCTAGCTATGGTTGGGTGGAAAATTGTTTGTCAACTGCCAATTTCCTTGGACTAGTTTATTCAAAGGATAAGCATTATGTCTCTATATTGAATTCTTTTTTAAAATTATGTTATTAATATTCTATTTTCTTATGAATAAATTGGTAATGGAATTCATTGAGGTATGATATGTCTCTTGTTGGATACTACATTAACATCTTCCATGTCTATGGAATTATGTATTCCTTAGAGTTTATTTGGTTGGGATATAAATTTTGCATTTTAATTTATGATATACATTTGGATAGAGTAGGATAGATCTATATTGAACTCCCCTATGTATGTTGGCATGGCAGTAGGCCAATTCCAATATGGAGTGGAGTTGCTCAAATGATCCTTCGAACTATTTGCATTTGAATGCTATTCAAATCCTACAACATTAGAATGATGTCTAGGTAGTGTGCATTTGAAGTATTAACTTTGAAGTGGTCAATTGACCTTTATTTGATTCAAAGTATTTTTTGAATGGGATGAAATCCCCTTTTTGTTCACATTCAAAGTATTACATTTCAATGAGGCCTATGGCCTTTACCTTGTTATTTTTTAAGCCAAGGGAGAAATTCGAAAGTGACCTGATAGACCATTGGGTGCATATTCAAAAGAAACTCAACTTCATCTTTCAAAATGGTCTGATGATCTATTGGGGCATTCAAATGTTTGTTTATCGATTTTTCCCCAATGGAATATCGTGGGAATTTGAAGGTTATTGTTTGAAATATTGTTGATGGGTTATCTTGTATTTTGGGTTGACAAACTTTGATTACCTTTTTTCTTGAAAGGTTGGAAATTGATCTTTTGAAGAAGTCTAATAGTTCTTTAGGGCCATTTTGAAGAGGCTAAATGGATTATCAAGGCCTTTTGAATTATGTTCTTTAAAAGTGGTCAGATGGACTATCGGGGGAAATAAAAAGATGATCTTTTGATTTGGCCCAATGGTCTATCGAGGTGTTCAAATTGTCATTCTTTCAAATTGTCTCGATGGCTTGTTCAAGACATTCAAATGTGGATCTTTTGAATTGGACTGATGGTCTATTGTGTTGGTTTTTATTCATATGATATATGAGATATATTCGATATATTATTACAATAATGAGTGTTCCATATATAGGGAACATAAGGTGACCATCCATGAAAGGATGCGTCCCTTGAATAATCAATAACTATCTATTATTATCATTTACTTATTATATATGATATTTAATAATCAATAATTATTATATTATTAATTATTATCTTTAGAGAATGTCTTCCCGATGTTGTCTAAACATCAACACTCCCTCTCAACGAGGGAGACATTCTCCAACATGCCACTCTTGTATTTGAAGTATACAAACTTCACCCTAGACTCATGACACTTGTCTGTCAGTCTTGGGAGACATCTCTCTCCCACCTGAACCGAGGAGAAACTCCTTCTGCGTCTCTCCCTCTGAGCCAATTAACTTTCTCTAAGATTAGGCTCATTTGGGTCCGCATGTAATAGCATAGCATCTTGAGTCTTTATCATTCCTTGTCAAATCACCATGACTAGTACAAAGACAACACCAGGATCTTTCACCACAGGCACACACCTATGAGTGAATGTCGTCTTGATGCTAACTGACACGTGGAAATCACTTCAAGCACCTCAAGTCCATATTATTCCTTGTCATGATCAAGGAAGGACTGCGTCTGGGCCCATTTACCACAAGTGCACCTTTGTGATAAATGTATCCTATCTCCCTTGGTCTGCAGCCCAATATAGGAGAATTTTTGCCCGATGTTGAAACATCAACACTCCCTCTTAGCTAGGGAGGTATATTTCCATAGTAGTACACAACTACTGTCCAGAGACACGCAGTCTCCGCCAGTGGTACAAAACCACCATAGTATTAAAAGAATTGTCACACATGGCACTCCCATGTGGACTTCTAGAGGCTAATCCCTCTAGGAACACTTAGGGTCAACTCCCCATAGTGTGAGACATCAAGGGTCAACTCCCTTGACATGTCCTCATGTTCTCTCCACATGGGACAATGGGTTATAAGCCCAAATGTACTTATTCCTTCTCGAATAATTATCCTCACATATAAAATCAACTCAATTCAGAGAGGAGTACGATCTGGAGAAAGTTTGTCACACATGGCACTCCATGTGGACTTCTAGAGGCTACACCTTCTAGAAACACTAGGGTCCTCATGGGACATGTCCTCATGTGCTCTCCACAAGAGACGTTGGGTTATAAGCCCAACCACACTTATCCCTTCTCGAATAAGTGCCCCACTTATCCCTTCTCGGATAAGTGTCCTCGCAGATCAACTCAACTCAATTCATAGAGGAGTATGAACTGGAGAAAGTTTGTCACACATGGCACTCCATGTGGAATTCTAGAGGCTACACCCTCTAGAAACACTAGGGTCAAATCCCATAGTGTATGACGTCAAGGGTCAATTCCCTTGGCATATCCTCATGTGCTCTCCACATGGGATGTTGGGTTATAAGCCCAACTGCACGTATCCCTTCTCAGATAAGTGCCCCACTTATCCTTTCTCGGATAAGTGTCATCACAGATCAACTCAATTCAGTCACAGAGTAGTATGATCTTTAGAATGTCTCATGAAGCTGCAAACATCAACACTCCCTCTCAGCGAGGGAGGCATTCTCTGCCATGCCAAGTCTGTCATGGAAATACTTGAACTTCGTCTTGGTTTGTTAAGAACATCAGCAACCAGCTCATCTATAGGAAGGTACTGCACCAATACTTCCTTCCCCTGCACCATGTCTCTGATGTAATGGTACTTGATCTCAATGTGGTTCAATTTGTCATGAAACATTGGATTATCAGAGATCTTCACACAACTTTGGTTACCATAATGAATAATGGTGGAATCCATCACATGTTCAAATAAATTTGCAAGGATCTTGTGAATCCACATTGCTTCACGGACTGTCATACTTAATGCAATGTACTATGCTTCTGTTGTGCTCAAAGCCACAAAAGTTCATTTCCTGCTACACCAGGAAACCATGGAATATACCAAAGTGAAGCAACACCTGAAGGTGCTCTTTCTTTCCATTGTGCTCCCTGCCCAATCAGAGTCAATATATTCTTGCCATATCATATCAATACTGGAAGCATATCTCATACCATGTTGAACTGTGCCTCGCAAGTATCTCAACACATGCTTCACAACAATCTAGTGTGTCTATCTCAACTGACTTATAAACTAACTAAGTGCACTCACTGCATAGCAATTATTTGATCTAGTGTTAACTAGATACATCAGTTATCCAACTAGCTGTCTATACAGAGTCAGATCAATTTCTTCATAATCGGATGAAGACACGCTTAGTTTTTTTTTTTCAGATTTGTCATCATTGGTGTAGTCATGGGCTTCAAGTTCAGTATCTCAAACTTCTTGAATATCTCAATTGTGTACTTCCCCTAACTCAAGAAGATCTCATTAGTTCTTTGCCACACCTCTAGTCCCAAGAAGTAGTGCATCATACCAAGGTCCTTCATCTCGAACTCAGAGGGCAACACATACTTGCATTCAATCATAAGGCTCTATGTACCGGTGATGAATAAATCATCAACATAGAGGACCAGAATCAGGGACTCACCATTAAAAATATTGTAGTACAGGCTGGGATCAAAAACACTGGGGAACTCAATGCTTTGTTTTCTCTTCTAAACTTTACTATAGAAAATGGTTATTCCAGGTTATGCATAGACTAGATGTTGGGGACATTACATTTAGAAAATTTGGATCTCTTACAAATTGGACAATGCTTGAAATCTATTTCTACTCTTTTTAGTCAAATCAAATTTATGCATATATACATAGAACTTAATTCTTTTGTGAACACTCTATCCAAATAAGTTTTATCTTTGAATGAAAATATGTTAGTTGTGGAGGAATTCTCTGTTGGTTTTTATTCATATGAGATATGAGAGATATTCAATATATTATTACAATAATGAGTGTTCCATATATAGGGAACATAAGGTGACCATCCATGAAAGGATGTGTCCCTTGAATAATCAATAACTATTTATTATTATCATTTACTTATTATGTATGATATTTAATAATCAATAATAATTATATTATTAATTATTATCTTTAGAGAATGTCTTCCCGATGTTGTCTAAACATCAACATATTGTAGGTAATCTAAAGATGATCTTTCAAGTTGGTCTAATGGTTTATCAAGGGAAATCAGAAAATGTTATTTCCAGTTATCCTAGTGGTTTGTGTTTTGGATCTTTCCAAAGTAGTTGATGGTCATATTTCAAAAGATCATGATGGATTTTCCATCAAGGAGATCATTTGTAAAGGAGGAGATCTTTCGAACAAGGCCAATGGCCTTCACCTATACATCATGCACATCTTTACGAAGGACCTGATGAGATCTACATCCCCTTGTGTACATATTTTGAATGGGGACCTGAAGTGTTTATTCAATCAGGGTCTATGGACTGTAAGGCCTTCTATTTCAAGGCCTCAATAAAATAATAAATATCTCCTAATCTCCTACTAAAATAACCGCAATTTAGTTCAAGGTTTTCTTTCATGATTTTTTTTACACCGGGAACGAACTGGTAAATAGACATAATAACAACAACAACATAATAAAAACAGATCAACTTAGTAAAATACATACCTCGACCTACAGGTTAGTTGATTTATCCCCCAACTCGTTTGTTCTTGTTTTTCCCAAACTGACCAAACTGAATATTTACCTCCCAGCCGACTAGGAACAGCCTCTTCGGCTCCCTAGCTCCATAAATCCTTGTGGTTTCCTGGCCCCCGAGCCCAAATTTCCCAGCAACAATAGTGATCCTGTAAAATTTCCCCAAAACAATCTTTGTCCTCCAATATTCTCCTTCTTCCCCTCTCCCTTTCAGAATTTCCTCCTTGCCTTCTTCTTCCAGAATTATTTTCCCCAAGTAAGACCCCCTTCCAAGTCCTCTCCTCTATTCCTAATCCCATTCTCTCGAATCCCTCTCCCTCATTCAATTCCCCAACTACCTTATCCCCTCATTAATTCCCCCACCTACCATAATATAATAAAATAGTAAAAGATTCATTGTATTTAATTTAATAATTAATTAAATTTAACTTAACAACTATGATCAGTAAAATCAATTGGGTTGTTACATATACTCACCTTTCAAGAAACTTCATCCTGAATTTAGATTAATTTACAATACAAGGGTAATGATACATGATTCATACATCCATATCAGATAAACAACATCATCAATTTAAAACACTTATGCATACTAGTGTACATGTTCAAGGTATGCATGTGTAGCTAGTGTTGAGCCAAAAATCCTCTTTGGGCTCAACATGGTGTTTTACACCTTCATTCCTCCACAAGCACCCCTTTGTGTTATGGTTCCATCTGAAGACAGTGGCATGGGTCATAGTTACTATGGACTTTTCCCTTGAAAGAGTATCAATTGACTACCTTCATAGGGTTGTGATCTAAGTATGTAAAGACTTATCAAACACTAGAGAGTATCAGGGAACAAGTTCAAGTCAGTTGACAATAGTCCACGTCAGTTCAAGCTTGTTGCATTCAATTGGGTCAATGCTTCCAGGATTAGTTGAGGGATAGTAAGTTCAAATGGATACCAAAGTCATGATTCTCCCTAAACTAATATCACCTTATGGGAAATAGTACAAAAACCATGTTCATCGCAATGTCCATCATCATCTTAAACGCTACCCAAACAGGCTCATCCCGACCTTGCTTGACTTGTTATGGGACCATTTTCTTTTCCCCCCAGGGGAGGCCTTCCCGGGGTAATTTTTGAGTTCTGAAACTCTACCACATCATAATTCCTCATGCCAATATTTGTTAGTTCATATTTCATGAGCTAAGCACGCAGTTTGCAAAAATTTTACTCTTGGCCCATTTCGCCTGTCACTAGGCGGGTCCCTTGGGGACGGGGTCCTTTCAAAAAGGATAAAATGAAATCTGGTAAAATTTTGGGAAATAAATTCTTCCATATTGTAGGGATCGGGACAATATTTCCAATGGTCTATAATGAGCCCGATTCCGAGTCCGTATGACCCCCGTACGAAGGACACAAAGTTAGAGTCACTCGAATGGCCAAAACCAATAGTTGTGACTTCCTGGTTTGATTATGTTCAGATTTATGTTTTAAAGGAAAAATAAAACTCATACCTGATGTAGGGAAGTTTGATACCTTTCCAACGGTATATCTCATGCTTGGTTTTGACCTCCAGTTGGTAAGAACAAGTCTTCGTAATTTCATGACCAATTTCGGACACCAGATTGGTTGCAGTGCTTCAGGGTTTAAAATTTGCTGGTAAAAAGTTTTAAATCATATATTAAAAAATTCCACATTGTAATGGACTCACATACCTTTCCAACGGCTCCTCATTTTCCTCATTCTAACCTTGGATGGCTCGGTTAGAGCTGTCACAAGTTGGTAAATTATTTCGGGCAAAGGAGGGCAACCAGCTCGCATAGTAGGGTTTCATAACAGATAAAACAACCATTAATTCCCCCTGCACACAAATATATGGCCCCTTCATCGAAGTAATCATCGATACCTTTCCAATGACAATTCATTTGTCTCGATTAGATATCGTATGACGATATGGTGTCTTTCGCAAGATTGGGTGTCATGTGGGCCCACCAACAAATCACGGGTTTTAAGCGACGACTGTTCCGGGCCGAATTTCAGGGGTAATGTGGCATTATTTCAGATAGATGACAACTTATTCTCGATGAGCTCGTTGAGACCTTTCCATTGACGTGCTCTACGTCTAATTCTGACCCCGTCTCATTTGGAAACCTTTGTGGGTCTCAGTCAACAGTTGTAAGGTCAAAGTCAAAGTCAAACTTTGACTTGCCACCATTTTTGAGAAATATTAAAAAAATAGTGGAAAAATAATAAAATAATTCAGAAAATTCATAAAATCGTGGGAAGGACACGAAGCCTCCCTCATGCAATATTTTGGAAATTTGATTTTTTTGAAAAATTAGAAAATACAAAACCCTCCCTCTTCCCTCTCTCAAGTCATTTTGGCATTTTGGCCAAGGGGAGAGGGAGCTCGGCAAAATGTATTCAATGGAATAAGGAGGCTTCCTGGAAGAAAGTGCAGGTCTTCATTGAGTAGCCATCCATAACCATGAAGCAACCTTCATACATAGAGCCAAGTAAACCCCGTCAGTCCCAATTCAAAAGAAAAGAAAAAAAATTGTTGGTTATGGTGGATTTTTGTATGAAACATTGTTATCTCTACCTTCAAAATGGTAGCTTTGGTGATGATTTAGATTTGGAATAGAGTGTTGGTTCATGTTTTATTGTTGGTGTGCCATATTCAGTTATTTTTTTTGCAAAAAATTAAAAGGGAAGGGGATTTGAACCCCTCGTGGGCACTAGGCCCAAGCCTCCAAGGCCCCTTTAGAGATTTAAATTCCTGAGTTTGGTTGAAATTGCAGGCTTGTGCATGGCCATTTGAAAGATATGGGCTTTGAAACCCAACCCCCTCCCTTTTCCTCTACTCAGAAATGCCCACAAATAGCCCAGAAATCAAATAGGAAGGGAGGGGGCTTGAACCCAAAACCTCCCTCTCCTAAGTATTGAAAAAACACAAAAAATTTGAAAAAATTAAAAAAATGATTTGAGGGTGGTCGACCACCCATCCACCACAAAGGTGCCACCACCCACCAAGCCTCCTCTTCCTCCTCCACACACCAGTCTGCTCCCTCCTCTCCACTCTTCCACCCAGCGCTACCTTCTTTCCCTCCCTCATTCTCCCATACCTCCACCTCCCTCCATTCCTCTCCCTCCAAATCTCGTGCAGGCTTCCCACTCCTCTGCGTAGACCCTCCATTCTCCCTTCACCACCTGCTACACCCTCCATCCTCCCCCCGCCCCCCGCGTGCACCCAACTCCTCCTCTACCATGTGCCAAGCTCCACCTTTGTGTTTCCACTTCCCCATTCCTATCCTTGCGCGCTCACCCTCCCTTCCTCCCACCTCCCTTCCTCCTACCTCCACGCACCAGTCATCTCCTCCTCCACCCTCCTCTCCTCCCATACCTCAACTCCAGCCACCACTCCATATTCCCCCTGATTCACTCCTCCACAGCCTCTGCACATTCTCTCATACCTCCACCCAACACCACCTCCTCCGCTCCTCCAACTACGATAGGCTCTACTCCTCCAACCACCGCGGGCTCCAGAGTTGGGGTTTTAAATTAATTTTAAATTTTAATAATTAGTTTAATTTTTAAAGTTTTGAATTTAATTTTTATTTTTGTTTTAAATTTTAATTTTATTTCTATTATATATATATATATATATATATAAATTATGCTATTTAATTAAGAATATAAATAAAAATTTTAAAATAGGTTTTTTAAACTATATATTAAAAATTAAAATTCCTCCCCTCAGGGTTAGTGGACCTTTTAATTCCATAAATTCGCTATATGGAGGCGTATTTTCGCCCATGAATAGTAGAAACGACCGGGGCAAAGTCAATAATGCATCCATGGCATCCGTCTCTGCAAATTCAGCCCTAAATTTCAGTGGTATGTCCCAGAGCAACATGGACTCATTATTGGCCCAAAAGGCACGGGCTAGGAAGCCTAATTAGGGGCCTCCAAGGCCAAACTGGGTCGGATGAGGAAAAATCATTTCAGATACAGGTATGTGGGTCTGTAGCAGCCTGTCAATTCTGGTGTCTAGCCTAGAATTTCTCCCCAATTTCAAATTTTCCCTTGATCAGTCTCTCAACCAGTGCCTTCCCACGTACCTTTCTGGGGCCATATCTTACTCATCCAAATTTAGATTTGCACCAAATGAAAGGCAGTAGGAAGGTAGAAAATAGTGCTACAACATGGGCATAAGAAAGAACATTTTTTTAGCTATTTGGTACAAGGGAAAATACTCTCGAAGTTTAGGTCCAAGAGGTCCCTTTTTCGAAACAATCCCAAATCGAAGTCGTACTTCAGTCAGCTCACAGGGAAACTTATAGGAAGAAAAGGGGGGGTATAATCAGGTCTGAAAAGTTTCTGAAGAGCGAGCATTTTCTTACATACAATGACCAAATCCCAAAATCCCCTCATCCTCCTAAGCAACTCTACAATTTCCCCACACCTTGGGGCTTCATCTCGGTGAATCCAATAGCCATGGATGGCCAGGAGCTATACTAAATCACCTCACCTACAACTGCAAAACATGGAAGCAATAAAGGAGTCTTTGGGATGGCACAAATCCCAAGGAAAATGGTGATGTGGCATATTAATTTTGTCATTTTATGAAAAATGACTTTTTGTAATATTCGATCCATTTTGGATAAGATTCTCTTTTAGGATAAGGTTACTTTTTGGTAAAAAACCAAAAACACTTTAGGGTTGGTCCACTTGTCACTTTTCCAAAAGTGACAAGTTTCTTGTGACCTAACCCTAAGCCTTCACCTCTCCTTTATAAATAAGAGGGTTGGCATTGTAAAAATGGAGGATAAATATAGTAACAAAGCTCTGTTAAAATTTTCCAAGTCTCTTTGTGTGTGTGATATTTGTTGAATTTTAATTGTTGGATATGTCACTTGTTGGTTAAGGGTTGAGGGGTAGAAGTAAATACTTGTTATGTTAGCTATCTCCAGGAGGGATTGGTTAGCTAGGTGTTTGTTGTTGCTTCCTTGGGTTGAACTTACTTTCTTTCATTTTCTAACAACCTTGTTTAACTTGTTTGATGTGTTTTAGTGCATATTTTCTGAAGTACTTAGTTGTTTTCAGCCTTAGTTAGTGGTTGGGAGTCATAGGGCCCCTCAGGAAA
>ML790995.1:165654-177369 GCA_009831015.1 Picea engelmannii | reverse complement strand
AGACCACAGCCTTAATTCTCGTCGGGGCTTGGCGCCTTTCAATGTCATGGCGCACAAGTCCTCTGGACTCTCGACGCACCTTTACACTGGCTAGCCCCCTTGGCTATACCATGGTCCATGTGACCACTTATCATATGACTGCAGCGAATAACCTTCCGTCGGGGTTTCGGCATTTGCGATGACACAAAACACCTATGCCCAGGGCTCGCGATATCCCGATCCCAGACTCTCTCCGGATGTTCGCCACGTGTCCCTTGTATCAACGGCTCATGATGGTATCAGGATTTCGCATATCGCGGTTTCGTAATGTAAGGGTTTCATGTCCTTGAAATCCCCGATACACCGATTCCCGATTTTTCGAACTCCGACTTTCTGGGATCTCTTGCCACGTGTCCCTGCTGTTTGAACGGTGTTGATCCCATAGGGAAATCGCGGATCGCGATTTCCTGTTGCACAATGTCCTTACCATCGAAAAATTCCGATAAACAAAACTCCGACGGCGCCCAATCCCTTGCCACCTGTCCTCGAAGATAAGCGACTCAGGTTGATTCTCGGGGTTTCGGGACTTATGATGTCTTGGCCCTCATGGCCTCGAGAACTCCGATTTTCCGATGGGCCAACCTCCGATAGCGCCTTGATCTCTGACACCTGTCCCTCAGATGGATGACTCAGATCTTATCGGTAAATAGCAGATCGCGATTCCGGGTGGCAAGAGTTCTATGTATTCGAAATCCCCGATATGTCGAACTCCGATTCTCCGGGATCCTCTGCCACGCGTCCTGTACGATGGACGGTCCAGATCTGATCGGGAAATCGCGTATCGCGATTTCTATATGCAACGGTTCTATACTTCCCAAATCTCTGATGGTAAAAATCTCGACGCCTCCCAAACGCTAACACGTGTCCTGTCGAGATCAACGATTAGGATCCGTTCTCGGGATTTCGAGGACCACAAGGTCTCGATTCTCAGACTCAACAAAACCCCGATGACCCTGTTGTCCCGATGACTTCTCCAGGATGTTGACACGTGTCCCTCCAAGATCAACGGCTAGGACACTTCCTCTGCACACTAGAGTTTAACTCCGGCGCATCTTCTCGAGATCTGACGGTTGTCGGGACTATGATCTAAGATCCGACGGTTCAGGTCATTTCTCCTGCATGCTCTCCTTCCAAAAGTTATACTCCGTGAAACTCCTCCCGATCCAACGGCTTACGGGATTTCTGCTCCAGATCTAATGGCTCAGATCTCTTCCTCGCATGCCTACCCCTGCGCTTAACCCCTGCGCAGCTTCTCCAGACCCAACGGCTGACGGGTAATTGGACCAAGATCTAACGGTCGATATTTGTTCTTTTGGGTCTTCGGAGCTTACGATCCCAATTTCTCGTTACTCACGATGGTAGAGGACTAAGGGGCAAGGTAGGTAACGCCTTCGTTACTTCCGTCAATTTAATGGTCGTGAATGACTATAGTCCCTCCGACGAGATCTCATCCGTTAACTTATCGCTTCTCACAACTCTACTATCTTGGAACCTTAACAGAATCGTTCCTCCTCATGCAGGTTTAATAAGGCCTGTGCCTTCGAGTCCTTGTTCTGGGTTCTTAGTGAACCTTTCCAAGGGGGAAATCTCTGTGAAGAGATTCCTACCGGGGCATCCCAGAAGAAGATAAAGGGAGACAGCTTCCCAAGAACAGTTGGGCATGATTAGATTCGTTTATCGGCGTAAGTCGAGCACGGTTTCCTCGGTGTCAAGCATACATCAACTCATTCTTATCAAGCACTACACGATCATTCTCATGCTGAAATCATTTACAGTTTCACAAGTTCTATGAGTTAACATCTACTCCATATTAACAATTGTTGTACAGACAATTCCTTCACAGGAAACATTTACAATTTCACAAATCCATGAACATATGTGATAGCATATAAATTTCAAATGCAATATAAGAAAAACACTTATCAGAAATAACTTCAGCAATGGAAGCAACTGCTGAGAGGGGTGCTCGTCTCCACCCAACCGTAGGCGTAGTGACTTCTAATGGATTTACCACTAGCCACCCCCGAGCTGAGACCACGATATCCTGAGACCTGTGTCTCTCTGTCTGCCAGTGCCCAGGAGCGAAGGTTGCAATCCCCTCCTCTCTGCTGCCACTCACTCTGCATAGAACTGCCAGAGTTTTCCCTCGCGTCTGCCCCCTTCAATCGTTTCATCCATACACCTTATCCTCTCGCGAGGTTGCGTGTGGCACGATTACCCTTGCGCTGGTCATTTATGATGGCTCTACAGATAGGCGGTTCACCTCCCCATCCCTCATCAAGCCATCAACCTACCGGCCTGCAAGGCATTAATTTCAGGGCTAGCGAGCTGCTTTTGGTTCTCCGGGCCAGTGGAGACCAAATACGGTATTTTTAATTCTTGGTGGAAGTTAACGCCCCTTTTTCAGGTTCCCTCCACCACCATCGTGGTCTCTGTTCCGCACATCCCCTCTCAGCAGTTCTACAATAAATTCAAACTGTCATTTACATTCATTGACCTCTTCCTGCAGGTCCATTTACATCACATATTCATACTTATGAGTTTTGCCATAGTCCTTGGCCAGTTCAGTTATATTTACAATCTGGGGGAAACAGGGTGTTACAGTGAAACAATCTACCATAGCTCGATGGGCTTCTAACCAGTCCATTCCAATGATTAGGTCATACGTCCCTAGAGTAGTGACGTACACATTCAACCTAGTAGTACACACTCTCAGGTCTACTAGACAATTATCGATGTTAGCTCCTGTCGCTTGTTTTTCCCCTGAAGCCATCTCGACTTGTTTAAAGTCATCGTGCTTGTAAGTTGCCAACCCACACTTTTCTAATGCACAAGGTGAAATGAAACTATCTGTAGCACCATAATCAAATAAAATTTTAACATTGACATGATTTAGCATACCTGACGACTCCACCACCGTGGATTGATGTTCTATTTGGCGATTATTAACTATTGCATAAATTCGGTGGCTACTACTCGCTCTTCCCATCGGGGCCTTTCCTTCTCTATGCACAAAGCCTGCTTGTGACTCTGGAAAATCACGTTGATAATGAGGTCCTCCACACCCCCAACAAGAAACATGATATAGAACCTGCGCACTGCCTTCTGACAGTCTCTAAAATGAGTTCCTTCCCCTGGAACCCCTGCCTCTACTTGTTGCTCCCTAAGAAATTCGTGGACCTGCCTGCATCATTAGCAATGAGTGGGATTTTGCACTTATTTCCATTGAAATACTCATTGTAACTACTTTATGAGTGACTCTATTTCCATAAGGAGGTGGCCTAGAGCTTCCTCCCCTGGAGAAATTCCTAGGGGCCTTCCCCATGAATCTAGGATGTTGTGGAATGGTTGATCTCATACCTCCATTTAAGGTCATATGATCTTCCGTGTAACAATCATTTTCAACTGCTTCGGCTATTGACAATGGTTTCCACATCTGTACCATGGCCCTTATCTTAGGATTTAACCCATACACAAAATGTTATGCATGTCGTTGATCGGTATCCATGTACGAGACATATTTTACTAACTCCATGAACCTGATCTCATACTCTTCCACGGTCCTGTTTCCCTGAACTAGAGCATGAAATGCACCTACCTCTTGTTCCTCATAGTATGCAAGCAAATATTTTCTCCGGAACCTTTCCTCAAAAAGCTCCCATGAGACAGTGTCTGGGGTAAGGTGCAACTGCCTCTCCAGGTTACCCCACTAGTTCAAGGCATTGTCCCTTAACTGGAAGATTGTTATTTTCTCCTTTGATGTGGAACCATAATCTTTTAAGGTGAAACATTATGTCATTCCTTTCAACCAGGCCTCTACACGTTCACTTGCACGACCCCCAGCAAACTCTGGGAATTTGATCTTCTGTAGTTCTCTGGTGATGTCCCCTGGTGGAGGCCCTCCCTCTGAGTCCCACGACACTTTAGGATTACCCACTCCAGATGGTGGAGGTTCCACTTCAACATCTGTTGAATGGCATCCCTTTAATGTCTCATTAATATCCTCTAAGGATGCAGAATGAGAGCTAATTCAGGCGATGGTGGTGGCAACATTGGCATTGGTGGTCCTTGCAATGATGCCCCTCAACCTCGATTTCCCTTAGTCCTAACCATCGTGAATAATTGAATCTGCATCACACCAAATGCTTATCAGGGAAGAGTTTAAGACACTCCACATTTTCTCAAACTTCTACTTGTAAACATAGGGTTAGGCGTAAGTTTTTTTTTACTTGTCTGTAAACAGACAATACTCCTATAAGGTAAGTGGCTTAGGTCAGGGTTAAAGCATCTAAGCTTGGTATCTTCTCCTAAGTAAACTACTAACTATCTTTCCCCGCTAGCTAGGATAGCACTGTGGGGTACTCACCAATTACCCTTAGTTATTTCCTTAGCATTATACCCCATCTTCTAACCCTTATATCCTTATATACCTTATAAATAATTAATCACTCACTTATTTAATAATGTTTTATAATTAATTAACTAAAAAATTATCACAATACCCTTAATAACATTAATTAATAGAATGATAAATTAACATTACTATAAATTAATATAATGTTAATTAATCAACTTTACATTAACATTTAAAAAAAAAAAAAAAAACAATTATTAACCTTTTATAAAAAAAATATGAATGCCCCTTTTCAATTTATTTTATACATGTATCCTTTATATAATTAAAAATGTATTCATCCTAATTTATATTTTAAACACCTATTAATAAACAAAATAACATTTATTAATTAAATAAATAAATTATATATGTTACTAACCAATAATTTACAAAACATTATTTACCTTCCTTTACGTACAATAATAAAGATGTAATCAACCCTAATCTATAAGATCAAAAATATCTATCTGTTTTTCCAAGTGTAAAGAAAAAAATAAGCATTACTAAGATAAGAACAAATTCTCATGAGCTCCATAGTGAAACTGGGCGTTGGTCAATTCCTAAAACGCCATGGGCTGAAAGAGTGTCACTTTTGTGACACTAAGAAGGTTGAAGATGAAAAACACTTTCTCTTAGATTGTCCAACCTATAGCCATATTAGATCTCATTTTCAAAATATTGATCACACTACCAACCTTCCTGACCTCTTAACTCAACAAAAGTATGGTGATCTTGGAAAGCTTCTCGTAATGCTTTTCGAGCACAGAAACAAAATTCTAACGAATCACAAGTAATCACTTATCGTCTTAAGGTCTGATAGACCAATTAGGTCTTAGTGGACGTTAATCATCATCATCAATAATAATAAAAAAATAAATGAAATTTCTAAAAAAAAAATAAATTAAAAAAAAAAAAAGTGTGCTATTACCAATTCAAATATTAAATTTAATCATGTATTTAAACACTAAAAAATTTATTTATTTTTTAATTAAAAAAAAAAAAATCAAAAGAAAACAGCAACAACAACAAAAAATAAACTTACAGATAGGCACGTAGGTAGCATGAGGCCTACATGCCTCCTTCGTGAATTCCCACAAAAATAAATAATAATAATAAACATCTAACAAAAACCCTACCCTCCCACTCTCAGCCCTCAGTGTCACTCAACCTCCACCCTTCCTTCCTCTACAAATGGGAGTTTGAGGGTTTATTTCTTTTCACCTGAAGTTTGAACGATCACAAGGTGTGGCTATCTCAAAGGAGGACTTATGTAAGAAGGTGTATACCCAATAATATTGTTGTTGTTCCAAGGGATTTGGAAGGGTTTACCTGGCCATAAGGGAGGGGCACGGCCAATGGCCAACATGAGAGGCTTCATCCTCTTTCATTTAGCTGTAATTCTTCTCTTTCAAGCCTTCCCAACCAACTATAACGATGGAGAAGCACCATTACACAAAGTGATGACAAGGAATCCCACCTGTAGTGCTCACTCGTGACTTCCCCTTAGTGGCTTTGTGGACATATGCCCCATGCAGGAAAACCAGTGGGTATCCTCCTCGATGCTTTGTGCACTAGGATGACCTATAGGCTTCCCTTGGCCCTCTTGTGACTTGGGGTTTCAACCCATGGCAAAGAAGGTGTCGACATTGTGTCTGTGGACAATGGTGCTCTCAAGGTCATGACGGGCCTGGGTCTTATCTCAGAGGTCTTTGATGAAGGAAATATATGTCAGCTTAACAACGTCTTGGCCATCGTCTATGTGAGATATGCCATAGTCAGGGCCTCTGTAGCAAGGAACGTGAAACCGTTCGTTGCAGGCTATAGGTTCGGGTCTGTGAGCATTGCGCACAATGGGAATCTCATCAATCACAAGGAGCTCAAAAACAAGCTCGAGAACCATGGCTCAATCTTTAATGGATCCTCCACTTGGTGTCTTATGTGGGCGTCATTCTTGTGTCTTGGCTTCGTGGGATTTCTCCCTCGGCACCTCACACTTGGACTCAAGCTCGAATATGACTTGGTGAGCACTCACTGAAAAACTCATGGGTTTCCCCCTTGTCGTTTGGTGCTAGTGGCAGTGCAGGGTGTTGGCAGAGGTGTTGGTGTGTAGTGCAATGTGGTCGCCCCTTGTGGGATCTCCTCCTCATGGCTCATGGTTTGGCGCTTGGTTTAGGAGTTGACTTGTTGGCATAACCAAAAGACTCATGGGCTCTCCCTTGGTGCCTTGTCACCTAGTGCTTGACTCGACTTGGAATCTGGTTGGAAATTGGGCTTTCCCTAAGTGGGATCCTCCTATGTGATACTTGGATAAGCCTTGGCATTGGGCTTTGTTTCTTCAACACTTAGTATCAAGATTGGTATTGTGTGTTGGTACGCGGACTAGGAGATTGGGCTAGGCCCAATAGTTTTTTTTGTTTTTTTTATTGCATTTTTTTGTATATATTATTGTGTTTTTTGTTTATATTATTGCATTTTGTTTTTTGTTTACAACTTATGTAGTTCATCATCTTGATGACCTTTTCAATTTACCTGTGGCTGTCCAATTTGGGTAAAAGAGTCAAAGGTGACCATGTGCAAATGTGTGCAAAGGTCTTCATGTTAACAATTTCTTGCAGCTGGAACAGAGATGGAAGAATGGAATAGGTTTGTAGGGATCCTTCCTTCTAACTTTCACCTAATTCAGAATTCTCAAAGTTTTTTTTTTTGGTATTCTTTGTAAGAGTTAATCCAGGGTTTCTTAGTGGTAATTTCAGGGTTTTGAGAGTTATTTCAGGGTTTTTTGGGTTATTTCTACTCATTATTAGAACATTATGTCTAAATTTATGTCTTAAGGTGGGTAGGCCCTAGGTTTCAGTTTTGAAAATGGGATCTGATACCATTTGTAAGGCCTTACATTTCAAGGACTCGATAAAATAATAAATATCTCCTAATCTCCTACTGAAATAATTGCAATTCAGTTCAAGGTTTTCTTTCATTATTTTCTTATACTAGGAATAAACTGGTAAATAGACCATAATAACAAAAACAACATAATCACAACAGATCAACTTAGTAAAATGCATACCTCGACCAGCAGGTTGGTTGATTTATCCCCCAACTCATTTGTTCTTGTTCTGCCCAACTGCCCAAACCGAATACTTACCTCCCAGCCAACTAGCAACAACATCTCTGGCTCCCTATATCTAGGAATCCTTGTGGTTTCCTAGCCCCCAAGCCCAAAGTTCCTAGCAATAGCAGTGCCCTTGTAAAATTTCCCCAAAACAATCTTTGTCTTCCAATTTCCTCCTTCTTCCCCTCTCCCTCTCAGAATTTCCTCCTTGCCTTCTTCTAGATTTTTTTCCCCCAAAGTAAGACCCCCTACCAATTCCTCTTCCCTCTTCCTTATCCCTTTCTCATGAATCCCTCTCCCTCATTCAATTCCCCAACTACCTTATCCCCTCATTAATTCCCCCACCTACCATAATATAATAAAATAATAAAATATTCATTATATTTAATTTAATAATTAATTAAATTTAACTTAATAACTATGATCAATAAAATCAATTGAGTTATTACATGGACCAAGGGGTAATCCTTATGTTCAAAGGATTAACCTTAGCAAGATGGAGTGTTCGGGGGATTTTATAGTAGAGAAGGGGATGCATATGCTTGTGTTGGCCCTCGACCAAGTTTTGGGGAAACTTTGGTCAGTTTTGGCCCACTTTTGGACTTAGACACGTTGGTCGAAGAAGGAGCGCCTAGGTGGAGCTAAGATCGTGGATCTCACCAATTTTGAGGGTTATGTGGATGCAGTAAAGGGTCCTCTATGGTTTTGTAACGGGTTTATGGGATGTCGGCCCATGGGGTTTTCCCATGTTTAGGCCTTATTATAAGGGTTTGTATAATATAAATAAAGAAGAATGTATTGTAGAAGAGGGAAAGTGAATGTAGTTATGTGCGAACAGAGTTGTTTTGTGCAAAGGAATGTATGTGCGTTGAGGCTTTGTGCCCAAATATGATTTTGTAGAAGGTGCTAAATGTTGTGTTAAAGGGTTCGTCTCTATGCATTTGACCTAGTTTTGGACGGATGATCTAGCGCTTAGTGCGTAGATCTCCAGTCTTGTGTGAAGCTCGACTCTATGGATTAGTGCACAGGAGTGATTGGCTACAAGATTTTGGTGAATAATAAAGAGGCGAAGCAGTTTGTGGACATAGCCCCACCCTGGGTTGAACCACATATATCTGGAGTCTCAAGGTTTTCTTTGTGCAATGTTATCTCTGTTATGTTTTCTTAATGCTTAGATTAGGATGTGTAATGGATATATATGTGTTGCTTAAATTATTTCCTTATGTTAAAATGCTAGATCTGATTCACAGTGCTAAGTACAAAGTGTTTAGGGTGCATAATCTTTTGTTTCTACTACACTAGATCTATCTTTGATTATGTTCTGTGATGTTAATAAGGTTAATAAACTAATGCATATCACTTCCTAAGTGTTAAAAAAATATCCTACGAAGTGCTATTATCACAGATCTGTGTCTCAGCCTAGTTACAAACAACTGTGTCCTATAACCCCCCTTGCTTCTACCTTGGGTGATACTTCGCCTGCTTCGCAGGTGTTGCTGAAAGGGCTAGTAGTTGGGGTTTTGTTGGTGCCTTGTTAAGTGTTGAACCATGGGTTTTCCCCTATGCCAACAAGTGGTTTTTTTGTCGGGACCTGGAACTATGATTGTTGGGAACTGAAGTAAAGAAAAAGAGAAGCTTTGTGCATAGATCTGTTGTTGAGGTGCATAGTACTCTACTTGAATTGTGAAGCTTTGTGCCAAGGAGGTAAGTTGATATGAAGAAAAAGAGGTAAGATCCTAAAAGAATCAAGCTTTGTGCTTTGGTAAGAGAAGGAAAAGTGAAAATTTTTGTTTTGAAAGTATGAACTTAAGTATGTTTAATAGATTTTGTCCTAGTCTGAAGGCTAGGGAGCAGTTGAAAGAAAGAGTTGATGGAAATGAAGAAAGATATGTTATTCCTATGCATAGAAAGAATTTTTGGACTAATAAGTGGATGCAGGAACCTAGAAAGAATTGTTTTTCAGGTCTAGCACTATGATCCTATGGGAAGTGCACAGTACAGAAAAGGTTGGGGAACATTTAAAAGAAAAAGAGGATTGACATTGTGTTATAATTGCAGAAGGTCGGGACATCTTGCTAAGGAATGTCCTAAGGTAGGACCTATTTGTCTTTGTTGCAAGGATGTTGGTCATGAGGTTGAGTACTGTCCAAGAATTATTGCTTAAGTCGAAGGAATGAACATAAGACAAGAAAACTATGAAGAAAGTCAAGAGACTAAGGGCATGATAGAGAGTCATAAAGAGAAAGGGTCAGAGGAAGTTCATACTACGATATTACAGTTGAAAGAAATGATGGATGTTCATAAAGATGTCAGTTTACCAGAGAGCCTGAAAGAAAAACAGTGCATAAGTACAAGAATACAAGACTTCGACATAGACTATGTCTTGGATGGAGAAACACAAGTGAATATTATGACAGAAGAAACTTGGGAAATTTTGGGAAAGCCTACTGTGGTACCTTCGTTGGGAAGGATAGGCTTGTTTAAGGGAAAGATGATAACCCTATGTGGAAGAGTAACTAATGTACCTATTATTGTTCATGAAACATCGACTGAAGAAGAATTTGAAGTCATTCGATTTGTTGGGGACAACGCCCCTTTCCCACTATTGTTAGGTAATACTTGGATTGAGAAGGATCAGATCAGAAGGAAAGCAGAGGAAGAAGCTACAAAAAATAAAAGGAAAGAATTAAGGGATTTCATAGCTAGGAAAATAGACCGACTAATAGAAGAACAAGAGGATAAGTCGAAGCAACAGAACAAAGTAACAACGCGAGAGGGACAGAAAGCAAGATAATTAGTTGTCAAGGTTGAAAGAATGCAAGAAGGCTTGAAGGACCTATCTATTCAAGAAAGAAGTATGTCCACTCAGGAAGTGTTAAGAAAGGGGATATTAACTTAAGACCCTTTGAGGGTACCTTAATAGTGTGAAGCCACTGCGTTAGGGGAAGATAAGAATAAAAATGGAAAGAGGATTCCAGAAACAGTTAGAGAGACTCAGATCATAGGTAAGAAGGCAAGGAAGCTCAATAAAAAGAAAGCTAAGTTGGGAAAGCTACAAGAAGCTATAGAAAACAGATGGAAGACTTCGAAGACTGGAACCTTGCAGGAGGCAGGTTCGCGAGATTTGAACCTCGCTGGAACAACAGGACTGCGTAGAATTGGACTTTGCCCTAGAAAATTTATATGACCGTTGGAGTCACCCCGGTCGTTAAAATGACACTCCGGAACGGTTATAAAATGCATTTATGGGCTTATGGACCGCTTTTTGGATGTCGAGACTGTGCCATAACGGATAGATTTACATTGATTGAAGCATTTCCTGGCCGTTGGAAGATCTGTTACGATACCCTCGCTTATTTAACTCGTCATTCGTTGTGCTGGGACCACTTTTGGTAGCCGTGATTGACTCAGATAAGAAGGGAATTGTCCAAGTGTTGAGTTGTGTTACCTGTCACTAATTGGAACTCGACCCCGCCTGTCAGTTTGTCTACTTTGCGTGTCTGTTAAAAGCTAGAATGTTGGGCGAACCTAGCGAATTGGAGAAGTCTATCGAGAAATTCCTTAAGAAGCTAATGGCCAATAGACTGATATCTAAAGGTATCCAAGCTTCATCGACTAGGGTACTGCAGGCTTCCCCTTCGACTGGACGTCGTTCTGGCTCTATCAACCCTATAACTGAGCAGCGAAGTAAGCACCACAGTGATCTGGTTAATGCGAAGCAGATCCCGTCGATCCTACCTAAATATATTCCACCTTTGGCTGGCATTGTTAACCATGACATTATCCCTCAAGACTTTGAGTACTATGTTTTCACTGCGTACACTCTGAAAGGAATTCACATAGTCGGGAGTTAGTTATGACAGATCCCTCTATTGAAGAACAATGACTTCAACTTAGGATACTGGAAGAACGACGCCATGTTACCTCCCCACCGTTACTTAACGAAGACAACCAGGAAGAAACCTCGCCTCATCTCACAGCCATGGATTAAGGGGTTGGCGCAGTCCACCATGTTGAATGTGATGAAGATCTCGCATTTTTTCCGCCACCAGGAGGTTAACGTGTTGGTTGTGGAGCCTCATTATCTTCCTGATTCATAGGTCCTTGCTTTCAGCCATGTTTATACCCCATGAAGTATTTACACCCTAGAAGTATGTACACTCTTCCACGC
>ML790995.1:132336-154929 GCA_009831015.1 Picea engelmannii | reverse complement strand
TGGAGGGTATGCAGATGAACTGGGCGAACTACCTCGTCAACGAGCTAGAGAAGGATTGTCGTGAAGCCCAGGACTTGGGATACAAATTCCATTACAGTTAGTTGATCATTTTGATCATATTTGTCACTTGGAAAATGCCTGAAGGAGCAACGTTTCCAGAGATCGAACCCTCGAAGCCATTGGCCGCTCGATTTTCCACCCTGTGGTATACCAACGACATGACGAAGCAGTGGAAGTCCAATGTCGTGTTTCATGGATATTACTAGTAGTTGAAGGTCGCCATCAAATCATTCCCACATATGACACCACGCACCCTGCATCGGTACCGGCCCATAGCGAAGTTTCACGTTGATCCCCATTTTATCTACATCACCACGCGAAGAGATGAGAACCAGGAAGAATTACAGTCATACTACAAGCTGATAGATGAAGATATGGAGGATATTACAAAGGAATGGTCGGAGGAATTTCTTGTACCTGTCACCGATGTAGAATTATCCGACACTAACACCATAGGAAGCCTGATAGTTACATGAGTTGAACATGTCGGACAGTCTAGTGGGACGAAGAATCATAAAAAGCAGGCTGAAGTCTAGGACGTAGAGAGTGATGAAGAGGACAATGCTTCTGGAGATAACTAGTCTGAATTTCCAGGAGGAGGAGGAGATGAAGCAAAAGGATAGGGAGGAGGAGATGAAAGAGAAGAAGAGTAGGGAGGAGGCAAAGCTACACCGCCGGAAGATCCCCCTACTGGGACAGTGAGACCGCAAAAGAGGAAGGTTTCTCCAAAGAAACCTTCAACAAGGAAGAAAACGTGCGCCAATAAGCCATAGTTGGAGGCCACTCTCACAAAGGACGACATCAGTCTGGTCCGTGGAGCTATGGAGGACGCCTCTGAAGACATGTTGTAGAAATATGGAGAGAGGCAGGAGGATTTATATGGAAGGATTGAGAGAGAATTGAAGGAAGTGCAGCAAGTTGTTCGCTTGGTCTGCGTAGTACCTACTACGTCATCTGCACCTTCCTCATCACAGACTACAGAATTGGGGAATGAACCAACCCAATTGACAAGGATTGTAGATGCAACAAAATCTCGGTTCTAGAGGGCGCAAGAAGAGAAGGATAAAGCTACAGAAGCCTTGAAAAAGGAGAAAGATGAAGTCCTAATACAATTACGAGCAGCACAGGATAGTGTAGCTTCCCATGAAAGCGAGAAAGTTGAGCTTCAGGAGGAGAAATCCCAACTACAGAGGGAAAAAGAGAAGTTTCTCACAGAACAAGTCATGGTCAAAGAAGTGGTGAGTAAAGCATGTCGCTCTGTGCCAGGCTTGGCATAGGAGGAGCAAGAGTCAGTCGAATCTTAAGTAGTGAAGCTCATAGATACCCTCCAGTAGCTTCAGGCTAGGATAACAGAATTGGAGGCCCAAACAGTACCGAGCACCCGCCAAGAGGTGCGTGACCAGAGGGAGGAGACCGCCAAAAACACAGTAGCAAGAATAAGAGCCCTCGCCTCAGAATGCAAACAATTAAGTGATAAAAGTGCCCAGACATATGAACACCTTGTTGAGGATCCAGAGCTAAGGAATCTAGAAGCGCAGTTACAGGAGGCACAACAGAAAGCATTTTCGTTGCAAGCACAGATGAAGTTGCTCACCTCAGTGGAAAGAATGAAGAGATCCCAGGAGCAATGCTCAGTACAACAACAGATCACTGCCCTCCAGGGTAAGGTAATGGAAGTAACGCAGAAGCTACAACCTATGCAGGATGAAGATTGCAAGATGTTCGAGGAGATTGATGGGTAGGGCTCACAACTAGATCAAGTAGTTGCAACAGTAGAACAACACCTGGAAGGGCCTGTTATAGAGAAGACAGTCTAGGAACTTGCTGAGCAGGAGGCTCAGGCAAGGCAGCAAGTCAAGGAATCTCAATTTAATCTCAAGGATTTCGAAGCATCATTGTCTGCACCTGAGTGAATCGGGACGAGTCACGGGTGAGTGTTGGGGGCATGTTGGCCCTCGACCAATTTTTGGGGAAACTTTGGTCAGTTTTGGCCCACTTTTGGACTTTGACATGTTGGTTGAAGAAGGAGAACCCAGGCGGAGCTGAGATCGTAGATCTCATCGATTTTGAGGGTTATGTGGACCCAATAAAGGGTCCTCTAGGGTTTTGTAACGAGTTTATGGGATTTTGGCCCATGGGGTTTTCCCATGTTTAGGCCTTATTGTAAGGGTTTGTATAATATAAATAAAGAATAATGTATTGTAGAAGGGGGGAAGTGAATGTATTTATGTGTGAACAAAGTTTCTCTGTGCAAAGGAATGTATGTGCGTTAAGGCTTTGTGCCCGAATATGATTTTGTAGAAGGTGTTAAATGTTGTGATAGAGGGTTCGGCTCTGTGCATTTGACCTAGTTTTGGATGGAGGATCTAGCGCTTAGTGTGCAGATCTCCAGTCTTGTGTGAAGCTCGACTCTGGCTTAGTGTACAAGAGTGATTGGGTGTAAGATTTTGGCGAATAATAAAGAGGAGAAGTGGTTTGTGGACATAGCCCCACCCTGGGGTAAACCACGTATATCTGGAGTCTCATGGTTTGCTTTGTGCAATGTTATCTCTGTTGTGCTTTTCTTAATTCTTAGATTAGGATGTGTAATGGATATGTATGTATTTCTTAAATTCTTTGCTTATGTTAAAATGCTAGATATGATTCACAATGCTAACTACTAAGTGTTTAAGGTGCATAATATGTTGTTGTTACTACGCTAGATGTACCTTTGATTATGTTTTGTGATGTTAATAAGGTTAATAAACTAATGCATATCACTTCCTAAGCGTTAACAAAATATCCTGTGAAGTGATATTATCATAGATATGTGTCCTAGCCTGGTTACAAACACCTGTAACCCCCCTGCTTCTACCTCGGGTGAGAATTTGCCTGTTTCGCGGGTGTTACCGAAAGGGCCGGTAGTCAGGGTTTTGTTGGCATGTTGTTAATCATTGAACCTTGGGTTTACCCCTGTGCCAACAGCTTGGAAGAGTTAATTTCGATTAGAAAATAAATTAACCCTAAAGGATTGAAATTAGAGGAAAATACAAAAAATGGCATCACTCCTCTTCAAATGTGCTACAGAGGGAGATGGGTATGTCACAAAGTGGTATTAGAGTAATTGAAATTAGTCTTCCATGAGGTTTGGTATTAATGCTTCAAGCGGGGATGTAAATGTGGAAGTTTTCTCTCACTATAAACTCTTGTTTGTTTATATAATAGAGTTGTATTCTTTTAAAGTAGTGAGTATAGTTTTGTATGAATGGACTAAGTATTGCTACTTGGGTAAGAATATCACAACTAATGATCTATTGTATGGATGGAAGTGATTTCGTTGAGTATATAAGTTATGATGTGGAGTTGCAAGATATCTCAAGGAATTTGAAGGGAGAATTCCTGAAACTTTTCTCTTTGTATTGTTTAAATTTATCTAAGTTGAGAAAGTTGTTATGTATAAATGGGTAAGGCATGGGAATGATACTAAAATGTAAGAGTAAAATATTTGGAATTCATATGGACTTCTAAACACATTAAGGGGTAATATGTGGTAGAATGTGCACGTATATATGTTTGAGCGTATGTTTGGTATTGCATATTCAGTAACAGAGGTATGTTGTTATATATGCAATGAGTATGGCATTATGTCTGATGTGGTTGTTGATTTGTTGTATAACAAGGAATGGTTGGATATGTTGATGATGAAACTACATATGACCATCAACCTCATTAGAAAAAAGCGATAAGGACAAGCAGATTCTTTTCAATAGGTTCACAAAAGGGATCGTGTGATTTCCCAAGAGGCACCAGCTAGGTAGGTAACATTAGAAATGTTGATGGAAACCATACAAGTATAAAGTGGTAATGCCTATATTACATGTATGTTGAAGGGAATTGGATAAGAATTCCTTTTGTCATGATTTGACATCTTAATTGATATGTTTATGATGAAATTTGAATACATTTATGTGATCGATACTTTGGTAAGGGTATGGTAAACACAGGAATCCCTATACATGTAAATAATGGTTAAGTCCTTTTGCATTCATATCATAATGTGTCATGATTGAGTTGGTTAAGTGGTAGTAACCAAAGTGAATGAGTATTTACACTCATGTTATAAATTCAAATGAGGATGTGTAAGACATGTTGTTGTTGGGAAAGGAATCATATATCATTGCACAAGTACCCAATGGTCTCCTTACTCATGTTAGTATCTAGGACTGAATCCTTCTTGCTAACATTAAGAACACTAAAGAGGGAGAAAGGTTTGTTGAGGGACTATTAAGCATAGAAAGAAAAGGCCTTCTAGTATGCCCGAGGGATTGTTTAGCAAAGAAAGGGTGTATTCCTAGTGTTTTGTTTGGGCTAAAGATGAAGGTTCCCATATGACTAAACAAGTGTCGAGGAGGTGATTGGGTGATGCATCGAGATTTTGGTTCAGATATTCAATGTGTCATGGTAAAACAAATGAGTTGGAATTATGGTATTCTTGAATGAATGCAATAATGCATGGAAGTGTTGATAATTCATTCATATAACCAAATTTCATGTAGTGGTTTCTTGAGGGATTGTTGAGAAATGAAGGGAAATTCCTTCCAGTATTCCTGAGGGTCAATTTCGAAGTGAAAAGAGTGGCATGTGATGGGACAAAGAATTACAACAACAGTGTTGAACTCAATAGCTTAACTTTAAATTTCCAAACCAAGAATGTGCTACTTTGATAAGGTTTTGTGCATTGTATGTGAAAACTACAATAGGGAAAATATCTACTAGAAATTAAACATGTTAAGCCTAGGGATGCATGACCTATTTTAACAGAAAGAATGATTCCCAATCTCAACCTCTTTACTTATGTTTCCTTACTCTCCATTGCTAATGGCTCTGCACTCTATCTACCCTAATTTAAGGGCTCCAAGAGCAGGGATTGTGGAGATTTTTTTCCACTTTGTTAGTGAGTAAGAAGAAAATAGTTATAAGGCTATCCAATCAGCCAATGGTGTCAAGGAATGATCTCCTCATATTCATAAGATAAGTTGAGATAATGAGCATGCAAGGATAAGGATGTAATGTAAAGGACATAAATCAAATATACAGAAATTGAATAGATGGAAATAAATGCTATGAAGTGAATGTGTTTGCTCGAAAAATGGAATTGAAATGGTTTCAAAACAAAGTTAAAATCATCTACTCATGAATTAATATAAGGCAACTAACCCTACTTGAAATGGCATGCTAGAAAAGTGAATTGAAATTGCTTTAAAACAAAGTTAAGATATCTACTAATGGAATGACATAACGAAACTAACCCTATTTGAAATGACATGTTGGAAAATTGTTGCGGGAAACTAAGAATACTTGCAAGAAATGGTGCACAACAAAAATCAATGATAAAACTAACTAAAGACAATTGTAAGAATGAAAAATAACAAAAACAAGTCCCATGTACAACCTTGAGTGGGCCCTACTCAAGGCTTCTACAAGGAACCTAAAGAAAACACTAAGAGAAAGAGATTTAAAAACACAAATTCTACATTAGAAGATTAATTCGTAACAACAAATTTCCCTTGACAAATTTAAATACACCAACTCCAAATATAGTTCTGAATATAAAAATAACAAAATACTAACTTAAGGGCTAATTGAATAGATATTATTAATACAAAAAGAACTCATCAACCAACCCTTCAATCAATCCTTGATTGAAGGGATCTTGTCTTCAAGATATCTATAATCAGGTGCCCCTATTTTAAGGGTCCAGTCCCCTCCTAAATTGATCTTCCTCAATCAAAAAATTGAATTGTGATCATGATTGATTGGGCATCTTGAGCCATTGATTAATTGGCATTCTTTGGAGATTTAAGAGGGGACATAATCCCCCTTTTACCTCAAGTGTAGGTTGATGAAGGATTCCCTTGTAATTTGACCTACTTGAGAAATGGGTTAGTACACCTTTAGAAATGCATAAATTTATCAAAATCACAAATAGACTAAGATATATCACACAACTCAATCATTCAATCATCTCATTATAGTCAAATGCACAAATCCCAAGATATTGGTATTAATCATATTCAAAAAGGGTCTTTTAGTGTACAAGGAAGCTCACATCATCCCCAAAATGGGCCTCAAAGTTCTAAAATTAGAAGGTTTATTGGCATATATCTTGCACAAATGTTTGATTGCATTATGAATGTTAAAAGTTAAGAATGATTGAATTTTAATGTGTCATAGTTCTAATATCAATTCATGCATTATTGTGAATGTTGCAATGAAAGTATATATGCATGAGTACTTACAATTGTTTAGTTGAATGATTTTTTTGTGAGGGAGAACAAAATTGCAAGTAGAGTCCATAATGAAGACTAGTTGGCTATTGCAAGGGCCAAACATTATGAGATGAATCTCATAGTTGTGAAATTTGGTTTTTGTAAGAAACATATTTGAAATTTTTATGATGACATCTCATGGTAACTGTACGTGCATGATACAAGTGAGATTTTGGATTTTTCTAGTAAGCATAGATGATGGTTGTTATAAGATGGAAAACGTGGGGAGGATGTTATTATGATGATTTTTATCACACAAGTTGTAGGTTGGGAAAATCCCAACCCAACCACCAATTGGTGAAAACTTAGAGAGCACCTACCCATTGTCACCTTAGGCAGGTGTTCCCTTCACTTTAGATGTAAGGTAGTCACCTCAAGGGGGAATCTCGATGACCCTAGGGGGAAAAGAGATGGAAAATGAGATGTATGGATGGATGCCCCTAAAGGTCAATTTTAAATGGTGGAGGGAAATTGGAAAAGAGTATCGGGAAAGGTTTATGGTTTTCAAAGCTTTGAGTGATCTTGCTTAGAGAAGAATACATGCCCGATACACAATGAAAACCAAGTATACAATGCAGTATGTTAGGTGGACAAGAAAGTTAAGCTTGTTTTCCCTAATTGCAGAAAGAATCAATGATATATATCAGCACATAAAAGATAATAGGAGCTGCAAAATAAGTGTTAAAAATCTAATTGAATAAGCATGAGACAAGCTAGTAAAGACTAGTTTAACTCAACAATGATAGAGCAAGACTTCGGCACAAAAGAAAGGTTTTCACAAAAATATTACTGTAGTGATATTTATCATCCGTATGTATGTAGCAAACCAAGCCTTACAATAGAGAATTCAGCCAATGAAAATTATTTCAAACTAGCTCAAAAAGTGTGCTAGGGTTAGTAGTTTGTTAGGGAAAAGTTGTAGCCAATTCCTAGGGTTAGTTTAGGAGTTATTTAGGGTTAGAGGGTTAGACTTATACAGCCCTAATGGATGTAGGTTATTTTTTTAATAGAAGCAAGTTATAGTGGGTGAAATAGGATGCCTCAATGAGGCAAGAGAGCCTAGGGCTCAAGGAACAACGTTCAAGTGAGAGAATTTTAAAACTTCAACTTTTTGCGTTTACCAATGCAATGTTTTATTTATCCAATGCAATGACTAGTGCCTTTGATTATGGTTTAATGGGGTCAAAAGAAAAGAGATAAATCTACTACCTCCTTGGGGGTATAAATCCTCTTATCCCCCAAGGCAAGTAACCTATCTAGGGTTTAAAACTAAGGGGTGTGTGCCCTTATACTTCCTTAGCAAACCCTTGCAAACAAGAATTTTATGCTTAAAATTATGATGGAGCTAAAGTATGGGTTTATGCACTTATAATCCCTACCTATACTTATCAAAATCAATCTTGAGCTTGAATTACAAATGATAGCAACAAGTAAAAATCCTTACCAATCCAATAGCAACAAGATAAACCATAAGATGCCAAGATAAACCACCACAATAGCAAGAAAATGACCTCCAAGAGCTAGTGCATCATCATCATCAACTCCATAACCAAAGAAACACCATACCATATCACAAGATAACAAAAACCCTCAAGGATAGTGAAAATACCAGTCCTCAGCTCTTCATAATGGGAGAGTTATGATTCAAAATGAGATCTTATGATATCTATTTATACAAAATTTCATTCACATAGTTTGTCCACATTTGCAAGGGTAAAACATAAGATAAGGAGTCCACAACCTTTATCTTACCCCTTCTAACAAAATAATATTAAACAATTCACTTAAAATTCACTTTTACACAAAAGAAACCCTAGCATAAGGTGATGTCATCCCTTTAGGGGGCATTTTGGCACTTTGAAGAAGTTGTTGGGGTAGTAGATGCATGGACAGGCCTCCAAAATCCACTTGTCACTCATTTAAATCCTCTCTTGATGGTCTTCAAGCTTCCTTCCTTCAAAACGTGTCACATGTCATCAAGCAACACCTTCACCACCAAACCCTAGCCCTCTAGGTGACGTCAAGCTTCTAAAAGTGATGTTTTTCCTCTCCTAGGAAAACGTTTGGCATGTAAGGGCTAGGTTATGTCATCCGTGATGTCTTCTAGGCCTTGAATGGTATGTCTTTGTCATCCGACATGTGGGCCCTTGGCATTCAACCTATGGGCTTTAAGCCCCATGGAAGCCCAAGCTAGGCTTGTTCTTCCAAAACTGTCCACCAAATAGGTCCTGCAAAGACAAATAAGCACGCCCTCCAAGGATTTCAAGTCATAATATCATGGTGAGTAAATCAAATCAATAAATGAGCCACCTAAGCATGTGCATCAAATATTACCCAATCAAACAAGTAAGTGCTCAAAGACATTATGCAACTTGCCAAGCTTGTATATGGGAGGGTTGATGAGGTGTCATATTGGGTACATCTTTCCCTAGGTCAAGGAGTGTTTCACAAGTGATACCTCTCTAAGCCATGTGAAGTAGATGAAGTGGTTATGGATCAAGACTCATTAGGCATGAGATTCATGACATACAAGGGGTTGTAGTGTCTCATTCATGGGTGCCTTTATAGAGGGTGTGTGGCACCTTCATTTGCAGTGCACTTTTTCCAAGCCCATCCTCTTGTCATTCTTTGTTTCTTTCATGTTTTAAGGAATGATTTGAAGGCCATTGTCCTAGCGCGGGGTCTAGATAATGACAGTTTCACTCACAAATACCTTGCGGAAATGAGAAGGATGGATCGTGATGAGACCCCCTTTCTCTTAGTTCTGTGACTCAGAGCCACTACCCTAGCTTGGTGGCCAGATAATGGTAATGTCATATTGCTATATACCCATGATCATGATAGGTCGGCTCGTGATGAGACCTCCTACCCTCCAACTAACCCCCTAAGCATTTACTATCATTTATTCTTGTAGGTCCCCTTTTCTTATAGAGAAGTGTTTCATTTCTTTCTCGGGGGATCCCTGGGTGAAGTATCTGGAAGGTTTATATATAGGCTTTTATATTTTTAGCCAACATCAATCCCTCTGGGCCTTCAGCCCCTTCTTTCCATGGAATGAGGGACAACCCCTTCTTGGGTCAATACACCCTAAAATCCCAAGAGACAAGGAAATGGGTGGGGTTTTAGGTGATGGAAAGTGGTAAGTATGGTTGGGAGCGGTATGATAGCTCTTTAAGGAAGTTCCTAGTAGCAAACCCATTCCCAAGGAAGACCACTTACTATGGAACAATGTCAATCACCAAGTGAAACAGGGCAAAAATCATAATGTCCAATCATATGTCATGAAATCTAAAGTAGTCTAAGATACAACATACTCAAAATGCTTCAAATATTGAAATAACACTCACCATAATACCTGACTTGTACCTCATGGAGCAAGGCCTAGTGCCTCTCGGAAGCCATTTGGTGTGGTGGATTCCATCTGAAAATCTTGACCTTTGTCATGGTGAGAAGGGTCTCCATCTGTGCAAGTGGATACTATTGTTCATGTAGTCTCTTGGAACTCCACATCTAGAACCTGAGGACCTCAAGACATAATCTCCTTAGTCATCCCAAAATATGGTGATAACAATGTCAATGGAACCTTGTGATATGTATTGATTTCCTTAAGCTATGGTATGTATAGTGGGACACCCTAGAAATAAAGCTCTATAAGTTAGTGCTCTTCTTGCAAGTGAAATCCTTAGTGAATTATGGATAACCCTAGGTATTGTTTAGCAGAGAAGGGGATGCTTGAGCCTGGAAGGTTGCATGAAAAAAGGAAGAGGAAACTTAAATGAATCTGTTGTGGAGAGATTTATGTTATATGCTAGTTGGGATCAAGAAAGCAACATATATTTTGGGTGTGTCAAAGAAGACAGTGAATTGATTCTCACTCATGAAAACGACATAAAGTGGAGATATATTCATACAAATAAGTATTGGGATTGATTTCATACCTTATCTTATGTTACGAATGTATATGCTTCAACTATGAATTTGAAATCCTTATGGATGGGATGATTGTTGCTTAAAATGGCTATGACATGCATGTTTTTCCTTTAATGATTGTTGTAGGCATATGTTAAAATGCTAAAGACCTTGGAGGCGTTTGAAGGAAGTGAAAGGAATTGCATAAGCATGATGTTCAAGATAGTTTGCAAACATGAGTTTGCAATGAAGAGAATAGGATTGTTGATGAAACTAAAAACATGGGTCATTGTTTGAAAGGTAAGAACATTGAGGACAATGTTACTCCAAGGAGCTGGGTATTGTAATATCCTAAGTTTCAACCCATGGATTGCATTGGACCAAATTAGATGCCAAGTGTTATAATGATGGGATTAAAGTTATATAAATTACCCCTTATGTAAAATGTGTAAATATGTTATATGGATTCATAGTGCGAAGTTCAAGGCTAAGGCTTGATTAGTGAATGTTTAGGTATGTATTTTATATTAATATTATTTCAATGTACCATGAGGTAGACTTGCCAAGGTCCTATTAACAAATGTGAATATTATTTCAAAATTTAATATAAGGGTCCAAGGTTGTGTTGAGATTCAACATGAAGATCCTAGTGAAAATTATGCACCTACACTAGGATGGAGCCTCACGCTAGTTTTAGGTGGAAGTTTATTTTTAGATGATGAGAAAATTCTATTTATAGATGATGTCTATTTATAGATGTCAGCAATATCTATTTATAGATGTATGTCAACTATTATTATCCCTTAATAATAGTTGGACAATAAATATTAGTCTATTCTCAATGAGCACTTGGAAATAATTAACTGAAGTGGAAAATCAGTTAGCTATAGGAAATTCGAGTTCAAAGGTTGACTGGTGGGACAGTCAAGTCGAATCAGTTGTAACTAAGTGATTCAAATTTGTAATAGAGTTATATGTGTAGTTATGTGAGTTGTAAAGTAGTTTAACTCAGTTAAGTGAGTTAATATCAGTTGTACTAGTTGTAACTGAACTTACACTAGTGAGAGATCAGTGAATTAATTATTAATTAATTCACAATCAGTGGTCTCACATGCAACTAAAGATTTACCAATGTTAACTACATGCATGTCAGATCCAGTGGAGACTCAGTTGAGATAACAGGTGAAAGGGACAGTTTGACTATCAATTGTGACATTAGTGAGTTCACTCATGCAACCACAAACACAGCGAATGTGCCCGTGAGGAATGTGCATCTTAGGCAAGAGGAATCCATTCATTGCAGGGATTTCCATTAGCAGGGATTGCGCAAAGGAGGCAGGTTGTGTGGAGGCATAGAATTGGCACATGTATTTATTGATTTTTGTATGACAGTGTGAGACGATTGTATTGTACTAAGAGCTCTTGGATTAGAGTTTTATATGAGATTGTTTCATGATCCATGATATATACATAATATATGATAGTGGGGTTTTTATCTTTATGCTTTCCTGGTAAAACATCTGTGTTATGTGTGATTGATCTTTCTTCTTGATATTGCAATTGGCGATCGTGTTTTAAATTCCGCATGGATATTTGTAGAAGCGATTTTGTATTTAACAGTGGCATATAATTGTTAGATCAGGAGAATCCAAGAAATACATAATTTGTATTGAAATTTCTACATGGTATCAAAGCGCAGAAGATTGCAAAAGTTGAGATTGTGATTGGATAGAATTTGAATTTGCAGAAAGACTTTCTCAGTGCTACAGTTGATTCAAGATAGAAATGGATTTCAATGGCTTGAGGTTAGAGTATTCACTTGAGGGAAGCTCGAACTATATTGCTTGGAAGGACAGGATGGAGGCGGTACTCGAAGACAATGGCTTGAAGGAATTCATTGACAAAGATGTTCCTAAGCCAGATGTTGTAGATGCTGCAAATCTTGATGCATGGAAAAAGAAAGTGGTAAAGGCGAGGAGGATCTTGTTGGAGGGAGTACGAGAACACATTGTCTCAAGCCTCCATGGGAAAGTCACACAATATGAAATGTAGAAGACTTTGACGGATCTATTCCAAAACAACAACGACCATAGAAAATTGGCACTCAAAGATAAACTCAGGAAGATCAAGATGGAGAAGGGTGACTCCATTCCAAAATATCTCACGAAGTTTGTCCAATGTCGGGATGAGTTGGGGAGTGTGGGAATAAAAATCGTTGATAATGATTTGGTGAGCTTGGAGCTCCTAGGACTTCCCAAGAGTTGGCACAGTTATCAAGACTCTATCAATGGAAGGGAAAAATTGCCAGATTGGGAACGACTATGGTCGGATCTAGCGCAGGAGGAGTTCAAGAGGAACACCAGAGATGGATCTTCATCAAATCATGATGATGAAGAGGATTGTGATTTGGCTTCCAAGGCAAGGAAAGGGAAGGGGAATAAATTCCATTCAAAATCCGAGTCTAAAGGCAAGAAGCTGGATTTGTCCACAGTGAAGTGTTTTCACTGTCACGAACATGGGAATCTCGTTACTAACTGTCTACAGAAGAAGAAGAACAAGAATGTTGTTGGAGCTGCATCTAGTGAGGCCTTTGCCACGCAATTTGAACTTGAATTCTCCTTGATCACATTCATGGTGTCAAGTGCATTGGGATCAGTGTGGTATTTGGATAGTGGTGCTTCCTTCCACATGACGGGAGATAAGGAGATTTTTAGTGACCTGGAGGAGAAAGATCTCAAAATGAATATAGATATGGGCGACGATGGACGATACAGTGTGACTGGCATTGGTACCATTACCTTTCAGAGGGAGTCAGGTAAACCATTTAAATTGAAAGATGTTATGCATGTTCCAGGTTTGAAGAAAAACTTGGTCTCAGTCATAATGTTGGAGGACAGAGGCTATGACGTTGTTTTCAGCAATGGAAAATATTTTTTGTGACATAAAACAACAGGTCAAGTCAAGAAGATAGGGATTCGAGTTAAGAATCTCTACATGCTAGAGGTAGATGGTTGCACTGCCATGATGAGCAAGGCAGAAAAGTGGTGAGTCGAGATGAGGGTGAATTATGGCACAGGCGATTGGGCCATCTTCATCATGGAGCCTTGAATATCATGCAGCAAATATCTACTGGAATTGCAATGGGATAACTTGCTCAGTTAGATCAGTGCAAGGGTTGTACCATGGGGAAGTATGTAAAGTCCACTTTTCATGAAATGGAGAACTGTGCTTTGGTGATCCTGGAGAGAGTTCACAAAGACGTGTGTGGACCATTCTCAGTTGCTTCAACAACAAAACATAAGTATTATGTTAATTTTTTTTTATGACTTTTCTCGTAAATGTTGGATCTTCTTCATGCAGAAGAAGGATCAAACATTCTCAAAGTTTTGTGAGTTTAAAGCATTGGTGGAGAAAGAGTCGGGGAAGCAAGTGAAAGATCTAAGGAGCGATAATGGTGGAGAATACATCTCTAACGAATTCAAAGACTTCTGCAAAAAAGAAGGAATTCGAAGAGAACTCATAGCGCCTCATAACCCACAGCAAAATGGGGTCGCGGAGAGGAAGAACAGAACAATCGTGGGTGTAGCACGAGCAATGTTGCATGATTAGGTCCTACCAATGAATTTGTGGGCGGAATCATGCAACACTGTGGTTTATGTGAAAAACCGTTGTCCTCATAGAGTACTTGGCATGAGTACACCTGAAGAAGATTTCACTGGTAATAAACCTGATGTTTCTCATTTTAAGATTTTTGGCTCATATGTTTATGTGCATGTGACCAAGGATGCCAGGAAGAAGCTGGAACCGACTGTTGAAGTTGGGATATTTGTGGGGTACACAGAAACACCCCATAATTATAATTTGTATTTTCCTAACAGTAAGATGATTGTTATGCGACCGGATATAAAATTAGATGAGGGGAAAGCCATGCAGTTGTCTCTTGAGAGGGAGATAGACTTGCATGCGGAGGAGGAACTGTTGGTTCCCAAAGATGAGTCTCAAGATGTGGATTAGCCACATGAGGAGGTTCATGGAGTGGAGGAAGCCACTCATGCAAATCCATCCATCAGAAATGGTAGAAATCGCACCACGGAAGTTAATAGATTGAGACTAGATGTTGCACAGAATGTAGGAGCTCCTACTTCACAGCGCAGATAGAGACAGTCTCCTGATCGATTTACTGGATACATGGCTCTCATGAGCAAATGTATTATGAATGATCCATCTTCCTTTCAGGAAGCAGTGCAGGATCCCACATGGGTAGATGCTATGGTGGAGGAGTATGACTCCATTTTCAAAAACAGTGCATGTCAAATTGTCCCAAGACCGGTTGACAAATCAGTGGTAGGTTCGAGATGGATATACAAGGTAAAGCAAGTTGTTGATGGGAGTGTGGAGAAATACAAGGCTAGGTTTGTGGCCCGGGGCTTCTCACAGATCGAGGGGATAGATTATGATGAGACCTTTGCACCTGTCGCAAGGTACTCTTCCATAAGATCCATCTTTGCACTCTCAACGCAGATGGGTTGGCACATTCATCAGATGGATGTAAAAAATGTGTTTCTCAATGGGATCATTGAGGAAGAAGTGTACATTGAGCAGCCAAAATTTTTTGAGACCTTTGACAAGGAGTTGCATGTGTGCAGACTCAAGATATCATTGTATGGGCTGAAGAAAGCACCTCGTGCTTGGTACACTCGGATAGACAACTATTTCACCAGACTGGGCTTCACCAAAAGTGAAGCGGATGCAAACCTATACCAAATTGTGGTGGAGGGTAATATTTTAATCATTGTTCTTTATGTTGATGATTTAATATTGACTGGTGATGAGCAGTTGATACACTCATGCAAGGAGGACCTTGCAAAGGAGTTCGAGATGAAGGATTTGGGCCTTCTTCATTATTTCCTAGGATTAAAAATATGGCAGCGAGATGGTGAACTTTTTGTGTCTCAAGGCAAGTATGCAAGGGAGATACTGGGTAAGTTTCACATAGAGGGATGCAAACCCATGGATACTCCTCTTCCAGGAAACTGGAGGAAATAGGATGCTACTTCTGGAGAGGTATTGGATGCTAATGTCTATCGACAGTTAGTGGGTTCACTAATGTATCTAGTGAACACGAGACCAGACATTTGCTATGCGGTTAACCAGCTGAGACAAGCGATGGTTAAGCCTACCAAGCTATTTTGGAAGGCGGGTAAGCATGTCCTGAGATACCTTAGGGGCACATCTGAGTATGGATTATGGTACAAACAGACTGATGAGGTGAAGTTGCATGGCTTCACGAATGCAAATTAGGCAGGCATCCCAATGGATAGAAAGAGAACATCAAGGGGGATCTTTAGTATCATATCTATAGTTGTTTCTTGGTACAGTAGGAAACAGAGATCTGTGGCACTCAGTTCAGTGGAAGCGAAATACATGGCAGTGAGTCAAGCTTCATGTGAGGCTATTTGGATGAGAAAGATCTCGGTTGGCTTGTTTGGTTCTCATTGAGATCCGATGGTAATTCATTGTGATAATCAGAGTTGCATTGAACTCTCGATTAATCATGTGTTTCATGATAGATCTAAGCATATAGATATCAGGTATCATCGTATCATATATTGTGTGCAGTGTAACATCATGTTGCTTCAGTACATTCCTACGAAAGATCAGGATGTAGACATTCTGACGAAGGCCCTCACCAGGAGAAAATTTGAATACCATAGAGACAGGATCAGGGTGAAGGATAATCCCTTTCTTGTTGAGAGGGAGTGTTGAGATTCAACAAGAAGATCCTAGTGAAAATTATGCACCTACACTAGGATGGAGCCTCGGGCTATTTTAAGGTGGAAGTCTATTTTTAGATGATGAGCAAATTCTATTTATAGTTGATGTCTATTTATAGATGGTGAGCGAATTCCATTTATAGATGTATGTCGACTATTATTATCCCTTAATAATAGTTGGACAATAAATATTAGTCTATTCTCAATGAGCACTTGGAAATAGTTAACTGAAGTGGCAAATCAATTATCTATAGGAGGTTCAATTTCAAAGGTTGACTGGTGGGACATGCAAGTCGAATTAGTTGTAACTAAGTGATTCGAAGTTGTAACAGAGTTATATGTGTAGTTATGTGAGTTTTAAAGTAGTTTAACTCAGTTAAGTGAGTTAAGCTCAGTTGTACTAGTTGTAACTGAACTTACACTAGTGAGAGATCAGTGAATTAATTACTAATTAATTCACAATCAGTGGTCTCACATGCAACTGAAGATTTACCACTATTAACTACATGCATGTCAGATCTAGTGGAGACCCAGTTGAGATAACACGTGAAAGGGATAGTTTGACTATCAATTGTGACATTAGTGAGTGCACTCATGAAACCGCACACACAGTGGATGTGCCCATGAGGAATTCACAGCCTAGGCAAGAGAAATTCATTCATTGTAGGGATTTCCATTAGCAAGGATTGCGCAGAGGATGCAGGTTGTCTAGAGGCAGAGAATTCGCACATGTATTTGCTGATTTTTGTATGACATTGTGAGACGATTGTATTGTACTAAGAGCTCTTGGATTAGAGTTTTGTATGAGATTGTTTCATGATCCATGATATATACATAATATATGATAGTGGGGTTTTTAGCTTTAATCTTTCCCGGTAAAACATATGTGTTATGTGCGATTGATATTTCTTCTTGATATTGCAATTGGCGATCGTGTTTTAAATTCCACAAGAATATTTGTAGAAGCGATTATGTATTTAATAGTGGCATATAATTGTTAGATCAAGAGAATCTAGGAAATACATAATTTGTATTGAAATTTCTACAGGTTGGTTATGTAAGAGCACACGAGGGGCTATAAGTCCACCAGAGTGAAATGGGAAAGGCGTTCTAAGGGGTTGAGAAATAATCATGATTTTCCTAAGTCTCCTAGCCTTAATATTTTCAACATGTTCCTTATTAAATATCCTAACCACTAATCATGAATGCAAGTGATGATGGTGGGGAAGCCTACCTTCCTTATTTATGAGATCATGGGGGTTGATTACAAGTCTTATGGAGTGTAAGAGACTCCATATCCATAGGGATTTGATCTACATGGATATTTTTTGAATCATATGTTTTGTCATGCCCTATCTTCATGCATTCTAATTGGCCATTATTGTCGTCGTATGCTATCCATCTAAGGGGATTCCATTCCATTCCATGCAAAAACATTGATTTGGGGTTCACGTGCTATGGATATATGTAATGTCCCCAAGGCTGAGCCCTGTTGTAAATCATGTCTATGAAGTATAAAGATTGCATTATGAATTGTAATTATGTTTTATAAGCTGGTGAGCCAAGTTTTTATAAGATGGTGGGCTTATGTGTTATTAGGCCGGAGAGCCTAAGTGTTAAGACCGGGAGCCTGCTTTTGTATATGTAATCATGCAAAACATTAATAAAAATATAAACATCGTTGCGTGCAGACCGACCATGATAAATGAGTGATGGGGGACTAAGCTTCCACAGAGTGGGTAAGGGATTGGGGGTTGGAAGGTTGGGAAGAGAGGCTAAGTGTTGAGCCTAGGGGCTTAAGTCCTTGGGAACAATATTTTAATATTATTCCAAAAATCCATGTGAAATATTTGTTTTGTCCTAAGTTCCTAGAAAGGAACGCATGTTGATGGAGTGCATGCAGCATCATGGGTGACATGTGTCGACCCAAGCGCATGCAGTTAAAACCAGAGAAGTGAGCCGTGTTTGGGGTTCCTCCTCCATTTGACCGTCGATTTTCTAAACCGTGAATCTCGTGGCCACTGTATTCGACCTCTGCATACCCTCACGCATCTTGGAAACCAGAAAACCGTAATGTTTTCCTGAGAAGCCGAGGTATCAGTCGTCTGAACCATTTGAGTCTATGTTCGACCTCTACGTTAATTCCTTGTCACGCACCCTGAAACCAGTGACAAACCCATGGATTGAGCCGTGTCACCTGTGTATGTTGTGAGCCCAGCCTATTCTCTCTTGCAGAGTTCGAGTCTGTACCCGAACTATCTTTGGGTTTCTACCTTCTGTTTTTCCTGAGTGGAATTGACCAGTTGTTGTTTTTGTTATCCTCACCTTACGGAAATTGGGCTGAAACTGGTTGAGGAAGTGGGTTTTCATGCCCGTGGTTGAAGAGGCAGGTTGTAAGGTCTGTGAGAATCTCTCTCCAGGTGAGAGAGTCTGCTGGGAAGTGGTATTCTTCCAGAGAGAGTCCAGCACCAGCTACGGAGCTCTAAGACTTCCTGATCTAGCCTGTTGTTGAGACCCAGAGAGGGAGGTGAAGCACTGATGGACTGTGTTTGTGAAGGTGTATACTCCCAAGAGGAACAGGCATGTCGGGAATGAGAGTTCGTGAGTAGTGAGCATAAGAAGGCATCCTGGGAAGAATCCTTTCGGCCATTATGTGCAATTTTCCCTGTAACCTCAGCCTAGACTAGGATTCCTTGCCTTAGGTGGAGCTTAGTCCCAGCTCAGGGGTGATCCACTGCTGAGCATGATGAGCAATGTGGTCTAAAGCCGGAAGGTTCGTGGAAGGCTTGCACGTGGTTGGTGGAATTACCACGGTTTCAAAGATAAGTATCAGCGTATGCTTAATATTATGTTTTGCATGCCTGTGATACTTATATGTATCATGTATTTTGTTGTGCATATGAATTATTGTTAATGCCAGGGATTATTTATGTTAGCAGTAATCTTGTGCTTACTCTGAGTTAAATGTGTTTAACTTGATCTAAATGCATGTTATTAATTAAGTATGAGAATGATGTTGTTCCGCACAGTAGTAACGTTTGCCCGACCAGTGGGATGTAACGGCCGGGGACGTTACAGTTTGTTATCAGAGCCTAGTATCAACATTGAGCCTGGATGGGCCGGATAAGTGGTCTTTGGATCGAGGTTTTGAGAAGAAATTGTGTCTAGAGGACTAATTTCAGACATCAGAATGTTTCTGAGTGTCAACGGACTACTTGACCATGTTACAAAGCTCAGGAGGTGTAGCGGTATTATAAAACTGCAGCCAGTGTGGTATATGGCCATAGGGAGAGAGAGAACTCCACACCAGAAGTGTTGGCGCCATAGGATCTGTTCAGGAGGAAAGGACAACCCTCACAATTGTCAGATCTGGAGAACGTGCACAAGGTTTAAAACCCTTTGGAGTTGTACAAGAGTGTGGAAATTGCGATACGCAAAATCCCGAATTCGTTAGGACCATCCATCGGAAAGGACGTGTGGAGAGCGATCAAACTTTCACTGACTCGTGACTTGAAATGGTCTAAGGGTGAGTTTGTGATAATTCACGAAACGTGAATTCACGATTGGATCACAACTGAAGATTTGGAGTCACTGCATCGTGAACTCCCAGTTCACAAAACTCCAAAAAGATCTGGACCGTTAGATCCAAATCATCGAGGATCATTGGATCTCGTACAAGAACTCGTGTATCGGAATTCGGGGATTAAAGTGACAAGATATTTGGAGTCGTTGCATCGTGAACTCCCGGTTACTGAAAACCTGAAACGCTGAAAGGATCTACATCATAGACCTGAGAGAGGTCTAACCATTGGATTTAACTTGGAATGGACGTGGACACATGGGTGTGTACCATGTGCCAGTGGGTTGAAAAGAAAAGTGAGCATGGTGGGACCTGATGACGTCGTTGAAGGTGACGTGGACCCTCCTGAACGTGCCACCGTGGTTGTGGGCGACAGTTGTGTTGTGGGCCCGGAGGGTAAGGAAAGCGAATTTTTGGAAGTCGGGAGTTGGAGAGGGAAGCGAGTGCGAGAACCTCTGGGACCAAAATCCTGAAACCCCGAAGCCCCGAAATCTCGAAACCCAAAACCCCGAAGCCCCGAAATCCCGAAACCTGAAGTTTGTTTGGAGAGCCTTGTAGCACCTAGCAGTTTAGAGTTTGGTCATGACCTGTGATCGCATGGTTTAGGGACTAAGGAAATGGGATCTATCACATGAAAATTACAGAGCCGAGCAGAGCTCTAAAAATTCGTGAAATCAAAACGTTTTCTTATTCGGATTGGTTTTGAATGTGTGGAATTTGTTAAGAAGAGATGGATTGACAAATTTTGGTTGTCTGCACATTGTGATTGCAGAAGTTTGATGAGTGCTAGAACCGATTAGAATTTCCACTGAGTGCAGAGAAATGGAAGAGGTGTTGATTGCCTCCAATTCAGAGAACGAAAGAGAAGGAAGGGATGTCAACCTGGGAGTCGAAGGATCGAACTCCAATGGGCACGGAAGAGAACTGGATAAGGAAGGACATATGATGAAAATCATTGAAAGATTGCAAAAATATGCCCAGGCTCGCCAAGCCAATAGCCGAAATCTCATGAGAGTCAAGGATGGGCAGGGTCAATTCAAATTAAGGATGTTGAAGAGTCTGGAAAGAATAGAAAAGAAATTGGAAAAGGAGAGTGACTCAAGAAAGACAGAGAGTCGCAGGACCCCTGAGAGGAAAAGAAGATCAAGGAGTGTCAGCAGACATCGTCGTCACTCTCCAAAGCATTCCAATAGGGAAGCACACAGTAGTTCAATCCCATCCCCTACCAGAAAACACCGAAGATCTGGAGTGGATGAATTAAAAGGGGAAATGAACAAGATTAAGCATCCTACGTTTGATGGAGAACATAAGAAGGAGGAAGATCCTGAAACATGGTTGCTTGGCATGAGGAAATATTTCCAACTGCAGAATTATTCCTCTCATGCAGAAGGCAAAATTGTGATGTATAAACTAAAAGGAAAAGCATCCATGTGGTGGGATCAGCTTGTGCAGGTGCAGCACGTTAGAGAGAAAGATATCACATGGAAGGAATTCAAAAGGTATTTCGAGAGGAAATACCTAACTAAAAGATACTATGACAGAAAGATGAAGGAGTTATTCGAACTCAAGTTGGGCAACATGACCATTGATGAATACGAACGAAGGTTTTTGGAATTACTTAAGTATGTTCCATTCATCAAAGATGAGGCTGTCAAGATTGAGAGGTATCTGAGTGGACTGCCACCTCCCATTGGTGACAAGATTCAGTATGATGATCCTAAGACTATGGAAGAAACAATAAGAAGAGTGAAATGCTTATATGAACAGCAAAGAGAAAAGCCTACCTTTCGGAAGGCTTGGGTTGACCAGAAGAATTTTAAGAAAGAACAGAGGCGGAAGGGAAATAAACCACCCTTTTTCGGAAATAGTCCTCAAGGACATCCATCGTTTAGAGAGCTGAGAATGGCTAAAGTGGGAGACCAAAGGCTGAGACGGACGCCCATTTAGTGTTGGGGTTGTAAAGAGAACCACAAGTACAGAGATTGTCCTCATAAAAATGGCAAAGCAAGAGTTGTCCATAATGTTCAACAAGCTAAAACAGTGGAGGACATGGGCAGTAGAATTCCAAGGATCTATGCGGCCCTGGACAATAGGCAAGATGAATTCCATTCACACATGATTGAAGTGGAAGCTATGATTAATAACCAACCATTTATTATTTTAATTGATTCAAGGGCTAGCCATAGTTATGTAGACCCTAGAGTGGTGGAAAGTTTGCATTTATCAAAAAGCAAACATGAAAAGTCTTGTTTAGTGCAGTTGGCTACAGGAACCAAGAGGAAAGTCACTGAGTTTGTTAATTCATGTCCAGTGGACATGAAGGGATTGAGCATGAAGGCTGAATTGAATATTCTGCCTTTAGGCTCTTATGACTGTTTAATTGGGATGGACTGGTTGGACCAGTACCATGCCCTCCTGGACTGTCGTAACAAGGAATTTACATGCCTAGATGAGGATGGGAATCGAAAAAGAGTCCAAGGAATTCCTAGAGCTGTGGTTGTTATAGAAATCTCAACAATGCATCTGAAGAAGTGCTACAGAAAAGGTTGTCAATTATTTGCATCTCATGTGGGGGAAGCACCTAAGGATATGGTGTCAAGTATTGAGGATCATGAGGTACTTAAAGAGTTTGAAGATGTTTTTCAGAAAATACCTGGACTACCTTCGAAAAGGGATATCGATTTCTCTGTGAATTTGATGCCTGGAGAAGCTCCAGTGTCGAAAGCTCCTTATAGAATGAGTACGTCGGAGCTGAAAGAGTTGCAATTGCAGCTTGAAGAGCTTCTAAAGAAGGGGTACATTTGCCCAAGCGTGTCACCTTGGGGTGCCCCGGTCCTGTTCATGAAGAAGAAGGATGGGACATTGAGGCTGTGCATTGATTTCAGACAATTGAACAAAGTAACTGTCAAGAACAAGTATCCTCTGTTGAGGATCAACGATCTTTTCGATCAGTTGAAAGGTG
>ML790995.1:90416-109560 GCA_009831015.1 Picea engelmannii | reverse complement strand
TTGGATGCTCCTGTCTAGTCTATTAGGGGAATTCCTTACCCATGGGACACTCTCTCAACATTGTTTGGGGGGCGTCCATCTTCTTCCAGGGGTAGTTTTAGGCCTTTTTTGGCCCTATTTTTTGGGTTTTTTCGCTCTGATTTTTACCTCAAGTTCTTATATGATTGGTAAGGGATTTATTTGATTAGAAGGATTGTGTCTATCATTATTTTTACCTCTTTTTGTTACCTCCTTTCATCTTATTATCTCCTATCAATGAATCACACGTGATTGTCATGAAGGTTAATCTAATCCTTTAGACAAGCCTATGTTGTCAGTAGCTTGAGCCTTGTATCTGTGGGTGTTTAGACCTCTATACCTTTGATTCCAAAACCTTTGAAGTGTTGTATTTGATTACTTTTGGAATTTTTCTTTGATTTAGATATTTTCACCAGTTGTTTTATTGAGTTTCTTGTTTTGTCTTCTTTGACAAATTCTTCATCAAGTGTATTCTTGGACTCTTTTGCAACTTTGTGTTGGCCATTAACCTTTGCTATTTGGAATTTGAGGTATTAAGAGAGTGATTTCCCTTTCTTTCACATTTTGAATTCTTGATCGAACAAGTGTTGGAACCATTCCTATATTTGACTTGATCTCATTATGAGTGCATGTTTTGTTTGAATCTCTTTTTGCTTCATATATTTTTGTATCTGCATTGGATCCTTTCATTTTGATTGAAAGTAAAGAAGCATTAAGATCTTTCATTTTATTTGATTTCGTTGCATACTAGAATCAAACCAAAAGAGCATTTTTCATTCAAAGTTTTGGGTGGTGCATATTTGTAGTTTTCATTTGGTAGATTGCATTGGGCTTATGCATTTGGGAATGGAAAAAGACTCTTCTCCTTTCCATAGTTATTGTTCATCGAAATTGAAATTTTTTCATTTCATTTTAATTTTGCATGGTTTCAAGAGTCAGATCACAATATCATCAGTTTCACCTCCATACCCCTGAGTAAACAACAACCCTAAAATCAAGTTCTAATTAAAATCAATCTAGAATTTTTTTCTTTTTAGGGCTCTGCAAACCTACATTAGATTAGTTGTAGGGATTTGGAATAGGTGTTGAATATAACTCTCCAAACCTATAAAACAAACATAGAATCTTGATTTAGGGAGAGAAATCCATTTGTTGCATCATTGTCCTAGGAATCCCTTCTCACACAAGGGTCAATCACGAGGTCACATTAGGGCTAGCGGAGTAACTAACCCTACTTCATTGGTCTCGGTGGAGTGGTATGCATGTATTACAAACATTGTTGAAAGACACTTGGGGATCACTTGGGAGGTTCACACCTCGATCAGAGGCACCTCTCAAGTGGATTTTGGGTCTTAAACGGCCCTGCCTTTGTCTGTATACCGGATTGTCGACTGTTTCCTCAAGATTTTGTTGTTGTAAGTGGTAACCTTAGTAGCCATAATATTTAGGGCTCATACACAAGGTGATGACGAAGGGGAAAGTCTTTGTTGTACCTGGGATATACGTTGGTCAAAATCACTCGGGATCCTTGGAGGGTAACCCACAGTTGTGTCATGTGGGAAGTTACACCAGGGTGTAAGTCCATTAAGCAGGTATCCAACGCAATTGTTCCACCCACCCTATCTCAGCCCCTTTTCATATTGATTCTGCGACATTGGATTTCATCACCAACTAGTGGCTTCACTGTAAGAAGGTTTTTGTTTTCATGTTTGCTTCCTAGATTTTTTGGCATGTGTTGTTTGTTTCCCTTAGTTGGCCTTAGGAATGTTATTGTCATAATTTCACTTTGGCCGACCTAGGTCTGTGTAACCCTAGGGTTGATTATGTGTCTATGGCATCATTTTTGGGAACTACCAATAAAGGGACCCCTTTTCCTGAGGAACCTTTTGTTTTTCCTTCCTATGGAAATGTTGGTCCACATTATATTACCACATTGAGTCTTCCCAGACTCACTATCGGGTTACCGGTGTGGTTTTTTTCCACTTTGATGATTCCAAATTCTCCTGGTGTTGTGAATGCAATCCCTCCATCCGAAGAACATCAAAATCATGTTGACCCTTTGCCTTCTTTACCCATCAGGTCTTTTTCCATTTCTTCTTCCTCACCTGGTGAAAGTCTTATGATCGGTAACCAAGTGGATAAGAAGAAGAAGAAAAGGAATATTAAGAAGAAGAACAATAAGCAAAATTCCAAACTTTCAACCACTGCAGGTCATGTTGGAAACATTCATCCAATTACTTTTAATCAGGATGGGAGTGTTGAGATCATTGAGAAGTCTACCACTAAACCTCACAAGCCCAAATTCCCTTGCAGGCTTTGTAAGGGTGATCATCTTCTTATGGATTTCCCTGGTTTATCCAAGGTTTTAGAAGCATGGTCCACGAGTTCTCATCAACGTGTGTTGCCATTCGCCAGCCATCATGCTAGTGACACACCATCAAATAGTGAAAGTAAAGTTTGGGAAAATAAAATTAGAGTCAAGTTTCCTTGTAGGTTATGTGAAGGTATTCATCAAACTCACCTTTGCCCTCATATGGATGAAGCCTCGAAATTGTTGGAAGACCTTATTATTCCCCAACAACAACTTCCAACTGGTTACCATAAGCTTTCTCCCGACCCTCCATTTTTTGATAAACTAGTCAATCTGGTTTCATCATCTGTCGATCCGGTTGATACAATGATCAATCTGGTTCCATCATTATTTGAGTTGGTCGATCAAGTGATCGATCCAATTTCACCTTCGGTCGATCTCGCTCTCCCCTTAGAGAGTGAAGTTAAAGTGGTGGATCCAATACCACTTTTGGTCGATCCCACTCTTCCCTTGGAGAGTGACACGGATACCACTCAGGTATTTGTTTTCACTACAGATTCTTCCTGACAAGGGGGCACTTTACACGTTCCAATGGAACCCCCTCCAAGAATTCAAGCTATTTCCATTGATTGGAGTAAACTGACGGAACATCGTCTTCCTTCCTATCTACATTTCCAAATTATCATGTATATTTATGATAGCATCGTAGTACATGACACTATGGTTGATGAAGGTGCCTATGTTAGCATCTTATCCTCAACTGCTTGGAAAGATTTAGGTTCCCCTCAACTTGCATCAGTGGCCCATCAACTATGGGCTTCTAATAGAATATCTAGTGAACCTTTAGGGATCCTTCCTTAGTTGCCTATTACCTTAGGAGGGAAAATTGTCTATATTGATGTGATGGTAGCCCAAGGTCCCTTTGATTTTAATTTTCTCCTCAGACAAAACTATGTATATGCTATGAAATTTATTGTGTCCACACTCTTTCAAGTGATTTGTTTTCCTCATAATGGAAACATTGTGACCATTGACCAAATTTCATTCATTGGCCCTAATATGCTCGCCAACCATCTGACTTCCCCAGATTTTCCTTATATGCAAGCAGTATCCACCCCACCACAAGTTAATTATGTGGAGACATATCCCATGCTTTCAATTGTCAACGAAACTGGGCCTCTCACTGCATGCTCATATTCTCTGGATTTAGATCCAACAATTGACATGGTAATCTCTTCAATAGGGAAATTAGAGCCTAATATCTTTACCCATATTGTGGCCCTTGACATGTATTCCTTCCAGAGAATTATTCTTCCTTCTGATGAAGATCTCTTGGAAGTCATTTCATAGATCCTTGCGAGCATAGTTTTCTTCTCTATCGCAAGATTGTTAAAAAATGAAACAGGGGTCTAGGAATTGAACCCATAGGTTACGAGCATAGTTCTTTTCTTATGTAAAGATCCTTAAAAAATGAAATAGATCCTTATGAGCATAGTTCTTTTCCTGTGTCAATCTCATTAAAAAATGAAACAGATCCTTATGAGCATAGTTTCATTTCTGGATCCAAGCTCGTTAAAAAATGAAACCAGCTACGAGCATAGTTATTTTCCTGTGTCAAGATCATTAAAAAATGAAATAGATGTCCAAGAGAATAGTTCATGTTTCTGTGTCAACCTCGTTAAAAAATTAAACAGAGGTTTGGGACTCAAACCCAGATGTCTATGAGCATAATTATTTTCCCATGTCAAGCTCATTAAAAAATGAAACAGATCCTTATGAGCATAGTTATTTTCCTATGTCAAGCTCATTAAAAAATGAAATGGCCGCCTCTCTCATTGAGTCGATTCTTTTGCTAGATATAGTAAATGTTGAGTCAATTCTTTCACTATATCTCGTAAACATTGAGTCGATTCTTTTGATATATCTCCCAAATGTTGATTCGAGTCTTTCATTAGAACTTGTACCTGAACCTTCATTTCATCCACCTGGGTCGGTTGATCCTCTTTCTTCCTCCCTCTTTGGTGAACATTTTCCTATTAGTAACCAAGAGTCTATTGAGTATAGAAATTGGCAATAGAAAAAGAGTTGGTGGATGAAACAAAGTTTTGGGGGCATGTCTCCAGCCTCTAGACATCATGCTGGAGCTAAGTCGCTACTTCTCAAGATGGGGAAAAAGTACTAACCACCCATAGGTATCCTCCCTCGAAATCTTTGGGCATTACGTTGGGAAGTTCACGACACAGTTAGTTTCTTATTTTAAGCTCGTTAAACAATGAAATTGGTTATGAGCATAGTTTATTTTCTAGTTTCAAGCTCGCGAAAAAAATGAAACCCACCCAAGCATAGTTTTACTTTGTTTTCAAGCTTGTGTAAAAATGAAACCAATCCTGAGATTAGTCTTAATTCTTTCTCATACTCTTAAATACATGAGAATAAGTTACCAAGCTTAATATTTGTTCTTTCTCTTTCTCATAAATACATGAGAATAAGTTACCGAGTATACTTTTATCACTTTTTCGGACTCGTAAAAATTCTACGAAAAAGGAATTTTTTGGAGTTTCCTTTAAGCTCTTTTCAAAGTCCTTAAATTGAAAAGATTGTCGAGTGCACGTGTTTCCTTTCACACTCATTAAAAGGATTTGAAAGGGCATCTTTTTACCCCTTTTTCAGTCTCGTTAGACTAATTACGAAAAAGGAATACTCTAGTCGCTTTGGTTAGAAGAATTCTTTGAATTATTATTTTATAATTTTTCGGGCTTGGGAGACTAAACTTATAAAAAATTCCATTTGGAGTCTTCTTTATAAATCTTTTCATACTCTCTAAATATGAAAATGCCATTGATTTTACCTTTTTTGGACTCATAAAAGTAAACATCGAAGAACCCATATGGGATTGAACCCCTCCTTCTTTAGGTTCGTTAAACATATGATGAGGGAATCATCAAAGATTAGTTGTACCGAGCATCTGTTATCCTCCTCAAGCTCATTAAAAAACAAAGAGGTACTCATCAATCATGGTGGGGGGAATTGGGAAGTGGGTCAAGTTTTTGAAATATTATGGCAATTGTATTTTCTCCCTTGAACATGGAACCTATCTCCATCTTGCTTACAGTTGGATAATCCACTTGTCTCTAAGTCATTCGAATTCCATGTGTCATCATACTCTTTTGACTCCTTCGAAGAGAACCTTTTGTTGTCATCACATTATGGTGATCGTCACATTATCTTTGAATCCTTTCCTCGTCGATTCAATGTTCTCAAATCACTTGTCGTGTTGTGCATTGTTCAAGGGAAGTATCATCCTTACAACCACTCTGCAGTATCCATACCCATGTCAATATGTCCACATTTACTCTATCATTCCACATTATTTCATGTTTTATTTCATGTTGATGATGGGGGATACATCATGGACCTCCTTCTACGAGTTTTTTCATGTCGACTTCAACACATTATCTGGGAATTAGACTTAGAAACCAGTTAGTACCTTGGAACCAACATGCCTCAATGGCAGGTTTCCTCTCTTTCGAAAATGGGTTTACATCATTAACCTCTGATCAAATGATTCTACGAGTGTTCGACTTCAGCTCATCCATTCACACTCGTTGGAATGTACTAGGGGTACCTTGGGAATTATTGTCATCATTGGTGATCTCCCTCACACTTGTTAATGGTATACATCAATGACCGATAATCAAGTGGTTTCTACCATGTTCGACATCAGGACATCTATTTGCATGGTTAGAATCGTACCAGTTCAGGATCGGGATGAAGACCCTGGGAATATTTTGGGCACCTACTAGTGTTATGTTCCTGGCCCAGGTTGCGATGGAGAATAATCGTATTGATGTACACTATCACATAGATCCACTTTGTATTGGTCTGTGGCTATGTTGTTGTTGTATTGTAGCTCCATTGTGGCTACAACCTGATCGTGTCATAGAGGTATGGATCCACGTTGTATGTCTGGTGGCCATATCCTTAGTCAATATTTTCATGGATCTGCAATGTATTAGTCAGTGACAATGCATTAATTTTATTTGTACCGAGCATGGGTATGCCTACCTCGGGATGATAGATGTATATTGATTGATGGTTGCATGTATCTTTCGACAGGTTCTCCTTCTTCAATCCCTTGATACACAAATTTTTCAAAGTGTTTCGGCCATCATTTTCTCTTATAACCTCACACTTTGGGGGGCATTTGTTATATTTCATTTTGTCACACCTAGCCAAGTGTTCCATCTCACTTTGTTAAGTGTCACAATTGTGACATCTCACCCTGTAAGTGTCGCAACTACAATGGAGTATTTTACTAAGTGTCATGGCCTAAATTTCATTCTTTTCTAAGTATTACAACCTTGACACCATGTAAAATTACATGCCATGATCCCTAGTCAAGTTGGAGGACAAAAACCATCATTTGGAGGTCGAAAACCCACCTTTTACCTTGATTTTTTGGCCATTTTTTACTATGGACGCCCCCTTCCATGGATAGGGAGCATTCTCCCTCCCTTCTCAGTTATAAAGGAGCATATAGGATGCCCTGTTTTCCACTCTAGGGGAGCGTCCTTACAGTTAGGGAAGTTTCCTTGGATATAGGGAACTTCTTTCGAGAAGGATCTTGGTTGTTTTGGGTTGGTTCACCTGAGATTTGGTTTGACCATCATCCACCGTATATTGGGAGAGGTCCATAACCATAAATATAAAACAAATCTCAATCTTAAGAACCTAATCCTCAACCATACTCCCTAATTACCATGTTAGTTAAGCCTCCCTAGTCTTATATAACCATGGCCATTCTTGGTGAAAGGGGGAGGATGGAGATTGAGATATAAAACCTCTGATATTAGGAGGGGAGAATTACAAGAGAATGAAACCTTTTCTCTCAAGAGAAGGGATCTAAGGAGTGTATTCAAGGGTTTGAAGAGGAGGCTTGAAGGAATGGTTGAGCCATCAGGTTGTAAACTTCTTGGTTCAGATTTTAATAAAGAACTTAGCATATTTACATACATCTATTGTATTCATTCTTTCTTGTATGTGTCTACTTGTGTTTCAAGTAGGATTGCTATCATCTGATTTTGAATTATTTCCATGAATGTTATGGCTACTATACTTTCTTTAGAAGGATGAGAAAGAGAGAAAAATGGGCATACTTTGTCATCAATCCACTACTACCATGGTGGCATTATTTCCTTCAAATTTGGGTAAACCTGTAATAAAATCCATTGAAACTTCTTCCCAACATTGACTTGGTATAGCTAGTGGTTGTAGGAGACCCGACGTCTTGATTGTCTTTTCCTTAGTCTGTTGGAAAACCACACATTCAGACACAAAATTTTGAACATCAGTTTTAATACCTTCCCAAAAAAACTCCTTCTTGATTTTGTGGTATGTTTTTAAGAATTCTAAATGTACTTCTACAGGAGAAGAGTGCAATTCCAAATGATATCCCAAATTAAGATCCAACTTAGTAAAGAAAATTTCTCCATGCAATTCATCTAATAATTCATCAATGATAGGAATATGAAACTTATATTTGATGGTCATTTTGTTGAATTGTCTATAATATGACCACATATGTCATGAACCATCCTTTTTTGCAACCATCATCACTAATGAAGAGAAATAACTTTGGCTAGGTTGAATGCTAATAGCCTCTAGAATTTATTGGATCATACGCTCAATCTCACTATTTTATGCATATGGATACCTGTGAGGCCTAATGTTAGGTGGTACACTTCCTGGTTTCAAATGAATAGCATGATCATGATCTCTAACAGGTGCAAGACCCTTAGGCATTTCTCCAAATACATTGGAATGATTGTTAATAACTATTTGGAGATCCAATGGAGTAGAGGATATATATGTTTAAACATTTGGTGAGCACAATTGTGCAATTACACCATGGTGTCCCTTTTTGAGTAATTTTTTCATGCTATTAGAGATTATCACCTTACAGGGTTTCCCTTTGATAACTCTAAGCTCAATTTCCTTACCCTCTGAGGAAAATCTCATGAAAATATCTTGAAAATTAAGGGCCATTGTTCCCAATGATTGTAACCATTGGACCCATAATACAACATCAACATCACCCATTTTGATGGAAATCATGGGATTCTCCAAAAAATACTTCCCCATGTTGAGCTTAATACTATGGCACTTCCAAAAATAATTTATGGTACCTCCATCTCCAATTATTACTTGAAACTGTGGTACTAGATATACAAAGCAATTGAGATCTTTTGATAATTGATGAAGTTATGGGTACTACCAGAATCAATCAATATTATTACCTTTCTATTTTTTATTTGTCCTTGTATCTTAAGGGGTTTTGGAGTACTAATGTCAGCCAATGCATGACAAGATATCATTGGAGTAGTATCTTCTAGATCTAGACCTTATGATGGTTCAAATTCTTGATCTTCTTCCTCTTCACAATATATGTAGATTAATTTATTCTTGTTGCATTTATGTCCTTGTTGTCACAATTGAAACATAGTCCCTTTTCTCTTATTCATATATTTTTTGAGGTGTCAACCTTATCAGTTGATTGAGGTTAGAAGAGGGAACATGGTTCTCTCTATAGTTGTTAGAGGCCACCCTTCTAGTAGACATATTTTTGTTTTCCACTGTCCTTGTCATATTGAAAGCTTGCTCTAGGGATTTAGGTTCAAAGAGATGTACCTCATGTTGAATGTTCTCCTTTAGATTTCCCATAAAGAGATCTAACAATTATCCTTAGGATTGTTCTTTACCCTGGGACTAAGCTTTTGGAATTGTTGAATGTGCTCTATAATTGGACCTTTTTTATGAAGATTTATTAATTGATTAAACATTGTATTTCTCTTAATATCCCCATAATTTGATACCAATTCATTCGTAGAAATAGACTAAGAGATAATAAAATTATTTTTTCTTTCACAAATCCATTGATATCAAACAAATTGATCATTTTCTAAATACAAGGATGCAATAGGTACCTTTTGTCATCTTGGCACTTGGTGTAGATCAAAGTATTTCTCCATCTAGAATATCCATGTTATAGGATATTTACCATCAAACTTCCTCATATCAATCTTTGGAATGACATAGTTCCTTGGTGTCACATTGAAACCTTGCTAATGTGGATCTAGAAGTAATGAATGATTCTGAAATTCAGATTTGTGCTCTCCAATTGTGATAAAAGACTCCCCATATGTGATTGAGTATGAACACCATTGTTCTCCTTATTTTCATTATTTTCTTGGATCTCCATATCCCTTTTAGGGATCCTCCTCTATAAGAACATGGCTTTTATGGACTTCATGGATTTTTGTAATTCTTCCTTAATTTCATTTTTATTTTCATCCATCTTTTGTTCCATTTCATTCTCATTTTCATCCATCTTATTTTTCATTTGATTTTCAAATTCTCTTTTGAGGTATTCCTGAGAATGTGTTAAATTCACTTATTTCAACATACTAACACTCATTTCATCAACTTGGTCTTTACTCTGTTTGCAAAGTCTTCATTTTCTTCGGAAGTCATGTTTTAGTTTTTATGAGTACCAGTAGTATTTCTTGTAGAACCCTTTGTCATGTGAGAAAATAAAAACAATATTCATTTTTTTCTCTTTATCACAAATTTTGAATCTCCAAAAACATATCTTCCAATCAAAAGTTATGCCAATTGTAAGTCACATACCTTTCAAACCCTAATTTTGATTATGTTTGGATGGTTGATCTTTGTATTGATATATCTCTAAAATTTGAACCCTTTCGAGTCTGAAATTTTTTCCTGTAGTTCTTTGATGTGGAATCTTAAACTCTTAAAAAATTCACAATTTGAACCTTCACTGATAAAAATTTATAGCAAAAATACCAAAATGTCTTGTTTAATACTAATTCCAAGATTAGTAAACAACCCCAACTTCCATGAGATATATCTTACAAATTATAATGATTCAAAATCTATAAAAAAATCCACATATAATTCACTATAGCTCCTCAAGATTCTGAAAATTGCAGGGTTTGAAAGTCCACATAAGAAAAGTTACAACAAAAATGTCAAGATGATTCTTTTAAAATTGATTTCGGTATTAATCTTAAGCCTTGTCTTTAACGGACTATTTATCAAAAAGTATAGCAAACCAGAACTTCAAATTTTGACCACCTATACTATGACATATCTCCTGAAACTCCATAAAATTTCAATGTTTGAAACTTCCCATAAAAAGAGTTATAGTGAAAATTCCAAGATGATGCTTTTAAAAATGATTTCAAGATGAATCAAAAACCCTATATTCGATAGTATATATCTCTGGAATTATAAGGAACCGGACCTTTAAATTTTTACAACCTATACCTTGAGATTTCACCTTAGTCTCCTCAAAGTTTCACGGTCTAGAACATCCCAGGAAAAAAAAAACTATAGCGAAAATTCCAAGGTGTCTCAATTGGAGGAGTGAAACCCTAGGATCGTGAGCTCCGATACCAAATGTTATGATCCAACAAATTAAAAATGATAAAAATTCAATGAATAAATTCCACTTTGAGGGGGAAACCTCATTTTACAATGTATCCAATTCAAAAGAAAATATGAGATGAGATAAGATGATCCTAAGATTAGTTCTCCTTGGTATATATATATAGGAGACAAAGGGTACAATTATAATGAAAGGGTGCAATGAAGGGTTTTATCCTACATACAAATAACACTAGAAATGTAATAATTCAATATCTAGGGATTAATAAGGGGTTTTATACATAAGATGGGGCTTTGTCTAGGGCTTACTAGTAATTACCACATCAACATCAAATTTGAGTACTCTTCTTATTGCACCATTGTACTGGAAGGAAAGTTAGAGATCATTATATCTCCTTATGGAATGAGCACAAGTATGCAACTATTTCTCAGGGTTCCCTTTATCCCTTCATTAAATGTTAGCAAAAATATATGTATCAATTTGAACATGCTCTTCATAACCCTACTTCTGATTTCCCTACATTGTAATATACACAGTTGTTAACCAAAATAAAGTGCATACCTGCATCATAGTAAAAATGTTCATGAAATTAACAACAAATTTAAAAACGTGAATGCAACAATTCAACACACAACAACATTTGAATATAATTAAAAATATATTTTAATGAGGAAATCGACTAGCTACATACAAGGAACGTTCCTCCCATCCATAGGCTTGATGTTCATTTTTCATCAACAACAAGCCACCCTAAGCTGAAGCTATGAGTCCACAAGCAGGTATGGCTCTCTTGGTTGTCCAATCTCCACACTCAGTAACCCAAAACCCTTCTTTCCCCTCAAGCTGCACAACCCAAGGAATAAGATTCCCCCTCTCTTCCATGTAGTCCCCCAGGCCCTCCCACTTCCCTCTAAAGCTCTAGTTCACATAGTTGACCAAGAAATCTCTTACTTACAGGATTATAGCCTATATTACAGACATACAACCCAATTTTTTGCATACAACTACCCCTTTCACGGCTATTCTCATACACAACAAAGATGGTGCTCTTTTCTAGCACCTACCTCCCCCTTGATGTCCCAGAAACATTCTTATAAAAACTCTCTCATGGATACAACATGGTTGGAGCTCTTTCCTAGCACCCACCTTTCCTCTTACTACCCAAAATTAACATGTATAAATTGTCCCACAAAGACACTTGAATTTCCTTTTCTTATCATGCAAGTTTGACTCTCACATTTCCCAAAAAAATGGTTGTACTCCTCCCATGTTGTCATAAATCAGTGAGAATACTTTTCCCACCAACCACTCTTGCATCATTCATTAGCTATTTTGAGCATTCAAAGGATGTAAAACATGAATAATAGAATATCTTAGATTATATAAATGGGTAAACCCTTGAACCCCTCTCTTGTGGAATCATAGCCTCCCACCGTTATCATCCCTCTTGTATTGCAACTAGCAATTATTATTTTTATTAATAATCTTAATGTACAATTTACATAGCTCTGCCCTCATCCATATTAATTCATACAAGCTCTCCTGTACAATTTATAGAGCTCGGCCCTCATCCATATTAATTCATACAATATCTCCAGTACAATTTACATAGCTCGACCCTTGTCCATATTAATTCATACAATCTCTCTGACCTAAAACATATCGGCTCACCAACCTAAATCGGGATTAAAATTGGGGATGTTACATACATGACAAGCCATGATTATTGGTATCTGAAAAAGTAAGGAGGTTATTTCACTCTAACTAATGTTAGTGTTTTGATGTTGGTGTTGGCAATGCACTTATGCGTGTACTAGAAGGAAAGTTAGCGATGTTTATCTTTCCTTCTGACACAATCAAAATGATGAAATCAATGCTTTGGGGCTGCCTTTGTTCTGAAAATCACCATGGTTAGAGTTCTACCTTTGTGTGTGATATTTTATTGGTTTTGGAACAAGCTAAGATGATCCACAATGGTGCAATAAGAAGTGTATTTAAATATGATGTTATTTTTGGCTTTGCATTTGTGCTTGTGTTGGAAGGAAAGATAGAAATCACTAATTTCCATTAGGGAAGAAACACAGTTATGAAACTATTTCTCAGGGTTGTTTTTGTCCTCACGTCCACCATTAGCACAAGTACATATATCAATCTAAACATGTTTAGCTATAACCCTACTTCTTATAGTTTTGCTAGAAGTAAATCTAGGAGTCGCTAGCTATCCTTTTGGAAAATCAAAAGGATGCAATCAATGGTCTGGGGGTTCATCTACCATAAAACTCACCATAGATTGAGTTATATATTTGTGTATGCCCATTTATTGGCTTCAGAACAAGCTAATAAGATCCATGATGGTGCAATAAGAAGTGTATATAAATATGATGTTGTTAGTGGCTCTACACTTGTGCTTGTGTTGGAAGGAAAACTAGCAGTTTCTAGCTTTCCTTTAGGAAGAAGAAGAAGTATGCAACTATTTCTAAGGATTGCATTTGTCCTCAAATCCACCTTTAGCACAAATGCATGTATCAATTTGAACATGCTTCACCATAACCCTACTTTTGATTCTCTTGTATGACGAGTCATGATTATGGGTCTCTTGATAAGGTAAGGAGGTCATTTCACCCTAACCAAGGTTAGTGTGTCGATATTGTTGTTGGAAATGTGCTTGTGCTTATGCTAGAAGGAAAGCTAGTGATTTGTAGCTTTCCTTATGGCACAATTAAAAAGATGCAATCACTTCTCTAGGGGAACCTTTGTCCTAACAATAACCATGGTCAGAGATTTTCCTTTGTGTGTACCCTTTTATTGGTTTTTGAACAAGCTAAGAATATCCATGATGGTGCAATAAGAAGTGTATTTAAATATGATGGTGTTCTTGTATTTGTAGTTATTATTGTGCTAGAAGGAAAGCTAGTGGTCCCTATATTTCCTTTAGGAAAAAGAACAATGATGTGATCACAAGATTTTGAGCTAAGTAGAATAGTGGAATTCTTGCCCAATTTCAAAGTTTATGAATTTTTGGGTGTTATTTTGAAGTGTATATACACAATGTACCTAAGATGGATTCAACTAGGCCTAAGGCTCTATGACTCAAATTTGACGCAATCAATTCTTTAGGGGCATCGATGTCCTAAAAATAACCGTAGTTAATGTTCTACCTTTGTGTGTGCCCTGTTACCACTCAAACTCTATCCCAAGAGGAAAAGTCTTAACCTCAATGGAAGAGCCTAGAGGCATTATAATAAATCTATCCATTGTCACCTTGGTAGCTTTTCCCTACACTTCAAACTCGAGAAAAACTACCCTAGACTAGGGGAGAATCCCTAAAAGTCAATCTAGCCTGGTTGATTATAGCAATGTGAGTAAAAATCATCTCACATTGAGTTATTGCAAGTGGATACAAAATGACTTATTTAAAATAATATCCAACTTATACTTGCATCAAGGAAGGAAAACGGTGCTCATGTGATTTAAAACCATAAGTGTTCTTGCAAATGAATACCATATTCCACTGAAAAGTATGATTTTGGATAATATGTGTGCATTTGATTTAAAGAAATAACCAAGTGGAACCGAACTTGCATAGTCACCCAAAGTGCTCAAATGTGTTTGTCATCATTCATTGAAATCAATGATATTTGAGTTAGTATACACCATCAATATGATAACAAACAATGAAGTGGGTTTAGATACAAAGATCCCAAAGATACATATTAGATATTATTAGTTACCATGAGTTCATAACAAAGATGACATAAAGATTAATTTAAGTCTTTTCATAGTAGTAACAGGGATTAGTGGAGACGAGAGGTTGTTGGGCTCTGTGGCTAGGGTTTCCCTTGTCGCAGGGGCTTAGTATTCTTGTGGGCGCCTCTCTTCTTGTCGATGCATCACTCCTTCGCCTTTTCTTGGGCTTGGTTGATCCTCAGAGGTTATTTATTGTTGGTGGCTCTTCCCCTCGTAGGTGGATCTGTTATTTTCCACTGGTGCCCCCACATTCCTCTTTCGCCTGCAATTGATTTAGTCTAAGGTGGATCTGGTGTGCCACCTTTGGGATTGTGGATCGTCTCCTTCGCACCTGTCTACCACCCCCATCAGATCGACCTGGTGCATGTCGAATGGAGTGTTGTTGGTTCTGCACTTGGTTGTTCTATGGTCGTGCTCTCCCATGAATGAATCTTGTACCGATTGTTGGGGTTCCTGCATCTTTTCGGTGGTTGGGTTAGAGCTTTGAGGTCCATATTTTGGGTGTGCAGTGTTGTTTTGTGGAGTTGGATCAACTCTTTGAGGTCCTTTCTTGAGCGTGCAGTTTATGGCTTCCCTTGGTTGGGTCAGAACTTTGAGGTCCTTATTTTGGATCTGCATTGTTGATGTGGATCTGGATCAACACTTTGAGGTCCTTCCTTGGGCATGCAGTTTCTCGCTTCTTTTCTTTAATTGTAGGGCATTTCCTAGTTCATATTTTTCTAATTGTACTCGATGGCTTAGTAGCTAGCTCTGGGCCCTCTCAGGCTACTTTTTTCTACTCTCTTTACCCTTGATTGGGGCATGCTTCAAGCACATTTAAAATGTAATTTGGTTCTCTTTGGATAAATAAAATTATGCTTTTTTTCGAGGAAAAAAAAGTAACAGGGCTTAGTACATGACTGATGAAGTTAGATCAAGTTTTAGCCTTAAACTTTATTGAACCGGTACTAATGCTCATACTCATAATTACATGATTAAAAAGGTTAGATCAAGTTTCAGCCTTAAACTTTATTGAACCAGTACTAATGCTCAAACTCAGAAATGCTTTGATGTAAGAGTTAAACCATACATGAATTTCTAGTGAATATCCTTAATGTGTTGCTTCAACAAAAATGAGGAATTTGAAGTTTTGTTCCATAAACATAATTCTCAATTTGATTACAAAATCTAGAACTTTAATCAATCATCGTGACATGACTTACAACATCTTGTGTAGATAGCCATAAATATATTTGGATTAAATTTAGATTTCAAGACTAGATTTACCAGTAAAACCATTCAACTTATACAACAAGTCGTTTAAGGTTAGAGCAAGTCATTTGAAAAATTCAGAGAGTGCTACAAAACAATGATAATTGGTTTTGAATCATTATCTATCCCTACATATCCAAACCATGAGATTTGAAACTCTACACACGTGGTGATAACACATAATGAATCTCATGAACATACTATATATCAAAGAATTTATAAGATTATAGTCAAGGGATTTAGGACATATTTGTTTCATCATTCCATTAACAACAATCATAAATAACACATAGGAAAAGATTGATCCATCTAACACTTTCTAGCAAATTGATTCACTGTTAATTATGCTCAAATCATAAACAAAATGGGATTAAACTAAACAAGATGGCATTAAATTGTGTCAAAGATTTGATCTCTATCAAGTAATTACCAATGCCATTAAACTCATCAAAAATTTCATACATGAGATTGATTTGTTGTGGGTGAGAAAAAATGCTTGAAAATAAATTTGACCCTTTAGAAACAATTTGGCATACACAATACATCATATTATTAGTGGAACAATTTAGTACTCATAAGTGTGTTGAATCAAAAATTCAAAGTCGTTGAATGGTCAACAATAAGAAAATAAACAAATGCTTGGAAAAAGTAAAGATTCAATGATGATCATTCCATTACTTTCACATTGATTAGTTTTCTATGAAATAACTTAAACATTCTCAAAATAATGTGATATGTATTCAACCCTTTACCCTTCTTCAAGCCTTTGTAGAACCCATGAATCTAGAATCTCTGGCACCTTAAAATGAGTAGTTGAATGAACTTTACCATCATTTCAATTTTTTAAGAATATTATCATGTGAAGCAATTAAAATGTCCATGAAATAATTCAAATCCATGGTGCATTTAGTTTTTTAATGACAGTATGTGAGATAAACCTTTTAATAAGTTATACCATATATACTAGAGCATAATTAAAAAAAATTGCCATCAGAGCATACATCTTTGAAGAAATATTAAAAGAGATTGATAGTGCATTTAGTTTGTTAATGACAATATGTGAGATAAACCCTTTAAGAAGTTATACCATAGATACCAGAGCATAATCAGAATTTGCCATCAGAGCATACATCTTTGAAGAAATCTTGAAAGAGATTGACATTTCAAATAAACCCTAGGACCTTTTTCCTTTTAAATTGTTGTGGTTGGTATCATTAAGGCATAAATTGCTAAATCTATGCAAACATTAAAGCAAAAAAATATTAGATTTAGTTTGAAGGGGCAGATTGATTTTAGATTAAGACATTTCATGAGATCAACCTTTAATTAAAATCCAAGTCTGTTGCAAAACTATAAAGAGGTTAGTTCATGCAAAATTGTAAGGAGCAACCTTGATCAACAAATGAAACATACCAAACCCTGGGTTGCTTGATATGCAACGAAATAAAAGAGAATTTTTTAAGTATGGTTATAAATTACGTGGAAATCAACACTTATCGTTGGGATATGGGTTCTTATAAACCCTTGGAAATTTCCTCTTCACCAAAATTGTTGAAGTCATAAAACATCAAAATATTTATAGAAGAGTATCAAGTTAGAGATAATGAAACTTACAAGGCTTAAAGGGAGGTTAAATCAAAATGAAATCAACCTAAGCGTCACAAAGGAAATTGTAGACTAGATCTATTGTAAAGAAGAAAAACCCTAGGATATTCACTTCTAATACAATGGAAATCTAATTTAAATTTCATAAAGAAAAGAAATAGAATTAAATATCTTACCTCTTTTGCATTGTTCTTCATTGTGATAGCTCATACCTCATCAAACTTGTAATTCTATAATTTTCCTATAAAAACTCTAGAACAATAATCAAGAAGAAAGAAGATCTCTCACACAAGTAGCAAGAAACTATTCCATTTTATTTCTAGCAATGAAAAAGTGAGGGAGGCATCCTCCTTATATAGATAGAGGCCTCCCCAAAACCATACATATTCCATGGGCTGGAGTAAAACAATGAGCTCAGACCATGTGTTGAGATGAAACCATGAACCAATACCATGTTTTGATCAGTGAAAACCATGTGAGAAAACCACATGTAATTACAAAAAATCCTCAAAAGTCGGGTGCCCTTATCAAAGTCTAAAAATGCTTAACTAACTCTCACACATGTGGTCCATGAGTGAGGGGAAACAAGTGCACCCTCCTCATTTTGAGCTAACAACCTCCTTAAATCACACGTGTGGGGTCAAAATAGGCCCAAGAACAAGGGCACCTCCTAACTAACCCCAAAATTATGGAATATTTCATGCACACGTGTGAGGAATGAGTGGATAAGGAGGTGTTCCCCTTCCAGAAGCTTCTAGAAGCATGCATGTGAGTCCATGAGAGAGAAAATGCACCATTCTAGAAGAATTCTCACATATGTCAAGTAAATATATGTCAATGTGGTTCATGCATGCTCCATAGGCTGACAAGTGTACAAAGTGTTGATGTGAACACCTATGTGATGATCTAGCATCCTTGTTATCATCCACTATGTTATCATAGATACCAATTGAGTGACATCGATCTCAAGAAAAATGGCATGGATCCCAATGCATGTAGATATGGTTGATTACAGGTACATGCATCCCAATGCAGGTACACAAATATTGAGGCAATGACATGAATCTCAAGGCATAGTGCAAGTATTTCAATGTAGGGCACCCACCTATAATGAAGCATCAAGCTTAAAAACAAGTCATTAGGAAATGCAAATTAACTAATCTCTACTAACAAAATATTAACATAGGTTTATTTTATAATTGCCTAAGTTTATTGTGGTGGGACAACTTTGCCCCTATTACATATGTCAATTCCTAAGACAAATTCTCTCCTATGTAATATTAGTCGAAGATAGGTAAAATGATGAATAATTAATGGGAAAAGGATGGGAAACCTTATGTTTTGACCCTCAAAGTCATTTTTAATGATGTATATGGTCTTTTTCTAGTCCAACTAGCTTTTTTTATCTATGAAACTCCATTTTTTGTACTTGTAAGCCTTTGAGAGGGAGATTAGCTTAGATTTATCACCTTGACACCTTTTTATTACCTCTTCTGGGATTTTTCTTTGATTTTCTTAGTCCTTTTTCTTTAGATATGCATTTTTAGTATAAGACTTTGGGGATGGGCATTTTTAATGAGGTGGCATAGCTCTAGCCTTAATATTTTTTTATTTTCAACATTAATAAGGATGTGTTTTAGCCACCACTCACCACTTTCTTCTTTAGATAAGTAAGGTGATTTTTAGATCAAGAATGGAAAATCTCTCTCTCTCTCTCTCTCTCTCTCTCTCTCTCTCTCTCTCTC
>ML790995.1:66539-84470 GCA_009831015.1 Picea engelmannii | reverse complement strand
TCCAACCATGTTAAGGGTTGGTGTGGCTCAGGCCGGGTGCGATCCCCAGGTGATTTTGACGGCTTAGATGCCCCTGAGTCGCGGTTTCTCAAGCCACAGGTTAATCGCATAGCCAACAGGTTCCGCACAAATTAACAAACAAACAAAAAAAATATTGTTTTATTTTTAATGTTTAATTAATAAAACATTAACCTAATCACTAATCAACTAAATTAATTATTAATTAAATTATTAATTTCTAACAAGAATTAACCTAGCTTATTTGTCTAATTACACTAACTTTATTAACCTATTTACTAAATACTAACATTGTTAATTAATCTAATCCTTTATTTATTATCAATTACCTGATTAAACTAACCAATATTTTACTATCCTAAGTTTGTTTATGGAGGGATGAGTGGCGGGTGAGATGTAGTCAACAGGACAAATGGGCAAGGGGGTGAGGGCGCAGAGGTGGATGAAGGATGCATTAAGGTGGTGAAGGATCGGGTGAAACGGATGGAAGTGAAAATGGAATCAACCAAGTCAGATGTCTTCATCACGGGAGCAACGCCAAATCAACAGCCGAAGAATCGAGTTACCTATGATTATAGGACCCCAACAAAGTGGATGTAGGAACCTAAAAAGAATTTTTGCATATTGCAGGTCTAGCACTATGATCCTAGAGGAAGGGCGCAGTACAGAAAAGGTTGGGGAACATTTAAAAGAAAAAGAGGATTGACTTTGTGTTGTAATTGCAGAAGGTCGGGACATATTGCTAAGGAATGTCCTGAGGTAGGCCCTATTTGTCTTTGTTGTAAGGTTGTTGGTCATGATGTTGAGGATTGTCCAAGGATTATTGCTAAAGTTCAAGGGATGAACATAAAAAAATAAAACTATGAAAAAATTCAAGAGGCTAAGGGCATGTTAGAAATTCATAAAGAGAAAGGGTCAGAGGAAGTTCAGACTACATTATTATAGTTGAAAGAAATGATGGATGTTCATAAATATGTCTGTTTACCAAAAAGCCTGAAAGAAAAACAATGCATAAGTGCGAGAATAAAAGACTTTGACATAGATTTTATAGTCTTGGATGAAGAAACACAAGTGAATATTATGACAGAAGAAACTTGGGAAGTTTTGGGAAAGCCTACTGTGGTACCTTCTTTGGGATGGATAGCCTTGTTTAAGGACAAGATGATAACCTTATGTGGAAGAATTACTACTATACCTATTATTTTTTATGGAACATCGACTGAATAAGAATTTGAAGTCATTAGGTTTGTTGGGGACAGCGCCCCTTTCCCACTATTGTTAGGTAAGACTTGGATTGAGAAGGATCAGATCAGAAGGAAAGCAGAGGAAGAAGCTACAGAAAAGAAAAAGAAAGAAGTAAGGGATTTCATAGCTAGGAAAATAGACCGACTAATAGAAGAACGAGAGGATAAGTCGAAGCAACAAAGCAAAGTAACAACATAGGAGGGACAGAAAGCAAGAGAATTAGTTATCAAGGTTGAAAGAACGCAAGAAAGCTTGAAGAATCTATCTATCCAAGAAAGCAGTATGCCCACTCAGGAAATGTTAAGAAGAGGGATATTAACTTCAGAATCTTTGAGGGTACTGTTGAACACTCAACACACCCTAAAAATCCTATGTCAAATTTTACTTTTTGGGTACCACTTGATATTTTTCACTGTCTAATTCAACTTCATTATGAAAAAAAATTCCTTTGCTTATCATTTTTTATTCTCATTAAGTCTTCCAAAGTTTGCTTGAATCTGTGAAAACTCATGAATTAAAAATAAGACTTAATGCTTAAATAAGGAATCAGCAACCAAAACATTACAACCGATGCGCCACAAATCCAACATCGGAAGGGTTTAAAAGATGAAATAAAATCACTTGAAAAACTGTAGTCGTTGAACATCGATCTTCATCAGCATTGGAAAAAGGAAGTTTTCTTTCACGACAAACATCACACAAGGATATTGCTGACAACTGATCCCCTTCGGCGTCGGTAAAAGGTGAAGATATTAAACATTAAACGAAGAAAGAAATGATATCGTTGATAGCTAATACCCGACGCACTTAGCAAAATCAGAGAAGATCAAATCGCGATGAACATCCAGACTACGTTAAAGTTATTCATCAATCGTCGAATTCTGAAACATTTTCAGCGTCAGGAGTTTTGAGGATGCTAACCCAAAGGAAACTATGCAATAGGTTTATCCCCGGACGTCGATCCCCGATACCTATTCATCATCGCCAATCCCAGGTTTAGTTTAGAGCGCATAACTTGAATAAAGTCCTGAGTCCGACCAATACCTGTGAGCTAAGTCACCAGTCTTCAGTGCCACATATCCCAAGCCATTTATTCCATGTTAGCACCGTATGATGAAATCGACCGGTGTCGGAAGTTTTCGCAGAAGGATATCAACGAAAACCACAAAGTAACTCGAAGCACCACTAAGTATAAATTCGGGGCTAACTTGCAAGAAATACGGTCCATCTGAATGACACAAACAAGGAGCACTGCGGAGCGAATCCCAGGCTCAAAAATATGTCTCGAATCAGACAAGACAAGTATGGACAAAAGAACACAAGAGATACATACACAAAGAAAAGAAACGAAGCGTCCAACCGCTACAACTAGAATTCTTTAGTCAAAGTTTTGAGACTTTATATTATATTTCCATTGAGCTCAGATTACATACAAGAGACATTGTCTACACCTTTTGGCCAACCAACCCAGTTTACATTAAGAACATGAAAAATTTCAAAAAAAATATCAAGTTTTATGCCACGTCTAAGAATACAAAATAAAGTTCATTAATCATGCCTCTTTTGAGCACTGACAAGCTCTGCACGGACTTTCTCACCGGCTACTTCGCATTCCCTAAGATGTTTTCATATCCAGTTCTTCTGACACCCTTTGCACTTCGTGAAGCTGCACGATTGTATCTTGCACTTCTCGTAGTTGTCTCTTGAGCCATGTCACGTTCCCTTCACGACCTTGTGATGTTGACACCTCAAGGGTCTTTTCCGCCAATTGTCGTCTTAATTCTCTATTTTCCTGGTAGAGTTCAGCAATAGTAAGTTGTGCCTTCTCCATCTGCTGAGTCAGATCTTGAGCATTAGAACCCGTGGCATCTGGCCTCCTCGTTCTGCTCCTGGTCCCCCAACTTTTGGCTTCGACGGGCTCTAACCGGATAGCGTGCATCAGTATTTCCTTGGTAGTCGATATTGCGCACGACTCGCTCGGGATTTCGTTTTTCCCAGCTTCCTTATTCTTCCTTGGCCTTCCCCTTTTCCAAGTTGTCTGTTTTTGGGGAGGCGTAGCTTCTGACATCCTTCCTTTTGGCACAATGTCTTCCACTTCAGCCTCTACATGGTGTGATCCCATTGTTTCCATGCGTAGGTAAGAACCTCCCTTTGAAGCCTTGAGAATGCCTACTATGAGTAAGAATGAATCCCAAGCATTTTGGGGCTCAAGCCTAGCGCTTTGGTTGCTTCGTGTGCCCCGTCTTATGTTTTGAGGGGCTCCCATGGTACGACAACGTATCTATCTTATGCATGGGGAACTTGACGAGGGCCCAAAGCGAAAAAATTTGATCAGACTGGGCTCGTGATATGAATTACTAGCAGTGCATGAGCTCGGTTGGTGAGTAGAACACATGCAGAACATCCAGAATTTATAATAGAGCAAGCAGTGGGTGGAAACATGCCAAGGAACACTGGATTCATGGCGACTGGATATTTTGAAGCAAACTGAAGATTTTCTCTAGAACATCCGCACGACGAGTATGTTCTGAGTCATGTGAGATACAGCCGATATGAGTTGTAGAGGGTGTGTGGTATGATCACCTTGATTTTTCAATGCCCCAGCCTTCATGATGAGCTGATGATGGATGATGCACTTGCGGATGCGACTTCTTTTTAAACAACTTGCCTTGACCTGGGGTGCCTAACAACTTCCCTTATGATAGGATACGACTCTTTTGGAACATACTCATACGTTCAACACGTGTTTGGCTCTGACACCCTTTCTTGACTCCATGGGCCAACTGGCCATTGGCATGACTTTAACTCTCATATTTTTTTCGTGCCTGATCTTTCATGTTGTGGCAGACGGATGTAACCCACCCTAACTAGAGAAAAATTACAGAGTTAACATAAGTGGTGCAAGCAATTGAAATATCCTTGATCCCGTTGATCAGGATATTTACTACGGATCTAGGGTTTTGTCTCATAGATCTGATACACTGGGGGTTTTTGAATGTGTTTTATCTGGAGATCTGATACTCTGGGGGTTTCTGGATGTGTTTCAGTTGTGTGCTTGAGATTTTTATGGTTATTGCATGTGCATGTTGTATATTATGGTTTAAACAGTATATAGATGATGCATGCAAAAATAAAGAACATCAACCACCCAATAATATGTATTGTGAGACTCAAGCATGGAAATACAATGATATACTGGAAATATAGAATAAAGTCGTCAGTTAGATCACATGGATCGTCACTGGAATACAAGCAAATAACATAAAAATACTCATGATCATAAGATGAAGGAAGATCTTATGCATGCACAGATAGATCGGAAAAAATAGTTGATCCCAGAGAAATGTGGTAATCGCTACAAGCTGGAAAACTTGTCTGGAACGTTATACCCATCAGAATGAGCTAGAATCTATCCCAATAGAATCACCCTGGCCTCTGGAATAATGTTGATGAGTGTCGGAAGATAGATCTGATCTCTGATGCATTGGATCTCACCCCGTGGGGGTTTGCACGGCTCATGGGACCCTGGATGCGCCCCAAATGATTCCACCAGTGGAATTAGCTATTATAGGACTCGAAACAATCACCTCGCCAAATGCGGAACTGGGTCGGAAGGGTTTCCACAGATCTTCTATGATGCTCCGCCTGCAACCCCAAATGTCTGTCCGAAAGAGTTGCGCCCTAAATGGATGGATGATGCACTCTAAAGGATTCCACCGTCAAAATATGATGGAAAGTAGCTCAATCTAAGCACCCTAGCTGGATCTCAACTGGGTCAGATGGAAACGACAATCTAAGCGCTACCCTCGTGAAACTCCACAAACCCTCAATTTGACTTGCGCCCTCACTGGCTGAGTTGCACACACTGTAACTGGATGCTCCTGAATATCACGGTGAAATACCTGGATGGTATCTCCGATGGGCTAGGGTGTGTCCCTCAACATTGAAACCGATCAATGGTGGTGGTTTCCTCTAGAAATCCACAAAACAATAGAAGTCAAATCTCTTCCTCCTCTAGGAACTCTCAACATCAAATCATAACAATGCATAATGAATTAGGTTTCTTTACCATTCCTTTATAGCTTCTCGAAACCCTAATTCATTGTTGACCTTTTTTCCTCCAAGTGAATTTTACTTTATTTTATTATTCCTTGATTAAATCACTTAATTAATTAATTAACCATTTTACCTCTAAAAAGTGATTTATCCATCCTGATGGCTTCTCCGGCCACTGAAAGTCACTTCTCATCATCTTATCCTATAATTCTCCTCCTCTCGATTCCAATGAGCTATTACACTAAGAGGTTTCTCCAAGTAATATGCCCATTATGATCTTCTTAGTGAATTTAATTAAGATATGACCCATAATAACTCAAAATTACGGAAATCGTCATAATGCAACAGAACCAAAGCCAAGTTGTGCGAAATGGATCCTGATGATGAACAATGTTAGTGGGGACCAATAAAACCCCTCAATATCTATGGAACTCTCTATCACCCCTATCTGGCTACTCTGGTAGGAATAACACTATGTAATGTTATAATGTCCAAAAATGGGGACATTACAGTCCTCCCAGACAGAATATTGCTTGTCCTCAAGCAATAACTGAATCCAACTACATATGATACTAGGGTCCCATATCCACCTATGTGACACAAGGTAGACTCCCCTCAAGATATAGCCTCTCCAAGTTCTCACCACACATGACACCCACATGTTCCTGATGAGTAGAATGATCAATGGCCAAGGAATCTCAGTCAACTCCCAGAGAAACTACTCTAGTCGAAACTCAACTCCATCAAATGTGGAACTACCAAGCACTCCAATCCCCGGATCCCATATCAGAATTTGAACTGCAATGCCTCATGAAATATAGTCCTATAACATAGAAATACCATCAGTCTCCTGCAAATAGCACATGGTCTCAACCTGAAATGAGTCTGTCCTCCAAGACCGTACTGACCCCAACACGACCTCTAGACCAACTAAACATGTTGTTGCCATAGTGAGGTACTACAAGACCTCAATGAATCACCAACAAGTGACATGCTCTCCCCAATACTGAAACTCAATGGAAAATCAAAGTGACTTCCCCCTGCAAACATCCGCTCGTCTCCATCAGTCAATGAAATGCCCAGCCCTGTAATCCCAAGGTCCCATGCTAGTCTCTGACAGGGACCATCATGTTTATGTTTCTCTACTATGATCATGACTGTCTACTCAAAGTATCCATATTGGACCCTCCACTCCTGGATCCTCATAAGATGAAACAAACTTTTGACCCAATGGACTCCCGAATCCCATGTCAAATTTGGAAGTTCATCACTTCCAATCCCCACTAATTATTGATGTGCCCTACTAGTAATTGTCAAAATCCCTCCACCCTCATCCCAATGAGAGTCTGAATATGTAGCAACCTCTTAGATATCCTCTGTCCCATGGCCTAGGATACTCTCCATCACGCATAGGGCCTCAACTGTTTTCCCCTGATGATCCACCCCTATCTTGTTGTATGCAATCAAGACACTCATGCCATGTGTTCTCAGCCTACCAACTCTTCATGTCCCCTGCCACTGTCTAGATCCCATTGCGTTGTTGTCAATGATAAATGTATTGGGAAAGGCTACCATAAATATCTGCAAGCAACTGTAGGACTGGAAAGTATCACATGCTTTGGCCAACCCCAAGGACTTGACCAAAATCTCGTCCACTAGCACCCATGGTAAATAATCACCTATACTCATCACTGAACACCAACCATCAGGTACAACAGTAGGTATCTCCACAAACTGAGGGTCAATCATTCTCCATCCATCATCACTCACGCAACTGTTGCTACGATGAAGGTGATCTCCTAGATCTATATACTACTGCAAGGGAGAGGAATCTCCATGCTCCTCCCTCAACTGGTGCTCTAGTGCTAAACCACCAACATCCTCTCGCAATGTGATTGAGGGATATATCTAACTCTCTACTAAAATAGATGTGGTGGATCTCTGTCTAATTTTCTCAAGGAGCTCCTCTGATTTGGACTTTGATTCCTAAAGGGTTGTCTGTGTGCCTTCCAAGAATCTTCGTGTGCTCACCAACTCATGAGTGAGTCGGTCCACCTCAATCCCTTGCTCCCTCAGTGCCCTGTGATACATCTCGCCAACCTCCAATAGGTAATCCCTATCCATCAACAACAGTTGGTAGTCGTCCCTCATCACAATCACTCTCTCCTTGAGTGTATGGAAGTCATTGATGACAAGTCCCCCATCTAAAATATCATGTGCCATCGAGGTCCTCCAACAAGAACCTTCCACCAATGCATGTGTATGATCAATGCATCTAGTGGCTACCGTGATCATGTCCTCATTGACTCTCAACTGTCCTACCAAGTGTCGTGACTCCTAGTCACAATCCTGCTGAGCTGCTACCTCATGCCTCTCACTACTAGTGTCAACAATGGAATCCCTAAAAACACACTCATCAAAATATAATACATTGAACTACCCATTGTCCCCTGTGCTACCGAGTTCTCTTGTATGCCACTGCACACCATCACCAACTGCGACCCCTATCTGAATCGCACCATATCATGTATGGGAAGTTGTATCCTCCCGTGCACTCACCCTAATAATATCATCTGCACATGGATCCCATAAAGATGTGTCCAAACATGTGCTATGGTCATCTTAACCAATAAGGAGTGCATCCTCATCACTATAGATCGATCCTAGGAGTAAGTGTCCCAACAAGTTGTCATTCTCCACAACCTTGTCCATCAATGGAATCTCCAAGAGTGGTGACTCGCACTCCTCATATTGACAGGTATGTGTAAGGTCTACTATCTCCAAGCCATACCTCTCCTCCTAGGTCTGTAGATCCATATGTCCCTTGTGTACAATCCCCACACAAGGCTCCTCTACCATATCAAGAATGCCACTTATATCCTCATGTGTCGTGGCTAGCATAGGTGGCTGAGAAGATGAAAAATGTGGTTTGCTCATCATAGGAAGCTCATCATCCTCCATACATGATTTCCTGGAAGCTATGTCTACATTCATAGGTAGGTCATCCAACCTCCTAATCTCATCATGTCTAAGTGCCAACACATATGAATCCTCACAAGTGTCACCACTATGTTGAAGTGTTGAATCCTCAACATTGCCTGATGGGGAAGATGAAGGACATGTGCTATCATCATGTCCATCCAATTGTCCCTCAAATTCGCAAGAGTCACTAGCCCTTGTCTCGGTCATCTGGTTGAGCTTGTAGTACATGTCTAGCTTTTATACCCCAGCTCTGACAGTGCATTTGGACAATCCGTCAAGAGAAGGTATATTGAGTTTACCAACTTTCTAGACGAAATCTATGTTATTCTCCTGTTGTTGTTGTTGTCCTCCTCTCTAAGGTTCTCTGGGATGGTCCATGCCCCTAAGTCCACAGTACTCGACTAGTGTCATGTCATGATGGAAGTCACGACCCAACGCTGCATACTCCCTCTTGTACTCTGCAATGTCTTCCGCCTGAGTGGAAAGCCTATGTTCTAACGGTTGTTGTGTTTTTGCTAGTGGTGCCCTTTGAAAACTAGGGAACCATGGTCTGGGAATCCTACTCGAAGATGTGTATGTGCGAGTAGGTGTTTGGGGTCTACTGCCTTCCCCCGAGTTCCCCTGTGTTGCATGTGGGGTTGGTGTTCCTGTCGTGTCCACTATAGCTAATCTATCAGCCAACTGTGCCAAAGACTGTGTCATGGTCTGTTGACTGACTACCAAATTGTTGAGTTTCTACATGAAGGTTGCCTCTGGGTCCATGGGTGCCTTACCAATGCCCTCTGGCCTCTCATATCTATCTCCCCACATCCTCTCTGCCTTCTGGGTCACCCGCTGAACTCATCGACGTTAGTCACAGGCTGGTAGGACTAAAGCTCTGATACCACTAAAATATCCCAGATACCGTTGATCAAGATATTTACTACGGATCTAGGGTTTTGTCTCGCAGATATGATACATTGGGGGTTTCTGAATGTGTTTTATCTGCAGATCTGATACTCTGGGAGTTTCTGAATGTGTTTCAATTGTGTGCTTGAGATATTTATGGTTATTGCATGTGCATGTTGTATATTATGGTTTAAACAGTATATAGATGGTGCATGCAAAAATAAAGAACATCAACTGCCCAATAATATGTATTATGAGATTCAAGCATGGAAATATAATGATATACTTGAAGTATAGAATATAGTCATCATTTAGATCGCATGGATCGTCACTGGAATACAATAAAATAACATAAAAATACATGTGATCAGAAGATGAAGGCAGATCTGATGCATGCATGGATAGATCGGCAAAAATAGGTCATCCCAGACAAATGTGGTAACCGCTACGAGATAGAAAACTCATCTGGAAGGTTATACTCATCGGAATGAGATGGAATCTATCCCAATAGAAGCGCCCTAGCCTAGATGGAATCTATCCCAATAGATACGCATTGGATCTCACCCCCTGGGGGTTTTCACACCTCCTAGGACCCTGGATGCGCCCCAAATGATTTTGCTAGCAGAATCAGCTGCTATAAGACTCTAAACGATTGTCTCGCCAAATGCGAAACTAGGTTGGAAAGGTTTCCCTGGATCTGCTCTGATGCTCCACCTGCAACCCCAAATGTATGTGCGAAAGAGTTACACCCTAAATTGTTGGATGATGCACTCTGAAGGATTCCCCCATCAGAATCTGATGGAAAGTATCTCAATCTAAGTGCCCTGGCTGGATCTCAACTGGGTCAGAAGGAAGCTACAATCTAAGTTATGCCCTCGTGCAGCTCCACAAACCCTCAATTTGACTTGTGCCCTCACTAGCTGAGCTACGCACACTGTAACTAGATTCTCCTGAATATCACAGTGAAATACCTAGATGGTATCTCCGATGGGCTAGGGTGTGCTTCTCAACACCGAAACTGATCGATGGTGGTGGTTTCTTCCAGAAATCCACAAAACAATAGAAGTTGAATATCTTCCTCCTGTGGGAGCTCTGAACATCAAATCATAACAATGCATAATGAATTAGGTTGCTTTACCCTTCCTTTATAGCTTCCTGAAACCCTAATTTGTTGTTGACATTTTCCCTCCAAGTGAATTTTACTTTATTTTGTTATTCCTTGATTAAATCACTTAATTAATTACTTAACCATTTTACCTCTAAAAAGCGATTTATCCATCCTGATGTCTTCTCCAACCACTGAAAGTCACTTCTCATCATCTTATCCTGTAATGCTCTTCCTCTCGATTCTGATGAGCTATTACACTAAGAGGTTTCTCCAATTAATATTCCCATTATGATCTTCTTAGTGAATTTAATTAAGATATGACCCATAATAACTCAAAATTACAGAAATCATTGGAATGCAATGGAACCAAAGCCAAGTTGTGTGAAATGGATCCTGATGATGAACGATGTCAGTCGGGCCCAATAAAACCCCTCAATATCTCTCGAACTCTCTGTCATCCCTATCTGGCTACTCTGGTAGGCATAACACTCTGTAATGTTATAATGTCCCAAAATTGGGACATTACAGCAATTCAAAAGATTGCAGAGATCCCATAAGTATCAAAGAACTAGGTTTAGCAAGCTTTAGAGGTATGTACCAATCTGGATTCTTCACGTTTACACTTTATATGTTTGTTTTACCAAGTGTTGTTCTATATGCAGTCTCTAAACGATTTTAATTTCAATTGCAGGAAAGATGCCTCTGATTATTGAGCAAGAATGGCTCGGGAGCCTCATCGGGAGATTCAAGAAAATGGGTCAAGTATGAGAGAATTTGAATCAAAATCAACATGACAGTGGAGGATATCAGGCTCCCCGAGTTCAGCACATTCGATGACTTCGACGACTTGCACGACATAGTCAAATCGCATATCGAGCAAGACTCAGCATGGGTCGAAGAACTAGCAAAGGTGACAGACAAAGCGCCAGGACAGGTGCGACAATTTATAAAACACTCGATCAAATCTCGGGCTATGTTGCAGCAGTTAAGTGCCAGTCTGTTCAAGTATCGGGCACATGCGGTAGAGATCAGAGAGATTTGCGCAGCCCCGATGGAACAGCATAGATTCCCATATGCCAATACCTGCGAGGAGTTGTTCATCCAGTGGTCGGAGTACGAGAAGAGTCACCCTTTTAAAATGATATCTTGAGATGACTCTTAGACAAATTGATAGAAGCGAACGCCACGTGGCGAATTTTCTTTTACTTATCTACACTTTAGTCGTTATTTTCAAATAATTTTGTGTTATAAATAAGAGCATCGACCGATTAGTTAAGGGTCGATGGTTGTTGCAAGAAACTCTCATTTCTGGTTTTGTTAAGAATTATTTTGGAGCTGCCTTTAATTGAGAAGTCCTTCTGGACCAGAGACAAGTTTATGTTTTCATCAAATGCGTGTATGATTGGGTGTGGAGAAGAACTGTTTCCTATTTTGTCTCATGAATGGATGCAGTAATGAGTAACAGCTATTAAATCTATTGCTAAGTTATCTGATGCAATGTTTTACAGTTCTTTCTTTAATGATGAGAAATGAATCTTTGTGTTATTATGTGACTGATGATTATAGTTGAGCGAATTATTCTGCTTACCGTTGTTTATCACATGCATGTTTTCTTTTGATAACTCGTATCTCAGTCAGTAATTGGAATATTCACATGGTTAATGTATTAGTACTAGGCTTGTTGTATACTGTCATTGTCTGCATGCTAGGGTGTAAGGGTTATCCCAAACCTAGCCTCTTCTCCAATAGTTTAAATTTGTTCTCATTTGTTTCCTAGTTGGTTTATACTGGCTTTCCATCTTATACCAGCCACACCAAAAAGAAAATACAAAAAAGAGAACGTCTAAACCAAAGGAGAGGCCTTCACAAGAAAACGTAAAGTCCATCAATTAATTGGTCGGATCGCAAGATCTGGAGAACCATTCCACTATTTAACGTTGAAGAGTCTAATTGGGCCTCGGTGGCGGGTTTGGTTCCTGTTGTTGAACTAAAGGGATTTAGGACCCACCAAGAAGGAGGGCCTGAGAATGAATGGTTGAACACATATTTCACATAATATTTCAGACAGCCTGTAAGATTCAACACAACCCCCATGCATGGATATTCATTCCCAAGACAACCCATACACACTGAGTACTCATGAAACGAGTAACTCACCCCAGCCCGAGGAAGAACGCTTGTTCCCTGACATACCTTACGCTCTTCCTCACGGGGAATTAAATCAATTTAGAAGAATCACTAGAGCATACGCCCGACAGATCGGTGCATTGTCCTTAGCTTTGATCCTTCCTCGAAGACAAAAAATAAGCAAACTAGTGGTTGACACCCCCGACCAGGTTTTTTTGCACATAGTAGAATACCTAATAGACTTCACAATCATCAAAATTGAACACCCTCTAAATCTAATCCTTGAAACGCCAGCCAGTGATGTCTCTAAGCCAGGCGATTTTTCGGAAGAGGAGGAGTTTAACTCACGATCTAAAGATATGGAAGACAACAATGACCATGATGAAGAAAGGGGAAACCTACCACAGAACAATCAACCTTGGTTGGCCAGAGACGCTTTGGCCATCCCAGGGCGAGTCCATAGCCTTCCCCGACATCCAGAGAAGTTACTTCCTAAGTTTGATCCCGAGACCTCGGGATTGCATGAAGATCATATCAAGAAATTAATATCGGCTATCATATTGATGAATGTCCCACATGAAGATGTAGTTTGCAGGTTGTTCCCCTACACTTTCAATAATTCATCTTCCACGTGGTATTTTAACTTACCTATAGGATCCATAACTAGTTGGACGAAGTTTTGAAAGGATTTTCTGGAAAAAAATTGCAGAAGAAACTACTACAAGAGCTTTGATGGTTGAATTGTTTGCTGCCACCATGAGTTTGAAGGAAAGGGTGAAAGACTTTAATCAAAGATTTACCACTATCTTAAACAAGTTCCAGCCCGAATTAAACCTACTCAGGATTTGCAAATCGAAGTATACGCTAATGCTCTCCCAACTTCTATTTCCATGTTTGTGAAGAGGGATGTCAAACTAACCCTAGCTGAGAATTTTGAAGAAGACAAAATGATTGAATTTCAAATGAAAGGATGCAAAGAAAGTCAGGTCTCCTTAGTCAAGAAAGAAGCTCAACCCCCTCCCCGGAGAGGGCTATTTCTCACTAGACCCCCAGGGAAACAAGCAGAACAAGCTCCTGAAAAGGGAAGTGGGGACATAGAAGACCTACAACGCGTGGTTAAGAAGTTATCCAACGAAATCATAGACATAAAAAGAAGTGTTGGGGAGGGAAACCAAGGCCAAAGGCCCTATAAACATTTCTTTAAAAGGAACCCACCATTCAAAGAAATTGAACCTCCCCCAACTAACTTAAATATCGATTTGGCAAATGTAGAATCTGATTCTTTATGTACTTATCACCAGGAAAACCACTCTGAAAGAGACTGCCCTCAATGGGTGCATGCCATGAATTTCATGGCTAATCGATTTCTAGACAAATTCTCCCTAACCAAACAATGAAGAGGTTCAGTTATGAATGTTTTTTATCAGGAAGAGATTGATCCACCAGAAGATACAGCCATGCTGATATGGGATCCTGACCTAATCATGCCTTCCAATGACTTATTTGAGTCTCAAGAACCACCCACAGAGGTCTCGGTGGTGCAAACGTGAAGTAAAGGTCAATCTATCTCAAATGACCTTATTACTACCCAAACGTCGGGGGGAAGATCAACTCCCGATTGCCCAAAAGCACCTTTTTCTCCCCATAAGAACCCTATAAGAATCCATATACGAGAATCGCCCAAATTGAATTACAACGTAGTTGAAGATTTGAAAAAAATGAAGGTTAATATAGCAGTTATGGACATATGTAGAATCCCTCAGCAAAAAGACTTCTTGTTACAAGATTTGAAATCAGTAGAAAACCCTATGACAAGCAATGATTAGGAGAGAAATCGAACTCCCACAAATCTAGTAAATAAACCAAATGTAAACGCTTGCTCGAAAGATAAGAAAGGAAAACCTTTTGTCCCACCGTTCTTGTTAACGTTTTAAGTTTTCAATAGAAACCTCCACAATTGTTTGGTCAATTCAGGAGCATCTTCCAATGTTATGCCCTTGTCTATTTGCAAAAAATTAAATGCCGTTCCTCTCAAATGTGATAAGCATGTAATACAACTAGACAAAACCTGGGTCAAAGTCATGGGAGAACTCAAAGATGTAATGATCAGAATAGCGACACATCCTAAGTTTGTGCAAGTGATTGACATGATTGTGGTAGATATCCCAGAAGCTTATGGGTTACTACTAAGCCAAGATTGCTCTAAGAAGTTAAATGGACACTTTAGTAAAGATTGGGCACACCTTTGGCTACCTTTGAAGGGATAAAAAAATATGATCAGAATTGATAGCGAACGGTATCTGAAACATACTGTCACTGACCTAGAAACCCTAAACGAACCCTCATCGACATATTTCCCTGTGCTAGGCAATTATTCCTGCGATTCCTACTTCAGTAACTTCTCCCCTCTTTCATCTGATGTCCCTCTCACTTAGAACTCCAAAATGATTTTTCAAGAGGAGTTGCCGACAGCGGTAGAAGAAACCCTCTTATGTCAAGAACCTACGTTAGAAATCACAGAACTAGCAAGAGGAAAAGAGGAAAGTAATAGTGAAGGGGAAGTCGACACATTTTTCCCACAAGTTTGGACCCTATATTTTGATGGATCTAAATTGCAAGAAGGGTCGGGGGCTAGGTGTATTCTCATTCATCCTAAAGGTAAATGAAATTTCATGTCTTGTAGACTAGAATTCGAACGCACAAATAACACTGTCGAGTATGAAGCTTTAGAACAGGGGCTAAAGAAAGCCATAGACTTAAACGTCCAAGCATTAAAGGTTTTTAGAGACTCTGAAATCATTTTCAGAAAAATAAGGAATACTATACATTGCAATTCTTCACATATGAAGAATTACCAACAGGAAGTGCACAGGCTAATAGACCATTTTGAAGCTCTCAACGTTACAGTGATTCCCAAAACGAAGAACATTCTTGCTGACTCTCTGGACACCGTTGCCTCAAGGCTATCACCACTAGAGGATTATGAAGCTTCTCGGTTCACTGTAGAACTGTTATATAAACCCTCGGTGCCCAACAACATCTCTAATTGGAAAGTCTTTGAAGGAGATGAACAGATTATAAACTTTCTGACTAACCAAGATAATTTTAAAGACTTGGCCATTGATGATGAAGTATTCCAGGGATAGTCGATGGAAACCAACCTTCATACAGGTCAACCAACGGAAAAATCGAAGTCTCACACAATCTTGAAGGGGATAGCTAATTTAGAAAATCTTTTTGACCTGAAAGAACGATTTAAGTGGCCCAAAAACGCTAAGACTAGTGGTTCTTGTCCCATGTATGAAACTATAAATCTCAGAACCCCGGAAAACCCAAAAAACGTAAACCTCGGTAGGACAATATCTAAAGAGGAAAGAAAAGACTATCTTAAACTCTTCAAATAGTGTCAATATGTCTTTGCATGGTCCTATCGAGATATGAAAACTTATGATACTTGTATCATTCAACACACTATCCCATTAAAACCTGAAGTAAAACCCTTCCAACAGAAGCTCTGAAAGTATCACCCTTCCCTGGAACCTCTCATGTGTCAGGAGTTGAAGAAATTGTTAGATGCCAAAATTATCTTCTAGGTTAAACATTCTGCATGGGTAGCTAATTTGGTTCCTGTAAGGAAAAAGTCTGGGGAGATTCGCTTATGCGTAGATTTTAGAAACCTCAATAGAGCTTCAGAAAAGGACAACTACCCAGTTCCTCCAATGGAGCAGCTCTTGAAAACCGTATCTGGCTCTGACATTTTCTCTTTGCTGGAGGGTTTCTCAAGTTACAACCAGGTTCTGGTTTCAAAGGAAGACCATTTAAAAACTTCCTTCTGATCCAAGTGGGGAACTTTCGCTTAAAAACGCATGCCCTTTGGTTTAATCAATGCAGGAGGGACCTTCCAGAGGGCCATGGAAGTATCATTTCAAGGACTAATCAACAAGTGTGTATTATTTTACTTGGACGACGTGACTGTGTATTCAAAGAACAGAGAAGATCACATCCAACACTTAACCCGGATTTTCGAAAGATGTAGGAAGTACGGTATATCCTTAAACCCTAAGAAAACTGTTTATGGTGTCGAGGAAGGTAAGTTGCTAGGCCACATTATATCTCAAGGAGGCATTTGCATAGACCCATAAAGGATTAAGTTTATAGTGCAACTTCCATTACCTCACAACAAAAAATCTATGCAATCATTCTTCAGGAAAATCAACTTTGTGAGGAAATTCACCCCCGATTTCGCAGAAACTATCAAACCCTTACAAAAGATGATTCGTAAAGATGTCAAATTTAAGTGGGATGATGAACTAAAGAAGGCCTTCAGTGATATTAAGACTGTTATATCTCAAGCCCCCGTGTTGCAAAGCCTCGATTTCAACAAAGATTTTTTCCTCTATACTTTCACCTCCGATCAATCGTTAGCTGCAATTTTGACTCAGAAGGATGAAGACAACAATGAGGCTCTGGTGTCGTTCATGAGCAATAACCTCCAAGGAGATGAACTGAATTATCCTGCTATAGATAAACAGGCTTATGCAGTTTATAAAGTAGTAAAACATTTCATGTCTTACATCCTCAAGAACCATACCAAAGTAATTGTGCCTCACCTCGCAGTCTGATCCCTATTTACTCAACAGGAGATGGGGGAAAGAAGAGGGAATTGGATGGCAGTAGCCCAAGAATTTGATCTAGATATAAAACCTGCTAAACTAGTTAAAGGACAAGGACTATGCAAGCTGGCAACTAAGGCTCAATACCAAGTAAATGAAGACTCCAGATGGGAAAATGAAATGGCATTATGGTGTGGTGAAGCTTTGTACATCTCCCCAGGGCAAGAGTCTTGGTATGAGAAATTGACTTATCTCCTGCATCATGGGACTTGCCCAGAAGACCTAAACCCCAAGGAAAGGAGATCTCTCAGGTTAAAATCTACACAATATTGCCTCATAAATTCGGTACTCTTTCGAGTTAATTATGATGGGGTACTTTTAAGATGCCTCGAACGTGAAGATGCAACGAAAGTTTTGAAGGAGCTCCATGATGACCCCGTCAGTGAACATTTTGCAGGAGACACCACCGCTCATAAGATATTGAGAGCTGGCTATTATTGGCCCACTTTGTTCAAGGACACTCACACCTACGCTAGGAACTGTAAAACTTGTCAAGTAAGCATTGGGAGAGAGAAGAGAGAAGCGGTCCTACTCCAGCCGATAACCATTTCTAGGCCTTTTGAGCAATGGGGGCTAGATATCATAGGAGAGATTACACCAAGCTCTTCAAAACAACACAAGTACATACTTACTGCCACTGATTACTTAACGAAATGGGCAGAGACCATCCCTCTGAATCATGTAAATGAGAAGGTGGTAATCCAGTTCATAGAACAACAACTGATCACAAGGTTCAGTGTCCCTTCCATTTTTGTTTTCGATAATGCGGCTTATTTTTCTTCCACCTTATTAACAGATTTTTCCCTAGACAAAGGAATCATAATTAGATACTCT
>ML790995.1:30062-66132 GCA_009831015.1 Picea engelmannii | reverse complement strand
TTCTACACTTTTGAAGATTGTGTTTAGCAAGACAATGGTTGACCTCAAATCATGCAACATAGTGAACTCTCTTCCTAACTCGTCGCTCACATACAAACATGAAAAGCGCGGGGGAACCTGCAACTGTTTCGAGGGGCTCTCTATCTAACCTGTGCAGATTAACAACTTTGGAGAAATGTCAAAAGTGTTTTCTTAATGGTTTAGTAAGACCTTAAGGGAAAGAAGGAAAGTTGGAAAGGACTACATGCACCTCAAGGACAGAGCTAGTAAGTTTCACCTTAATCATATCATCTTGCGAAATAACAGACGTCATCCTCTCCCACTCACTTAGGGAATTCTGTCGTAATAAAGTTAACTATATCAAATGAGCGCATAGTTAGGGGAGGGTATGCAGATAACTCTATCGGGGTTATGGACGCTCGCTGGTAGTGGAGAAACATCGTAGCAAGTGACTGAAGGTAACTAAAGGCTCTATGTCAGTGAATGCTCTAATAGACTCTTGTCAATAGAGGATGTGAGTCAGGGTTACAGGAAACGAAGGAGAAATAAAGGTTTAAAACCCCACAGGTAGAGCCAGAGGCATCAATCGAAAAACTTCGAATACAAGGGCAAAAGAGGCTCTGATTTAAAACTAGTTAAGTTCTCCACCAGCTTTTGCATCATTCGAGCCCGAAGGAGGAACAAAGATTCTTCTTTCACCCAGTAAGTCGCCATTTATTGAGCACTCAACACACCCTAAAAAGCCTATGTCGAATTTTACTTTTTGGGTACCACTTGATCTTTTACACGGTCTAATTCGACTTCATTATGAAAAATGTTGCCTTTACTTCTCACTTTTTACTCTCATTAAGTCTTCCAAAGTTTGCTTGAATCTATGAAAACTCATGAATTAAAAAAAAGACTTAACGCTTAAATAAGGAATCAGCAGCCAAAACATTACACCCGATGTGCCCCAAATCCGGCATCGGAAGGGTTTAAAAGATGAAAGAAAATCACTTGAAAAACTGTAGTCGCCGAGCACCGATATTCATCGGCATCGACAAAAGGAAGTTTTCTTTCGCGAAAAACATCACACAAGGATATCACTGACAACCGATCCCCTTCGACGTCGATAAAAGGCGAAGAGAGTAAATTTTAAACGAAGAAAGAAATGATATTGTCGATAACTGATACTCGACGCGCTTAGCAAAATCAAAGAAGATCAAATCGCGATGAACATCCGGACTACACTAAATTTTTTCTCCAATCGCTGACTTCCGAAACGTTTTCGGCGTCGAGAGTTTTGAGGACGTTAACCCAAAGGAAACTACATGATAGGTTTATCCCCGGACGTCGATACCCGATACCTATTCGGCATCGGCAATCCCAGGTTTAATTTAGAGTGCATAATTTGAATAAAGTCCCAAGTCCGACCAATACTCGCGAGCTAAGTCATCGGTCTTTAGTGCCACGTATCCTGAGCCAGTTATGCCATGTCAGCACCATACGATGAAATCGATCGGCGTCGAAAGTTTTTCACAGAAGGATATCAACGAAAACCACAGAGTAACTCAGAGCACCACTAGGTATAAATTCGGGGCTAACTTGCAACAAATACGGTCCGTCTAAATGACACAAACAAGGAGCATTGCACAGCAAATCCCAAGCTTGAAAATATGTCCTGAATCAGACAATACAAGTATGGACAAAATAACACAAGAGATACATACGCAAAGAAAATAAACGAAACATCCAACCGCTACAACCAGAATCCTTTTGTCAAATTTTAGAGACTTTATATTAGATTTCCATCGAGCTCAGATTACATACAAGAGACATTGTCTACACCTTTTGGCCAACCAACCCAGTTTACATTAAGAACATGAAAATTTTCAAAAAATTATCACGTTTTGTGCCACGTCTGAGAATACAAAATAAAGTTCATTAATCATGCCTCTTTTGCACACTGACAAGCTTTGCGCGGAATTTCTCACCAGCTACTTCATGTTCCCTGAGATGTTTTCATATTCAGTTCTTCCGACACCCTTTGTGCTTCGTGCAGCTACACAATTGTATCTTGTGCTTCTCAGATTTGTCTCTTGAGCCATGTCACATTCCCTTCACGACCTTGTGATGCTGACACCTCAAGGTTCTTTTCCACCAATTGTCGTCTTAATTCTCTATTTTCCTGGTAGAATTTAGCAATAGCAAGTTGTGCCTGCTCCAACTGTTGAGTCAGCTCTCAAACATTAGAACCTATGGCATCTAGCCTGCTCGTTATGCTCCTGCTCCCTCGACTTGTGGCTTCAACAGGCTCTAGCCGGATAGCGTGAATCAGTATTTCCTCGACAGTCGATCTTGCACACGACTCACTTGGGATTTGGTTTTCCCCAGCTTCCTTATTCTTCCTTGGCCTTCCCCTTTTTCGAGTTGTCTATTGTTTGGGAGGCGTGGCTTCTGATGTCCTTCCTTCTGGCACAATGTCTTCCACTTCGGCCTACGCATGGTGCGATCCCATCGTTTCCACGCGTAGCTAAGAACCTCCCTTTGAAGCTTTGGAAATGCCCATTGCGAGTAAGAACGAATCTCGGGTGTTTTGGGGCTCAAGCCTGGTGCTTTGGCTGCTTAGCATGCTCTGTCTTATGTTTTGAGGTCTTCCCATGGTGCGACAATGTATCTGTCTTATGCATGGGGAACTTGACAAGGGCCCAAAGCAAAAAAAAATTGATCATACTGGGATCGCGAGACGAATTACCAACAGTGGATAAGCTCGACTGGCGAGTAGAACACATGCAGAACATCCAAAATTTATACAAGAGCGGGAAGTGGGTGGAAACATGCCAGGGAACACTGGATTCATGGCGACTGGATGTTTTGAAGCAAACTGAAGATTTTATGTGGCACATCCGCACGACAAGTATGTTCTGAGACATGTGAGATACAACTAATATGAGTTGCAGAGGGTGTGTGGTACGATCACCTTGATTTTTCAATCCCCCAGCCTTCATGATGAGTTGATGATGGTTGATGCACTTGCGGATGCAACTTCTGTCTAAACAAATTGCCTCGATCTGGGGCACCTAACAACTTCCCTTATGACAGGATCCGACTCTTTTGGAACATACTCATACTTTCAGCACATGTTTCACTCTGACACCCTTTCTCGACTCCAAGGGCCAACCAACCACTAGCATGACCTCAACTCTCATATTTGTTCCATACCTAATCTTTCATGCTGTGGCACGTGGATGTAACCCACCCTAACTAGAGAAAAATGATGGCGCTAACAGAAGCGGTGCAAGCAATTTGAAAGATCACAGAGATCCTGTAAGTATCAAACAGCCAAGTTTAGCAAGCTTTATAGGTATGTACCAGCCTGGATTCTTTGTTTACACTTTATACATTTATTTTACCAAGTGTTGTTCTATACGCAGTCTCTAAATGATTTTAATTTTGATTGCAGGAAAGATGCCTCCGATTATTGAGTAAGAATGGCTCGGGAGGCTCATCGAGAGATTCAAGAAAATGGGTCAAGTACGAGAGAAGTTGAATCAAAATCAACAAGACAGTGGAGGATATCAGGCTCTCCGAGTTTGACACACCCGAAGAATTCGGTGACTTGCGTGACATATTCAAATCGCACATCGAGCAAGACTCAACATGGGTCGAAGAACTAGCAAAGGTGACAGACAAAGCGCCAGGACAGGTGTGATAGTTTATAGAACACCTGATCAAAGCTTGGGCTATGTTGCAACAGTTAAGAGCCAATCTGGTCAAGTATCGGGCACATGCGGTAGAGATCAGAAAGATTTATGTGGCCTCGATGGAACAACATAGATTCCCATATGTCAATACCTGCAAGGAGTTGTTCATCCAGTGGTCGGAGTACAAGAAGAATCACCCTTTTAAAATGATATCTTGAGATGACTCTTAGACAAATTGATAGGAGAGAACACCATGTGGAAAATTTTGTTTTACTTATTTGCACCTTAGCTGTTATTTTCAGTTAATTTTATGTTATAAATAAGAGCATTGACTGATTAGTTAAGGGTCAATGGTTGTTGCAAGAAACTCTCATTTCTAGTTTTGTTAAGAATTATTTTGGAGCTGCCTTTAATTGAGAATTCCTTCTGGACCAGAGACAAGTTTGTGTTTTCATCAAATGCATGTATGATTGGGTGTGGAGAAGAACTATTTCCTACTCTGTCTCATGAATGGATGCAGTAACAAGTAAGAGCTATTAAATATATTGCTAAGTTATCTGATGCAATGTTTTACAGTTCTTTATTTAATGATGAAAAATGAATCTTTTTGTTATTATGTGATTGATGATTATAGTTGAGCGAATTATTTTGTTTACCGTTGTTTATCACATGCATGTTTTCTTCTGATAACTCGTATCTCAGTCAATAATTGGAATATTCACATGGTTAATGTATTCATACTAGGCCTATGGTATATGATCATTGTCTGCATGCTAGGGTGTAAGGGTTATCCCAAACCAAGCCTCTTCTCCAGTAGTTTAAATTTGTTCCCATTTGTTGCCTAGTTGGTTTATATTGGCTTTACATCTTATACCAGTCACACCAAAAAGAAATTAAAAAAAAAGAGAACATTTGAACCGAAGGAGAGGCCTTCACAAAAAATCGTAAATCCCATCAATTAATTGGCCGGATCGCAAGATCTGGAGAACCATTCTACTATTAAACGTTGCAAAGTCTAATTGGGCCTCAGTGGCGGGTTTGGTTCCTGTTGTTGAACTAAATGGATTTAGGACCCATCAACAAGTACCTCAATAGTGCGAAGCCACTGCGCTAGGGGAAGATAAAAATAAAAATGGAAAGAGGATTCCAGAAACAGTTAGAGAGACTCAGATAACAGGAAACAAGACAAGGAACCTCAATAAAAAGAAGGCTAAGTTGGAAAAGCTACAAGAAGTTACAGAAACCCAATGGAAGACTTTGCAGACTGGAACCTCGCAGGAGGCACATTCGTAGGATTTGAACCTTGTTGGAACATCAAGTCCACGCAGATTTGGACTTCGTCGTGGCAAAGTTAGATGACCATTGAAGGTGCCCTGGCCATTAGAACGATATGGCACTATCATGGAGAATATCTATGGCTCAACAGAAGGATTATTGTGGATCTAGTGCTGATCCACCAGATCACAAGTTTAAGTGTGAAGGGCCCTGACCCTCAACAGTTTTATCCAGGAAAGGCCTTAGATCATTCCTTAGCAAAGCGCACCAAAGAATCGTATGGAGAGGTAGAAAAAGGAAAGTGATTTTACAAGGTAGCCTCTATACAGGATGGTGTAGTGCGCCGTGCTTGTCAACTCTTAGTTGGCAAGCTAGTGAGGAAGAACCGCCCCACACAGGTCACAAGGTTCGTGGTGGACCTCGCAGGAAAGTGTGTGGAGGGCATGTAGATGAACTGGGTGAACTACCTCATCAGTGAATTATAAAAGTATTTTCGCAAAGCCCAGGACTTGGGATATGAATTTCACTACAGTTGGTTGATCATCTTGATCGCATTTATCGCTTGGAAAATGCCTAAAGGAGCTACCTTCCCAGATATCGAACCTACGGAGCCCCTGGCCGCTTAGTTTTCCACCCTGTGGTATACTAATGACATGACAAAGCAGTGGCAGTCCAATGCTGTGTCTCATGGATATTATCAACAGTTGAAGGTCGCCATCGAATTTGTCCTGCGTATGACACTGTGCACCCTGCATCAGTGCCAACCCATAGAAAAGTTCGGCGTTGATCCCCACTTCATTTACATCATCGCACGAAGATATGAGCACCACGAAGAATTGCAGTCATACTACAAGCTGACGGATGAAGATATGGAGAAAATTACAAATGAATGGCCAGAAGAATTTCTTGTACCTGTCGCCGAAGCAGAGTTATCTCACACTAACACCATAGGAAGCTCGATAGTTACATGATTTGAACATGTCGGACAGTCCAGTGGGATGAAGAAGCAGAAAAATTAGGTTGATGTCCAGGACATGGAGAGTGACGAAGAGGACAAAACTTCTGGAGATAAGGAGTTTGGCTCGCCAGGAGGAGGAGAGGACGAAGCAGAAGGACGAGGAGGAGGAGATGAAGGAGAATAAGAGAAAGGAGGAGGCAAAGCTACACCACCTGAAGATCCCCTTGTTGGGACAGTGACACTGCAAAAGAGGAAAGTTTCTCTGAAGAAACCTTCAGCAAGGAAGAAAACATGCACCAATAAGCAACAGTTGGAATCCACTATCATTGATGACGTCATCAGTTTGGTCTGCAGAGCTATGGAGGACACCTCTAAAGACATGTTACAGAGATATGGAGAGAAGCAGGAGGAGTTATACAGAAGGATTGAGATAAAATTGAAGGAAGTGTAGTAGGTTGTTTGTTTGGTCTGTGCAGTACCTAATGTGTCGTCTGTGCCTTCCTCATCACATACTGTAGAATTGGGGGATGAACCAGCCAAATTAAGAAGGCTTGCAAATGTAACAGAAGCCTAGTTCTAGAGAGCTCAGGAAGAGAAGGTGAAGGATACAAAATCCTTGCAAAAGGAGAAAGATGAAGTCCTAGTAAAATTATGAGCGGTGCAAGATAGCGTAGATGCCCATGTAAGCAAGAAAGCAGAGCTTCAAGAGGAAAAATCCTAGCTACAGAGGGAAAAAGAGAATTTGCTCGCATAACAGGCCATGGTCAAAGAAGCGGTAAGTAAAGCATGTCGCTCTGTGCCAGGATTGGTACAGGAGGAGAAAGAGTCTGTCGAAGCTCAAGTAGTGAAGCTCGCATAGACCCTCCAGCAGCTTCAGACTAGGATAACTGAACTAGAGGCCCGAATAATGTCGAGCACCCCGCAGGAGGTGCGTGACCAAAGCGAGGAGACTTCCAAAAAAATAGTAGCAAGTATTAGATCCCTCACCTTGGCATGTAAACAGTTGAGTGACAGAAGCACCCAGACATATGAATGCATCGTCGAGGATCCAAAGCTAAAGAATCTAGAAGCGCAGCTACAGGAGGCATAGCAGCAAGCATTTTCGTTGCAGGTGTAGATGAAGTTTCTCACCATAGTGGAAAGGATGAAGAGATCCCATGAGCAGCGCACAGTACAGCAACAGATCACTATCCTCCGGGGTAAGGTGATGGAAGTAACACATAAGTTACAACTTGTGCCTGATGAATCTTGCAAGGAGTTTGAGGAGATCGATGGTGAGGGTTCACAATTAGATCAAGTAGTTACAGTAGTAGAACAACGCATGGAAGGGCCTGTTACAGAGTAGTCAGTTCAGGAGCTCGCTAAGCAGGAGGCTCAGGTAAGGCAACAAATCAAGGCAGCTCAAGTTAAGCTCAAGGCCTTCGAAGCAGTATTGTATGAACCTAAGTGACTTGGGATGAGTCACAGGTGAGTGTTGGGAGCTTGTTGGCCCTCAACCAAGTTTTGGGGAAACTTTGGTCAGTTTTGGCCCACTTTGGACTTCGACACGATGGTCGAAGAAGGATTGCTCATGCAGAGATGAGATCGCAGATCTCACCGATTTTGAGGGGTATGTGGACCCAGTAAAGGTTCCTCTAGGGTTTTGTAACAGGTTTATGGGATGTTGGCCCATGGGGTTTTCCCATGTTTAGGCCTCATTGTAAGGGTTTGTAAAATATAAATAAAGAAGAATGTATTGTAGAAGTAGAAAAACAAAGCTAAGTGCAAGTAGTTCGAGTTTCTTTGTGCAAAGGAATGTATGTGCGTTGAGGCTTTGTGCTCAACTATGATTTTGTAAAAGGTGCTAAATGTTGTGATAGAGAGTTGGGCTCTGTGCATTGACCTAGTTTTGGAAGGAGGATCTAGTTCTTAGTGCATAGATCTCCAGTCTTGTGCAAAGTTTGACTTTGTGGCTTAGTGCATAGGACTGAATGGATGTAAGATCTTGGCTAGTAATAAAGAGGCAAAGCGGTTTGTGGACGTAGCCCCACCCTAGGGTGAACCACGTATATCTGGTGTCTCATGGTTTGCTTTGTGTTGTGCTATTTTTGTTATGAATCTGCTTAGTGCTTTGATTATGATGTGTAATAGATAGATCCTTTGTTGCTTAAGTACTTTACTTGTGTTAAGGTTAAATGAATGCTATATTTAACTTATAATGCTAAGTGTTAACTGCTCAGGGTATATTATCATTTGTTCTTACTGCGTCGATCTATTTTTTATTATGTTCTGCGGTGTTAATAAGGTTAATAAACTAATGCATGTAACTTCCTAAGCATTAACATAATATTATGCAAAGTACTCTTGTCACGGATTCGTCTCCCAACCTGGTTACAGACACTTGCGTCATGTAACCCCCCCTGCTTCTACCTCGGGTGAGACTTTGTCTGCTTTGCAGGTGTTGCCGAAAGGGCCGGTAGTTGGGGTTTTGTCGATTCGTTGTTAAGCGTTGAACCTTGGGTCTGCCCCTGTGCCAACAAGATGACTGCCTCATTATACTCTATCTAGATACAAAGTAGGTCTATGCAAAATTAGAAAAAAGATGTCTGACTTTTCCTTACTCAATGCTTTACAAGACCAAAAAAAAAACATATCAGAATTCAATGCACCTTCATCGACATTCATAAAAACCTATTATGTCTTTGGGATACATAAAGTGCAAGCACTAAAATTCTATTACATCAATTTAAAACTAGGATTCATGAAAATATTCTCAGGAGTGATTTTGGTGAGTTTCTGTGATTTTCCAAATTCCTTTTTCCAATTCTTGTCCAGATTTTGATAATTCGTCCACCTTTGTATTCCTGCTCCTATAGAGATATTCAAAAGTGATGTGAGTGAAATCATAAATGTTGCACTTGACTTCTTGGGATAGAGGAAGTAATGTGAATTTTTGCAAATCTAAGACTCCATTCATCCATTGTATGACCAACAGAGAATCCCCATAAATGTGAATATGAGAAATGTCCTTTTCTTTTCCCGGGCTAAGCATAGGGTGAGCTCGAGAGCTATCATTTCACAAAAAATATTAGTTTCATTTCCTATGCTCACTGAAAAGGAAACGTTGTGGTCCCTTAAGAGATGTAGAAGATCTATATCTTCTCTCCATGGAGGATTTCTTTGAGAGGGCCCATCAAAAAAATCCCAAGGCATGTCCATATTTAATGGGTTGTGGGATATCCTTGCGAGAGAGTGGGAATTTGAGCGTCGGGGGAAGGATGAGAAGATGTTTAGACTTTGTATATCACATTTCAGTGGAATTATCTCGTTATCTTTAAACAACAATGAGTTCCTTGCTAACTAGACTCCCCAAGATATGGTAAGAGGAAGGGCATTGTAATTTGAAGTTGTTGGGTTGGAAACCTAGGTTTTTAGAGCTTCATCTATTGAGTTTCCTTTCCAATCATTTTTCAGCCTTGTTATCATGTTTTCTTCCTTCCATACCTCTTTAGAATAGCTACAAAACAAGATTATATGAGAGTTTGTTTTAGACTATGTCTTACATAAGCAACATCTTCTCGAACCTTCAAAACTTCTCTTTGGGAGTATATCATGAGTGAGGGATTTGTTATATAAGAAGAACCACATGAATATTTTTTATTTTGTTGGGAATTTGAGTTTCTAAAGCTTTTTCCACCACCAGACCGGTGGATCTTCCCTGCCCTCTTAAGCTACAACTTTGTATCCAAATTTCAACTCATCATTTCTAAGTGGATTCATAAACCAAATGATTTGATCATCTTCCTTAGTTATAATCGCAAAAGAAATTTTGAGGATTTGTGTGTAATTATCCCATATAGCCACATCTTCCTCTCTAAGGCTAATTTATCTCCAATATATCCAACATTGCTTCCTCATGTCCTAATTCCTATGAGCTATCCATCTTAACAAATGGCAACCTTTTCTTTGGAGCTCACTTTTTAGATGTGCTTGAAGTTTATATGCTTCCTTGCATCCTATTCAAGGGTCTAATACTATGAGTACTTGCACTCCCCTTCCAATATTCTATACTAGTTGTAGCATCCCCCAGCCCAACTGAGGGACATTACGATGTGGAATATACATAAAAATGAATTTTTTGCTAACTAATTAAATTCATTTATAGTTAACTCATTTCTTGTAGCTTTCAGCTACAAATTAAAACAGATTTAGCTACTGTCTATAACCATAAAATGGATGCTTCTACAACATGCTAATAATCAACATGAAACGCAGCTAAATAGCTCATTACAATGACATTTAATTATTCTCATCTACAGAGAGTTCATCAACAACAATAACACATGTAAATAACTCAACATCATGATAAAACACTTATCTTTAAACAAGAGTTGTGCAACCAGTTGCTTGGGGTGGATGTTCCACCCAACCATAGACTGATTGTTCCAAATCTCAACATCCAGTCACCCCTGAGTTGAGGCTAGTAATCCACAAAAGAGGGTGGTCTCTCATAGTCCACTCACAGCTCATGAGAATCACAACCCAACTGATATTCTCCGACAACTATCATGATTTTCCACTAGCTCTCTTCCTCTTGACCTGTCCAACCCAAGGAATGTACCCCTTCACTGATCTATGTCCCTCAAGCATACCATTTATTTATCAAGGTCTCTCTAGAACATGCATCTAGGAATGTCGCAGCTGGGAATTCAAGGGAAATTGTTGCTAGGAAAATTATCAGCAAACCAACGATAAACACTTGTTGTTTTAATGCAACTCACATAGGGGTTCAATCTTCAAGCTTGACAACCTAGCTCTTCAGTTTTCCAACTCCAACTATGTTCAATCATGCTCTAGAATTCACCCTCCATGGTTGCATTAGCTTCAAGCTCTGTTTCTTCCTCTACATTCCCTTCCCATGCACAAACTTGACTAACTAAAAACTATTGTCCCAACCCATATGAATTTCCTCTCTTTGGCTTGCCTTTATTAACTCACACTCTTCCTTAAGTTGATTGTACTCAACCCCCATGTGCCCAATAACTTTGGGATGTGACCACTCACACCCACCCTCTTACATGTATTCAATGATTGGCTTTTGGAACACTCAATCAAAATTGGAAGGTTCATATACAAATAGCAGATTTAGGGAAATGGGTTGAACTAATGTACATGGGTATTTCCCCCTTGGACCCCTCTTGGCCATTATCCTAGACACTCCCCTCTCTTGTGGATTAATTCATCCCCCATCTCTTGTCCATGTCTCCTTAGCAGCTAGCATCACATTTTACTATTAAAACATTGAAATACAATTTGCATATTACATCGCTTTGGCAGTAGCCACACATTATATCTATACAAGCAGTAACTAAACTAGGGATTATAGTGGGTATGTTACATTCCCCCTCCCCTACAATTGTGTTCCATCCTCAATGTATTCTATGTCGATATACGTATATGCAAATTTACATCACAATACTTAGAAATAAAAATTATGCAATTTAACAACTCTAGGAGTAGCTCCAACCATCAATCTCTTGTTACAATCAACTTGTTGACCCAAGGAATGAACCATTTGTTTATCAGGGTTAACCCAAGGGATGTGCCATCCATTTATCAAGGCTAACCTAAGGAATGATCCATTCATTTATCAAGGTCCCCAACGCAGTGGTTAGGACTCTGAGATGTGGTTTCGGAACTCTAGTTGCTCAAAATGGAGTCTTGCACTTTGTCTTCTTCAAAATTTTCAAAACTTTGCAGGTACTCTGCCCACATGTTTTCTTCATGCTCCCACGCAGCATCTTCAGGACTGTAGCAGGTCCATTGAACCTTTACCATCCCTATGACTTTTTTCCTGAGCACTTTGACTTTCTGGTCCAGGATGCGTATTGATTCAACTCGAAAATCCCCTTCGTGCTCCACCTGGATCACATTCCAATCAATTATGTGGTTAGGATCAGACAAATATTTCATTAACAATGACACATGAAATACATTATTCACTCTCATGGATGCAAAAAAAGCTAACATGTATGCAACTGACCCTATCTTTTCTAATATTTCAAAAGGCCCACAATATCTTGTTTCCAACTTCGGGTAGCTTCCTAATCTTAGCGAACTTCTCTTTACCTTCACTTTCAAAACACATGTTCCCCCACTTTAAAATATCTGAAAACTTTTTTCCTATATGCATAACTTTTTTGCCTATCTTGGGCAGCCTTTAAATTCTGCTTTCTCTTTGCCATCTGCTCTTCCATTTTCTTTTAACAATTATGGCCCAACAACTGCTCTGTCTGTTGAATTATACCAACTCACTGGTGTGTTACATTTTCTGCCATACAATGCTTCAAACGGATTCATTTTCAATGAGGCCCGATACCCATTATTGTAGAAAAAATCAACTAAATGAATATAGTCTTCCCACTTTTATGGTTGATCCATCACATACATTCTAAGCATGTCCTCAATTATCATGTTAGTTCTTTCTGTTTTCCCATTTGACTCTGGATGATACGTTGTACTAAAATTTAATATTGTTCCAAATCCCTTGAACAAACCTTTCCAAAAATTAGATGTAAACTTTGGATCTCTATCTGGCACTATTGCTTTATGTATCCCATGTATCCTAACAACTTCTGTCATATAAATTTCTGCAATATTTTTTGCCTTGTGTGTAGTCTTTACTGGAATAAAATGTGTTGCTTTAGTCAATTTATCCACTACCACCATGATGGAATCAGGTTGCTTCATTGTTCTGGGCAGTTTTGTAATAAAATCAAATGTAACTACTTCCCACTTCCATTCTAGAATGGTAAATGGTTGTAGCAAAATTGATGGGTGTCTATGTTTTGTCTTTACTTTTTGGCATTCTAGACATGTGGCTATGTAATTAGCCACGTCCTTCTTCATTCATGGCCAAAAGTATTGGCTTCTTACTACTACAATTGTTTTCTAATATCCTGGCTTCCGAAAATATGGCACATTATTCATCTCCTTCAGCACTGCATTTTTCAGCTCCCTGGAATTTGGCACATATACCTTTCCTTTTTACATCAGAATTCCATCCTCCTTCAGTGCATAATAATTAAATTTCTGTTGAAAATTACCTTGATGTAATATTTCTTTTATATTCACATAATGTTGATCTAAACTTGTTGTTGCAATTATTTGATCTTTCATATTTCTCCTGTACATGTTGATGGTTGCAATATGCACTTCGTGAGATCTCCTGTTGAGTGCATCGGCCACTTGATTTTCATTGCCCTTTATATGCTTAATTTCGAAGTCATACTCACTTAGAAATTCCATCCATCTAGTTTTTCTGGCATTTAGTGTTGGTTGCCCAAACAAATGTTTTAGACCACAGTGGTCTATCCTTAGCTGAAATTTCTTCCCTATAAAGTAATGCCTCCACATTTTCATTGCATGTACAACCATTGCTAACTCTAGATCATGGGCAGCATAGTTTCTTTCATGCTCCTTTTTTTTTCTGGATTCATAGCATACCACATGATCCTTTTGACTAAGGACTCCACAAGTGCTTCCTTGCATGCATAGATGCACACAAAAAAATATTCATCCGAGTCTGCAATTTTAAATATTGGGGCACTTGTCATTATTCCCTTCAACTGTTGAAAACTCTCTTCACACTTGGAAGTACATTCGAACTTCACTCCCTTTTTTTACAAAGAAGTGATTGGACTTGAAATCTTTGAAAAACCTTTTGTGAATCTTCGGTAATAACCGACAAGACCCATGAATGATCTGACCTCTGTCACATTCTTTGGCGTTGGCCATCCTCTAATGGCCTCTATCTTCTCACGATCAACTTCTATCCATGTTGTTCATATTATATGCCCCAAGTAGTGAATCTTATTTTGATTAAAGATGCACTTAATTAGCTTAGCATACAATATATGCTCTTTGTTGGCACAGGGGCAGACCCAAGGTTCAACGCTTCAACATCGCACCAAAAAACCCTAACTACCAGCCTTTTTGGCAACACCTGTGAAGCAGGCGAAGTCTCACCTGAGGTAGATGCAGGGGGGTTATAGGACTCGGGTGTCTGTAACCAAGCTGGGACATAGATCTGTGATAACAATACTTCGCAAAGGACTTTAATAACACTTAGAAGATGATAAGCATTAGTTCATTAGCTTCATTAACATCACAGAAAAAACCCTAAGGTAGATCAGCATAGTAACAATAAAGATTAAACACTTATGCCACTTAGCACATAGCATTCAAGTTAAATCTAGAATTCATTCTCAAGTAAAGCACTAAGAAACAACAAATCTATCTATCATATATAACAATAATGCACTAAGCAGATAAATAACATGAATAACACAGCACAAAGCACACCAAAGACACAAGATGTATGTGGTTCACCCCAGTGTGGGGCTACGTCCACTAACTGCTTTGTCTTCTTTATTATTCTTCAATCTCTTACATTCATTCGCTTTTGTGCACTAAGCCACAGAGCCAAGCTTCGTCGGAGACAAGAGATATGCGCACTAAGCATCAGATCCTCCTTCCCAAAATTAGGTCAAGGAACGCCAACTCCTTTATTGAGCACAAAGCCTTACATACGTATTTTGTTACAAAAAGCAACTCAAAACTACTTGCACTTAGCCACTTAGAATTCGCTCTAAGTCTCTCACATCGCTTCTCTCCTTCTTCTACCTTACAATCTTACTTATTTATACTTTTACAATAAGGCCTAATCATGGGTAAACCCATGGACCGACATTCCATAACCCATTACAAAAACCATAAGGAACCCCTTGTTGGGTCGACAAAGCCCAGAAACAAGTGAGATCTGCGATCTCAGCTCCACCTGGGTGCTCCTCCTTTGACCAACCTATCGAAGTCCAAAAAGTGGGAAACCTGACCAAGGTTTCCTCAAAACTTGGTTGAGGGCCAACAGGCCCTCAACACTCACCTGTGACTCGTCTCGAATCACTCAGGTCTGGGCAACATTGCTTCAAAGGCATCGAGCTTCACTCGAGCTGCCTCCACTTGTTGCTTCGCCTGAACCTCCTGCTCAGTGATCTCTTGGATCATATGCTCTGTAACAGGCCCTTTCAGGCATTTTTCCACTGTTGCAACCACTTGGTCCAGTTGTGAGCCTTGTCCCTCAATTTCTTCGAACACCTTGCAAGCTTCATCGTGCACAGGTTGCAGCTTCTGCACAACTTTTATTACCCTACCCTAGATGGTAGTAATTCGTTGTTGTACCGCACATTGTTCCTAGGACCTCTTCATTCTTTCTACCGCAGTGAGTAGCTTCATATGCACCTGCATGGATGAGGCCTATTATTGCACCTCCTATAACTGTGCTTCCAGTTTCCTTAGCTCTGGGTCTTCTACGAGGCATTCATAAGTCTGCATGCTTCTGTCGCTCAACTGTTTGCATTTTGATGGGAGGGATCTGATTCTTGCAACTGCATTCTTAGTGGCGTCCTCCCTCTGATCGCGCACCTCAAAGTGCTTGGTACTACTTGGACCTCCAATTCTGTTATCCTCGCTTAAATCTGCTAGATGGTCTTAGCAAGCTTCACCACTTGAATCTCAATCGATTCTTGTTCCTCATGTGCCAAGCTTAGCACAGAACAAAGTGATTTATTCACTGCTTCTTTGACCACAGTCTGCTATGTGAGAAGTTGGTCCTTTTCTCTCTGTATCTTCGCTTTATCCTCCTCGAGCATCACTCGAAACTCATCTCTCTCATTTTCATAGGTAGTTACACAGTACCACGCTATGCGTAATTATTTTAAGGATTCATCCTTCTCTTGTTTCAAGGCTTTCATAGCTTTCTCCTTCTCCTCCTGGATTCTCTGAAGTCGAGCCTCTATCGCATCTGCTAATCTTCTCAGTTGGGTTGGTTCATCCCCCAATTATGTAGTCTCTGATAAGGAAGGCGCAATAGGTAGTGCATGGATCAATTGGATAGCTTGTTGTAGCTCATTCAGTTCCTTTTCGACCCTTCCATACAACTCCTCCTGCTTCGCTCCATATCTCTGCAAGAGATCTTCGAACGTATCCTCCATCGCTCCACGGACCAAGCTGATGTCATCCTCTGTGAGTGTGGCCTCTATCTGGGGCTTGCTAGCGCGTGTATTCTCTCTTGCTGAAGGTTTATGCGGGGAAACCTTCCTCTTCTATGGTGTTATTGTTTCAGTAAGGGGATCTTTCGGCAGTGTAGCTTCACCTTCTCCTTGATTTTCTCCTTCATCCCCTCCTCCTTGTCGATTTTCTTCGTCTCCTCCTACTAACAAGCCAGATCCATTTTATTCAGAGGTGTTGTCCTCTTCATTAGTCTCTATATTTTGGACTTCCTCCTTTTTCTTCTTCTTCTTCATCCCACTGGACTGTTGGACATGCTCAAACTGGGTGACCAAGGGGATTCCTATAATGTCAACGTCGGAGAGTTCGTCATTAGCGATAGGTGTCTGAAATTCCTCCGGCCATTCCTTCATGATCTACTCCATCTCTTCATCTGTCAGCTTGTAATATGATTGTAACTACGCCTTGCTCTCATCTCTACGCACAGTGATATAGATAAAATGTGGATCTGCGTGGAAATTGGCTATCGGTTTGTATAGAGTAGGGTGTGCGGTGTCATGCATGGGAATGACTCGATGACAACCTTCAATTGTTGATAATATGCATGTAACACGGCATTGGACTTCCATTTCTTCAACATGTCGTTGGTGTACCACAAGGTGGAGAACCTAGCGGCCAACGGCTCTGATGGTTCGATCTCCGATAAGGTGGCTCCTTCCAGCATTTGCCAAGCGACAAATGTGATTAACATGATCAACCAGCTGAAGTGGAATTCATATACCTTATCCTGAGATTCGTGGTAGTCTTTCTCAAGTTCGTTGATGAGGTAGCTCGCCCAATTAAACTGCATTCCCTCCACACATTTTCTTGTGAGGTCCACCATGAACCCGGTGACCTGTGTGGGGTAATCCTTTCTTAAAATCTTGCCAGCTATGAGTTGGCAAGCGAGGCGCACTGCGCCATTCTGGATAGAGGCTACCTTGTAGCCTCGCTTTCCCTTTTCGACTTCGCCATAAGCCTCCTTGATGCACTGTGCCAAGGAGCAGTTTGAGACCTTCCCTGGGTAAAACTATTGAGGGTTGGGTCCCTCCATGCTCAATCCTATAATTAGTTGGATCAGCGTCAGATCCACAGTAATCTTTCGGTCAAGCCACAGGTATCCGCCATGGTAGCACGATAAGAGGATTTTAACGCAAGCATTAACCTCCTGGTGACTGCCAAAATGGGGAATCTTCATCACATTTAGTATAGTAGACTATGCCAGCTCCTTAATCCATGGCTGGGAAACCAGGCAAGGCTTCTTCCCAGTTGTCTTGGTCAAATATTGGTGGGGTGTGACCATAGCGTAGTTCTTTCTATCTCCAAGGTTGAAGTCATTTTTCTTTAGTAGTGGGATCTATCCCAACTGACTCCCAACTACTCATATTCCTTTCAGGATGTACACGGTGATCAGAGTGTACTCGAAGTCCCGTGTGATGTTGTCGTAGTTAACCGTGCCAGCCAAGGGAGGGATATAATCTGGTAAGATCGACGGGATCTACTTCGCATTAGCCAAATTACTGTGATGCTTACTTCGCTGCTCAGTCGCGGGGTTGACACGGCCCAAGTGACGTCTAGTCGAGGGGGAAGCCTGCAGTCCCCTAGTCAACGTCGCCTGTACTCCTTCGGATAATGGTTTTTCAGCCATCATCTTCTTAAGAACCTCCTCGATGGACTTTTCTAGCTTAGTGGGTTCGCCTGACATTCTCACTTTTAAACAGACAGGTCAAGGAAGGCGAATGGACAGGTGGGGTAAACAAATGGATGGTGAGGTCTTGCTTGATATAACACAATTCAATACACAATCAATTCTTTTCTTGTCTCAGATAATCACGGGTGGAAAAAAGTGGTCCCGATGCAGCGTCCGATGGGTTAAATAAGCGAGTGTCGCAACGGATTCTTCCAACGGGTAGGAATGCTTCCATCAATGCAATTTTTTCTTATTATGGCGTGGTCTCAACATCCCAAACGTGGTCCATCCGCCCATAAATTCATTTCCTAGTTGTTTTGGAGCATCGTTCTAACGGTCGGGGTACCTCCACGATCATATAGCTTCATCGGGGCAAAGTCCCATTCTTTTCGGTCCTGCTGTTCTGGCGAGGTTCAAATCCTGCAAACCTGCCTCCTGCAAAGTCTTCCATTTCTTCTCTATAACTTCCTGTATCTTTTCCAACTTGGCTTTCTTCTTACTGAGCTTCCTTGCCTTCTTTCCTGTGATCTGAGTCTTTCTAACTGTTTCTGGATTCCTCTTTCCATTCTTATTCTTATTTTCACCTAGCATAGTGACTTCGCATTGTTGATGTGTTCTCAAAGGGTTCGAAGTTAATATCCCTTCTCTTATTAACTCCTAGGTGGGAATTCTTCTTTTTTGCATGGATAGGTCCTTCAAATCTTCTTGTGTTCTTTCAACCTTGACAGCTAATTCTCTTGCCTTCTGTTGCTTCGACTTATCCTCTCTTTCTTCTATTAGTCGGTCTATTTTTCTAACTATGAAATCCCTTAGTCCTTGTTTTTTCTTTTTTGTGGCTTCTTCCTCTACTTTCCTTCTGATGTGATCTTTATTAATCCAAGTCTTTCCTAGCGGGGCGTTGTTCTCAACAAACTTAATGACTTCAAATTCCTCTTTAGTCGATGTTCCATGAGTAATAATAGTTACATTAGTAACTCTTCCACATAAGGTTATCATCTTTCCCTTGAACAAGCCTATCCTTCCCAATGAAGGTATCACAGTAGGCTTTCCCAAAATTTCCCAAGTGTCTTATGTCATAATATTCACTTGTGTTTCCTCATTCAAGACACAATCTATGTCGAAGTCTCTTGTTCTTTCATTTATGCGTTGTTTTACTTTCAATATCTCTAGTAAACTGACATCTTTGTGATCATTCATCATTTCTTTCAACTGTGATATCATAGTCTGAGTTTTCTATGACTCATTCTCTTGATGATTCTCTAACATACTCTTATTCTCTTGACTTCCTTCATAGTTTTCTTGTCTCATGTTCATTTTTTCAACTTTAGCAATCATTCTTGGACAATCCTCAACTTCATGACCAACAATTTTACAACAAAGACAAATAGGGCATGTACTAGGGCATTCCTTAGCAAGATGTCTCAGTCTTCTACAGTTATAACATAGTGTCAATCCTCTCTTTCTCTTGTAAGTTCCCCAACCTCTCATGTACTGTGCACTAGGATCACACTGCTAGACTTGCAATCTGTAAAAATTCTTTCTAGGTTCCTGCATCCACTTATTAGTCTAAAATTTATTTCTATGCATAGGAATAACATATATTTATTCATTTCCATTAAATTTATTCAGATCAACTCTTTCTTCCAATTGTGCCCTAGCTTTCAGACTAGGATTGAATCTATTAAACATACCTAAATTCATGCTTTTGAAACAAAAACTTTCACATATCTTACTCTTATCAAAGCACAAAGCTTTACCTCTTTTAAGATCTTACCTCTTTTCTTCAGATCGAGTTTCTTTCTTAGCAAAGAGATTTGCAACTCAAGTAGAATACTGCGCACTACAGCAGCAGATCTACACACAGAGCTTCTCTTTTTCTTTACTTCAGTTCCCAGCAATCACAGTTTCAGATCCTGGCAACAGAACCATTTGTTGGCACAGGGGTAGACCCAGGGTTCAACGCTTCAATAGTGCACCAACAAAACCCTAACTACTAGCCCTTTTGGCAACACCTGCGAAGCAGGTGAAGTCCCACCCGAGGTAGAGGCAGGGGGGGTTACAGAACTCAGGTGTTTGTAACCAAGCTGGGACATAAATCTGTGATAACAATACTTTGCAAAGGACTTCAATAACACTTAGAAGATTATAAGCATTAGTTCATTAGCTTCATTAACATCGCAGAAAAAACCCTAAGGTAGATCGGTGCAGTAACAATAAAGATTAAACATGTCTTCCACTTAGCACATAACATTCAAGTTAAATCTAGCCTTTATTCTCAAGTAAAGCACTAAGAAACAGCAGGTCTATCAATCATATATAACAATAAGGCACTAAGCAGATAAATAACATGAATAACACAACACAAACCACACCAAAGACATAAGATGTATGTGGTTCACCCCAGTGTGGGGCTACGTCCACCAACTGCTTCGTCTTCTTTATTATTCTTCAATCTCTTACATTCATCCGCTTCTATGCACTAAGCAACAAAGCCAAGCTTCATCGGGGACAGGAGATCTGTGCACTAAGCACGAGATCCTCCTTCCCAAAATTAGGTCAAGGCACAGAGACAACTCCTTTATCGAGCAAAAATCCTTACATACGCATTTTGTTGCACAAAGCAACTCAGAACTACTTGCACTTAGCCACTTAGACTTCGCTCTAAGTCTCCCACATCGCTTCTCTCCTTCTTCTACCTTCCAATCTTACTTATTTATATTTTTACAATAAGGCCTAATCATGGGTAAACCCATGGGCCGACATCCCATAACCTATTACAAAAACCCTAAGGAAACCCTTGTTGGTTCCACAAAGCCCACAAAACAAGTCAGATCCACGATCTCAGCTATGCCTAGGTTCTCCTTCTTTGACCAGCCTGTCGAAGTCCAAAAGGTGGTCAAACATGACCAAGGTTTCCTCAAAACTTGGTCGAGGGCCAACACTCTCTTAAAACTTGCATCACCATTCTTAAATGTTTCTCATGTTCTTCTTATGATTTAGAATAGATGAGTATATCATCTAAGAACACAATCACAAACTTGTCCAGGTACTCCCTGAACACTCCATTCATCAAACACATAAAGACTGTTGGGGCATTTGATAGCCCAAATGGCACTACCGTAAATTCATAATGCATGTATCTTGTTCTAAATGTTGTCTTATTGGTGTCTTCTTCTTTTATCCTTACTTGATGATAGCTTGATCTCAAGTCAATCTTTGAAAAGATTCTTGCACCTTTCAGTTGATCAAACAAATCATCAATTCTGGGAAAACTATACTTATTCTTTATGGTGACCTTATTATGTTTTCTGAAATCAATACACAACCTTAAGGTTCCATCTTTATTCTTCACAAAAAGAACTGGGGCTCCCCAAGGAAACACACTTGGGCCTATATACCCCTTTTTTAACAACTCTTCAAGTTTCATCTACAACTCCTTTAATTCTGGTGTGTCCATTATGTAAGGTGTCTTAGACATTATGGTAGCTCCTGACACCAAATCAATAGAGAAATCAATGTCTCTCTTCGGTGGAAATCCTAGAATTTCACTAAAAACATCTTCAAAATCCCTCAAGATTGGACGGTCTTTGATACTTGCCACTTTTTCTTTGGTTTCCTCCTCCATGTGGGCTGTAAAAATATGACATCCTTTTTTTAAACTCTTCTTCAACTGCATAGTTGAAATCTCTCTGACAACTACAACTCTTGGAATGCCTTGAATCTTTCCTCACTTCCCTTCTTCATCAAGACATGTGATTGTCTTGTTGTAACAGTCTAGGACAACATGGTGTTTTTCTAACTAATCCATGTCAATTAGACAGTCATATGAACCCAATGGTATGATGTTTACATCTACCTTTGTGCTAAGTCCATTCATGTTTATTTGACAATCTTTAACCAACTCATTGATTTTCCTCTTAGCCTCTGTGGCTAACTAAACTAACCAAGATTTCTTATGCTTACTTCTTTGCAAGTGAAATCTTTCAACAATGTTAGTATTTATGTAACTATGGCTATCTCCAGAATCAATCAAAATTTCTATGGGTTGGTTATCAATCTTACCTTTCACTTCAATCATGGGGGATTGATACTCTGGATGCTTGTTGTCCAAGGCTGCATAAATCCTTCGCATGCTTCCTCCCATGTCTTCAATTGTTTCAACCTCTTGAATGTTGTCGACAAYCATCATTCTTTCTCCTTTGTGAGGGCAGACCCTATATAAGTGATTTCCCTCACATCCCCAACATTGAACAAGTTATTTCCTTGGCCTTTTCCCAAATTAATCTGCATTCTTTTKCTCATKTTGGGATGACTGTCCTTGTTGATTTGCTTGGAAGTTATTCCTAAAAAAGGKTGTCTTAAAACCTTTCTTCCTTTGATCATTTTTCCCTTTCATCTTATCATTCCAAGTCTTTTGGAAGACTAACCTTCCTCTATTCTTCTCATAAATATGCCTTTCTCTCCTTATGGTTTCCTCCAAAGTCTTGGGATTATCATATTATATCTTGTCACTATAGAAGGAGGGTAACCCACTTAGAAACCTTTGGATTTTGACCTTCTCATCCTTGATGAAGTCAACATACTTTAACAATTCAAAGAACCGCTTCTCATATTCCTCCATTGTCATGGTTCCCAACTTGATTTCAAAGAACTACTTCATCTTTCTCTCATAGTAATGCTCGGACAAATATTTCTCTTGGAAATAGCCTTTGAAGTGCCTCCATGAGATCTTCTTCTCATAAAGGTTATTGGCTTGCTTAAGTTGATCCCACCACATGGTTGCCTTTTCTTGCAAGTGGTATATGGAAATTCTAACTTCTACCCAGGATGGGTAATCATGCAGTTGGAAATATTTCTTCATTTCCAAAAACCAAGCCTCGACCTCTTCACCCTTCCTGTGTTCACTATTGAAAGCATGTGGCTTGGTTTTCCTGAGTTCACCTTGCAATATGTCTACCTTAGTCCTTCTTCTTTGCCTCTAAATAGGAGACACACTTGGTCTACTCCCTGGCCCTAAACTTGCATGAGTTCTTCTAGTGGACTACCTTGGAGAATGATGGAGCATGCTCTTGCTTCTTGAATACCTATCATTTCCACGATCATCCCTTTTCCTGTGAGATCTTGATGCGAACACTTGAATAGCACTAGTGGCTTCCTTGGTGCCAAAATCCTTGTTGACTTACTTATGCAACATGTTCAAACTTTCAAGTATCTCCTTCTGAGCCTTCATGATTATTTCATTATCATCCATGTAGCTTTGCACTTCCCTATGTAGACTTCTCATAGTGACAGGCTCTTGCCTATCTCTTCTTCCATTTGAATCTGTCTCAGCTTTCCCCATGCTGAAATGCAAACCTCTAATCTCTTCCTCATGGCTGTAAGATCCTTGATCATATTCCATAACTCCAGTCCTCATATAAGAACCAAAGTTGTTTTTTTGTACCTCTAATTCTACAAGAAATGTGCATATAATAATTATTGTTAGAAATATACATAGCATAAAACATTTCATCATACAAAATATAGGTCATTTCTTCATCAATTTATGAAGGACACATTGCACCAATTCAAATTTTGATTTTCTTGATGCATTCCTCCCCAAAACAGCTTCCCAACGACTATACTCATGCCTCAATTGGAATTCTAAGTGACAAGTTACAACAATTACATGTTGCAATTCCACTGTTTTTACTGCTATAGAATTTTGTTTATTAATTTTTGAGAAATTAGCTGCCCAAATCAAAATTCTGGGTTGATAGATGTTTTCTACTCCTCAAGACCTTTCCAACGACTAGTTGTTTGCTCAAATCTGAGCTAAAAGTTATGGTCTGTAGAAGTTTAGGTTGTTTTACTCAATCTACTCATGTATGCTACATGTGTCTTTTTTCTCTTCCTACACATTTTCAGGTACCCATAACCAAAATCTGACTCAACCACTAGACTCTATGGGTCATCATCTTTTCATCGATTTCTCATGTGCCCCAAATAGACTTCTGAGCATATAGGTATGCCCTCTGGAAGTAATATTGGTGCCAAAATTTACCCTCATTATTTTGGTTGTAACATTCTCATACAAGCTTCGTTTTACAATCATTTAGCTCGTTGGATAGCTCTCTCTGAGTTCTTTTATTTGAGTTACAAAGACACAGTGTACCTTGTTATACTATGTTATTGTGGGTTTTGACTTGCTAAAAACGTCGTTGAGGGCATAAAAAATGCTTCCCAAGTTAATGACCTTCAAAAACCACAAAATTTTGTAAACATTTTGACTATTTTACTATGTTAACTACCCTTTAAATCTTATCCGTCAATCCCAATTCACAATGCACAACAACCGTTGATCCGGCCTTGTCGACCATCGAAAATTGGCATCATCCTTTGGGCGCACACATCATTTTTCCCCAACTACCGATGCGACTTTCGGCCATCGACGCATCTCCTGGACAACCGACTTGCACACAATTCCAACCCGACCGAAATAGTCATCGATCATGGGTTGTCAATGATATTTTTTGGCGAATGAAACTCTCATCCACTTTTTTTGACGCTTTACCATCAGCCCATCGATGATCGGTGATCCCCGATGGTTTTTGAATATTCTCTCCCAAATCGGCCAACCTAACCAATGGTCATCGACCACTTCTATTGGCTGATGTGGCACGATACATGGATGTTGACGTGGCATGACATATCATCATGAGGTGTCAACTTGGTTGACTTGGTATGACACATGGATGATGGCATCTTCACCCTCCTTCCCCCATCGGCCATTGGTCAATTCTCTTGAACAACTCGAACACATTGCCAACTTCGGTCGAGCTAGAATGATCGATGCATCGGCCATCAACGACTTCTCTTTCTTGATTCAAATGTTTCGCCAAAATCAATCGACCCTCGACCATTGACCCATAAACCATCAATGATGTTCGTTGGTGATTGAAAATACTTCGTCGGATTTGGTCGACCCCTGACCGTCAGCCATCGACGGTCAGAGATGTCTTATGGTCGACCCAAACTCTTTGTTGTTTCGATCGATCTGTCCATCAGTTGTCGGACATCGACATTTTCTCTTGTCTAATTTCCAACACTTCGTCAAACTCCTCGATCTGACCATCTACCGTCGGCTGATTCTACTATTGAAATTCTCCTTTAGAAAAATTTGATCGCAGTCCAGGCAAATCTGGATCGTTGATCTCCTTCAACCTCCAAAGACCGAAATTGAATCTCGATTGTTGATTTGATCAATCTTCCAAATGGTCGAACTATTAGGATCCGATCCTAACCCCTCTTTAGGGGTCATTAGTTAGTAGGATATGTTTTCTGTGTAATAAAGGTTGAAAATAGTTAATAAGGCCTAATAAATAAAGGAGATTAAGTGAATGTAAGAAGACCTAATAGAAGCTTTCGCTTCTATAAATATCTTCCTCTGGAAGTTTCCTTAGAAGGTAGAATTAGTATAAATAAGAGTAGGGGGTATTGGATATTTTTGTCTTGGAGATTATTGTAATAGATCTTTGCTCTGCTGGAGGTTTCCCCCTCGAAGAGGCAAGTGAACATTGTTATATTAATAAAGGTGTTATTTTTGGTGTTATTATGGTATTGATCTATATATAATCTTGTTGTTTCATCACAGCTTGCTAAATATTTATGTTTTGCATATTATAATTCATCTGGTATATTGCAAGTGGTATGAGAGCTCCTTTCTGGGCAGAACTTGTGGGGTAAATTTTTTTCAGGGTAGAGACATATTATGGCATCTTTAAAATACATAGATCTATTGTTCCATGCATAAACTCGTGGTCGGGGAATCATACATGTAGGAACTACAAGTGGTACTTAAGCGCACATTGTTGGCCACCTTGTAACCCATGTTAGTGCATCAAACAACACTTGTATATGGATCGACCTAGATATCCTAAATCCCTTCGTAGATAAACCAATTGGCCTCCTTACTCCTATAGTGTCACTGAGAACAACACTGGGGAATATACTCTCTAGTACCTGGGTAATCGAGTAGTACGGCTAAGGGTATGGTCTAACCTCCTTAGTTGGTGCCCTGAGATATTGGGTCGAGTACTACTATTCGACCCCACACGTATATAAGAGATCTATATCACAGTGCAAACCCTTTCCTATAGATACCCTGTAAACCCTAACCCTTGGGATAACAACAACTGATCTATTACAGTGTGACTTGGCCCCTGCTAAATTTTTCACTGCAGAAACACTCCCAGCCAACATTTTTTATTATTGAGAATTTGGGAATTCCACCACTGCAGAAGTATTCAAGGCGGAGTATAACTCTGCAGGAGTAAAAAATAAAAAAAGTTTGGGGCTCACTCGCACCCTTATTTGTGACCTAGTCCATTGGATCCCTCTCTTCACTCTACTCGTAGTACCCTTCACTTTTAAGCCTTTTTTTTCCCGCAGTCCCAACCCTTTCTAGGAAACCCTTATTTTCCACCTATCCCATTGGACTCCTCTCTTTGTCCCGATCACCCTGGTACTTATCACTTTTTGTGGCCCCAATTTCCGTCCCGACGCCTCATCTACTACCTAAGCCTCTACCAATCCAACCACCCATGCCCAGACCTAAGAAGACCGAGATTCTAAGTTGGCTCACTTAGAACAGGAAGTGGAATCCCTCCATACTTCCATACGCGTCGAAGTCAAAGATTCCCTACACACAGAAGTCCAAGTAGCCATCCATTATGTCATGCAGTAATTCATGAAAGGTAAGAACATGGATCCCAATGCAAAATACACCCATCATTATCATCATGAGCATACTCATTCGTCCCACTCCCCTTGGGGTTCTCCACACTCTTTGAATAAGGTGCCCAAAGTTGACAAGCATAAATTTAATAGATCCAACCCAGCAGGGTGTGTTTCTCAAATGGAACAACACTTCTCTTTTTATAATATTTAGGATGATGAGACCAAACTCCATGTAGGGGTTTTGTAACTAGATCAAGAACAATGGCAGTGGTGTCAATGGCATAAGAAATGTTATCCAGGAATACCCACTTGGAACATGTTCACTAAAGCAGTTTGTGCCCGATTTGATAGGGAATCGCATTTTTTGGGACGACCCACCAATCTGCGCTAACTGGATCAGTCACATATTTCATCATGGCATTTGAACAGTTGGTTATCCGAACTGAGGGATTATCTGATGCATTTTACCTTGAATGTTTTATCAGTGGCTTAAAGGAAGCCATCCAAGCTCATGTCAACATGCATCATCCTACTACCTAGTTGCAGGCATGCTAATTAGCACTAGAAGCAGAGACCATCCTTCAATCCCCACCCATGAAGGCTGCATTCCTCAATCGTCCTCGCCCCGGGGCTCACCTCTCTCAGACACAAATCTTTAAGGTCCAAAAGGTATCTCCAGCAAAAATGGAGAAATGTCACAATCAAGGACTTTGCTACTATTGTGATGAAAAATATTCACCATGACATAAATGTAGAGAACAAAAGTTCTTCCAGATTGATGCATCAACTTCCTCTCCCTTTGAAGACATCCGATCAGATGAGGCTCCTAACCCAGAGGAGGCTCACCCAAGTGATCACGTCGAAGCTCCAGTTGCAACCCTTGTGGAACCAAAGGAACCTATCATATCTCTTCATTCCCTCTTGGGTATTTCGGCCCCGTATACATTGAAGATCAAGGGATACATCAAACATAGGTCGGTTGTGGTGTTGATTGATAGTGGCAACACCCATAATTTTATTCATCATAGGCTCGTTGAGGAGATCCATTACCTTGTCCTCCTTGTTTCTTATTTTCAAATCCCCATCGTTAATAGTGGTACTATGAAGTGTGGGGGATGTTGTGAGAATGTCAAACTCCAAATGGGTGGTGATCATTTGAAAACCCACATGTTCTCTATTTCCATGGGTGGTTGTGATATTGTATTGGGTGCAAAATGGCTTCGCACTTTGGGACCAATCATAATGGATTATCAAGAATTATATATGAGCTTCACCCAAGACGCTCACATGTACACCCTTCGAGGTCTCCAAGCAGAGTCCCCTGAAATCATCAGCTCTCGCAGGATGGAAAAATTATTGAAGAAAGGCCACCATGATGTGATTTCTTAGTTTCATTCCATCCAGGTCACTGAACAGGCCTCTTAGGTAATTCCTCCTAGCCTACAAATCATCTTGGACAAGTACCCCAAGGTATTTGAGGTTCCCACAGACTTACCACCCTCCAAGGGTGAGCATGATCATAGCATCCCTCTCCTTATGGGCAGTCAACCCCCCAATGTACATCCCTGTAGATATCCATTTGCTTAGAAAAATGAGATAGAAAAGATGGTACAGGAATTATTGGAGGCGGGGGTAATTCGCCCTAGTACCAGCCCATATTCTTCACCAATGGTAATGGTCTTAAAGAAAGAAGGTGCTTGGCGCATGTGTCCTAATTTTTGTGCCCTGAATAAATTGACCATCAAAGAGAAGTTTCCCATTCCTTTCATTTATGATTTGTTGGATGAATTCCAAGGTGCTTGTGTCTTCACCAAATTAGACTTTCGCTCCAGCTATCACCAGATCTGGATGAAAGAGGCAGATATTATGAAGACTGCTTTCAAAACTCCTGAAGCACGTTATGAATATCTTGGTCATGCATTTTGGCCTTTGTAATGCTCCATCCACCTTCCAAAGTCTCATCAATAAATTATTGAAACCGTACCTTCAGAAGTTTGTCCTGGTTTTCTTTGATTACATCCTCATTTACAACTGCACTTGGGATAGCCACCTTCTTCATGTGGACAAAGTCCTTCACTTGTTGCAGGCCAACCAATTGTTTGTCAAAAAGACCAAATGTTCCTTTGGAACCAGCGAAATGGAATATCTAGGACACATTGTGGGTTGAGAAGGGGTAAAAGTGGACCCCAAAAAGATACAAGCTATGCAGGAGTGGTCGCGACCCATGACCTTAAAGTGCCTAAGAGGTTTTCTTGGTCTCACATGATATTATAGGAAATTTGTCCACCATTATGGAAAATTTGCTAAGCCCTTGACCGAGCTTCTTAAGAAGAATGCATTTCATTGGAAATTTGTTGTTGAGCAAGCCTTCACAAAGTTAAAGAAGGCCACGTGCACTACTCCTGTCCTAGCAGCTCTTGAAATCAAAAAAACATTTGTGGTGCAATCGGATGCTTCTGGCATTGGTATAGGCATAGTGCTCACACAAGATGGTCAATCTTTGGCCTTTACTAGAAAAGCATTGAGTGGACGCAATTTGGGCAGATCTACGTATGAAAAATAAATGATGGTCACTCTCCATGCAATGCACACATGGCGGCCATATCTTTTGGGACGTCATTTTCAAATCAAAACAGATCACCATAGTCTGAAGTATTTTTTGGAGTAGTGGTTATCCTCCCCAGAATAAAACAAGTGGTTGACCAAAATGTTGGGTTATGATTATGAAATCATATATAAAAAGGGCAAATACAATATCATTGTTGATGCATTGTTAAGACAACATGAGGAGGACGGCTCACTCTTTTCCTTATCCTTATCAGTCCTTGATTAGATTGAATAATTATGCCAAGAGTGGATAACACACCCGACTATCTCCAGGATAATTCAACACCTTCAGTAGGACCCTAATCCTCCCATCGGCTACACTTGGTAGGATAATATTCTCATATATAAGGATCACCTGGTTCTATCACCCTCTTCAGCACTCAAGTTGAGGCTCTGAAATGAGTTGCACTCATCATCTATTGCAAGTCACTTGAGCTTCCAAAAGGCCTATGCTCGTGCATGCCGTTCTTTTTTTTTGGGTAGGCATGAAGAAGGATATCCTTCACTTTGTCACCGAATCTGAGGTGTTCCAAGGTAATAAAGGTGAAACTATCAAGTCTTCATTGAGATAGTTTTCAAGAGTAATCGTGTAGAAGACATAACACGAGGTGTAGAGGAATCTACCTAAAAGCTCAAGAGAGGCAGCGTATTAGATTGCACAAGATCATAGCATGCAGATATCCTTGGTTCAGTTGGAAACCAAGTATAAACCCAAAATCTCAGAAGAGATGACACATAAGAGCCTTCCATTATCATTTTGGAACAGTCTGGGACCGTCATATTGAGGGGAAGTCAGAGGAATTAGATCTCAACTGAAAGATCTGAAGCAGGAGCTTCGAGAGGATTCCCAGCCATTAGATCAAGATTTGATCTAGAGTTAAGTATTAGTCGTCAATCTACAATAGAAAAGGGGAACCGTTAGATCAACAACAGTCAACTTTGGCATTGACTACTCCAGAGAAAAGAATCACAGAATGGGTAAGATTACTTGAAGTTCAAAGTCCCGAAGTGGACATGAGTCGTCTGATCTGAGGAACACTTCGGGAAGTATCCCGACCGTTGGATCAAGTTTAGTGGAAAGACAGAGTAAGCCACAAAGTGTCCCGAAGTAGATGCAAGCCATCTGATCTAAGGAACACTTTGGGTAATATCTCGATCGTTAGATCAAGGAAAGTAGAAGAATATGATAAGCAAGGAAAAAGGCCCGAGATCCCGAATACATGAATTCTCGATAGTCGTTGGATCGAGTTAATCCTTTTCGGGTTAAAGAAGGACCATCAGATCTGGAGAATACATGATGACCGTTGGATCAGGATAGTGGTCAACTTCAATGCTGACTACTTCGACAAGAATGGGTTGAGAACATGTAAATTTACTCAAAGGCTGAAGTTCTGAAGTCACGAAGTGAAGACACGTAGCACACACATCATAATATCCATGTCAACATACCACGTCAACAAGGACTCTTGGCACAATCAAATGGTGACAAGTGTCAAGGTGCTATTATCATTTTAGGTACGTGGAAGTCACGAATCTAAGTGACACATGGCAGCCACTCGACCAGTGCCAAGTCAGTAGTGACATCATCAAGTTGCGTCACTTTGGGAGTATGTACTTCAAGGGAAACTAGTTTATAACACCAGTAACTGCTCGAAGTGTCAAAGGCCGAAGTTAATGCTAACTACTGATCTAATTCAGGAGCCTTCTCGATCGTTGATCAAGTACAATGAAAGGATAGAATAAGTGTAAACCATGAAGTGATGCTAATCGTTGATCTACTTTAGGAGTGTTCTCAACCGTTGAAGATTATGGACACGCATCTTTGATCTGAGAGGTTTAATGATTGCAAATATTGGAAATCATCGAACATCGAAGTTTCAAAGTGAACGAGAACCATTCATTGTACAAATAAAATATCGACCATCTGATCTACTTTGGAGAAATGTAACTCTAGTAGATTGAAAGATTACAGAAGCTAGAAGCACTGAAGTCTCGAAGTAAATAATAGTCGTACATCTTAATGCTTTATTAAGTCCCAGCCATTAGATTTAGCAGTGGAAGGAGAGTGTAAATCCCAACCATCGGATCAACCCACTCCCATGTTGACCACTTCGGTGTTGACCAACTCCAAAGGAAATTGGAACAACAATGATCTGAACCTTCGAACCCCTGAAGTCCTGAATTCCTGAAGTAAATGAGAACCGTCCATCTCTTCATGGAAATTAAAAATGTGATCATTGATCTTGATAAGTGATCAAACACTCACTTGGCCTAGCGCCTGGTCACCACCTACGGTCGTATGAAATAAGAGAAATAAGGGTAAAAGAAGAGGCAATGCTTAAATCAATAAGCTCGTGGTTTTGTGCACATGGTCACATGTAAATGATTTGAAGGAAGCGCCTCATACATACTTCATTTCTATAAACAACTTAAGGTCTGTAGAATAATTCTATAGAGATTTAACATGAGAACAATACAGAGAATCGGTAAAAAGATCGAATATGATCTGTTGGTGAACTGAGGACATAGCAGAAGCAAGAGAACGATATAATGAGTCGATCCATGTATGTGGTCAACTCATGAAGACAAAAGAACCGACACACAAACATTATTAAGAGAGTTAAATCATGAGCATTATAAATAAAGGATAAAAGGAAAAATGATATTATTTAAAGTTTAATATTATCATTTAAATGAAAAGGTACAATTGTTCAATATCAAAAGATGCAATGATTCAAATTCACACCAGTTGGAAGACTATATAAACAAGAAAGAATGGTGAGAAGAAAGAGTAGTTGAATTTGTTGAAGTATATATATTTAAATATAATGGATTGAATGAAGGTTCATTCTATCAGGTTGGTGCTTGTTTACAAGTTGGTTATTGTATGAGGATTGGATTCCTCACATCTCAGTTGGATCTAAGATCAACAAGCTGGGACTTGTTATGAGGGTTGGATTCCTCATTTATTAGTTGGATCTGAGAACTACAAGCTGGGTCTTGTAACAGAGAGTTGGGTCTCTCATAGTTGCTTGAAGTTGAAGATATTCAAAGATTGATCTTATGTATTCATGTTAAATAAATAAATAAAATATTTATGATTTTATATATTGGTTGAGAAAATGAAATAAATATACGTTGTTTAGTTAATTTATTAAAAGTGGAAAATTGTCCAAAGTTTTGTGACACTGATTCACCCCCCCCTCTTAGTGTCAAGTGTCCATTTCAACAGATCGCTTCTCCAAGTATGCTCATTTTTGTGCCTTACCCCACCCTTTCACACCGGCACTAGTAGTACAAGTTTTCCTTGATTAGATTTTCAAGTTACATGGCATGTCCACCTCTATTGTATCTGATCATGACCCAACTTTTACCAACATATTTTGGCAAGAGTTGTTTAAATTGTAGGGCACCCAACTAAACATGAGTATAGCCTACCACCCCCAGTCTGACAACCAAATGGAAGTGGCCAACAAATTTTTGGAAACCTACTTATAGTGTTTTGCTTTGGACAAACAACACCAGTGGATGTAATGCCTCCCCTTAGCAGAATGGTGGTACAATACTTTCTATCATACGACCACTAAAATGACCCCATATGAAGCAATGTATGGCCAATTCCCACCTACAATCACTACCTATCTTACAGGCACATCAAAGGTCCAATATATTGATACAATGTTGCAAGGTCGAACAAACACCCTAGCATCTCTAAAGGATAACCTCCACATGGCCCAAAATCGCATGAAGCAACAAGCAGACCAACATCATTGAGAAAGGGTTTTTCGGGAATGTGATCAGGTGTTTCTCAAGCTCCAACCTTACAAACAAACATCTCTCAAAGCCCAGGGACATCACAAGTTGGCACCCGAGTTTTATGGGCCCTACCAGATCATCAATCATATTGGTTCAGTGGCCTACAAATTGGCCCTTCCAGCTACTTCCAAAATCCATCTTGTGTTCCATGTTTCCTATCTAAAGAAAGTGGTGGGACATAATCGCATGGTCCAAACCATCCTTCTGAAATTAGATGAAGAAGGCTCCCTTTGGCTCCAACCTGAAGCAGTCCTCAATACCCGTGAACGTCAGCTGTGAGGCAGAACTATCAAGGAAGTGTTGATCAAGTGGAAGGACACATCACCAGAGGATGCGACTTAGGAACCAACATCCATATTGCTGAAATATTGTAACTTTGAAGAATATTCTAATTATATTTGAGTTATTATTTTATAGATCAAATCCCCTTTTGTGGATTGGTCAAACTGTATTTGTATAGTGTTATTTGTAAAGTCGACCCCTAGTAATTATAAAGTGGTTTTAGCCACTTCTAGGAGAAGTCGGCACAACCAAGTGAAGAGACACAACCCTAGCGCCATCTCACACTTGTATTTATACGTGAGATTGTTGTCTCATTTACACACACTCACTCATCTAGTGTGCATATCTTGAAGGTAGTTGCAATTGCAGGAGGAAGGAGAAGAGAGGCGCATACTTAGTCTTGGTCTGTCTTTGGTGTTTTGGTCTTAGTCTTGGCATTGTATTGGAAATCTATTATTGAGGATTTTTTGTTGGGTTTTCTCCCCCTGAGGGTTTCCTAGGATAAAATGTTGCATACCTTATTATTGTGTTTCTTTCAGTGATCCTCTTTATACTGTTGTTTTGGAAATGCATTGAATGCTCATGTAATTTAGAAATAACCTAATAACAACAGTACAAACTTAACATGGTATCAGAGCTTGACGGAATAGAGCATCTTTCACTGGTTATCTAGACGTCATTGTTTTCATATAAGAAAATTAGGGCTTTTTACTGAAGATGAATTTTTGACCAAAAATCACCTTGGGAAGTGAGCCCTGCCCTAGCGCATCTTTTGGTAGCTTGAGAGAAATTTTTCAGTGGCTAGATTCTCCGAAAAGTCAAACCCTAGTTTTGACTGGTACCAGAAAACTAGGAAACCAAAACCAATACCATAAGTACCAGTACAGAATTGCGCAAGTCAAGTTTCAAGGGGTAAAAATTGGAATTTTCTGAAATGGTTTGCTCCAACAAACTCGTCTCAGCCCAACACATATCTTGGTAAGCAACTTTTTCATTTTTTGAGCACTTTCATTTTCTAGTCAGTTTCTTAGCTCCAAGTCAAGATGTCTACAAGCACCAAGCTTGTTGACAAGTTAGAAGGTGTGGAAAATGTTCATGCCTGGAAGTACAGAATTGGACTCATTCTTGAAGAGAATTACCTTGCAAAATTCATAAAAGAAAATGTATCGGAATCCGAAGAAAATGCAGTGAAAGAGAAGTACAAGAAGGATATGATTAAGGCTAAAAGAATAATTGCAAATTCCATTAAAGACCACTTGATCCCTCAAGTGTCTTCTAACAATACTCCAAAAGATATGTTTGATGCGCTAACCAAAATGTATGAAGGAAAGAACATCAAAAGAAAGATGAACTTGAGAACCCAACTCAAGAATACAAAGATGCAAAAAGGAGAAATAGTTCAAGACTATTTCTCTAGGGTTTCTCAATTCAAGGAACAGATAGAGGCAATTGGAGACAACTTAAATGAATATGAACTCGTGATGACAACTCTTAATGGTCTCAAAAGACCTTGGTATGCCTTCATCCAAACTATTTGTGCAAAAAAAGAGAAATTCCAATTTGACAGTTTATGGGACGAATGTGTTCAAGAAGAAGCAAGAGTGGCCAATCGAGAAGTCATCCTATTAAGAGATGAAGATCAAGCCCTAGCTTCTCATACCAAGGGTGGAAAGGGAAAGTCTCATTTTCAAAAGGATACCCACTTTCATAAAGATTCTCACTCTCCAAAGAGATTCCAGAAATATCACAAGGGTAAAAGAAAGGGAAAAGATTTCTCCTCCTACCAATGTTATCATTGTGATAAGATGGGACACATTGCTAAGAATTTTCCTGTGAGAAGGGAAGAATACAAGAGGAGAAATAACAAAAGACATCATGCCCATGCAGCCGAAGATGATGAGCCACCCAAGAAGTTATCTAAAGAAGAGATTGAAGAATATGTTTTGTTATCTTCTCTCTCAGGATCTGTGACACTTGGAGAGGATACTTGGCTCATAGATAGTGGTGCCTCTAAGCACATGACAGGTCAGAAGAACATTCTATCCATCCTTATAGAAAAGGATTCCCCTCCAGAAAGTTTCACTTGGAGATGATTATCAACACCCTATCAAAGGAATGGGAGAATCCACTTACAAACTTGATTCAGGAACTCTAATGAGAATGAAGGATGTACTCTATGTAGCAGGTTTGAAAAAGAACTTACTTTATATTTCAGCCCTAGATAAGAAATATTTCATGGTTGCATTCATAGATGGTAAATTTCTTATGTGGTCTAAAGGAAAACCTATAGAAGATGCAGTTGTTATTGGAATAGAAGAAGGTGGTTTGTATAAGTTAAAGGGTCACTCAAATGTAGCCTTGACTCACTCTCCTAAAAGTCCTTGTGAATTTTGGCATAGAAGACTAGCTCACATCAACTACAAAGCCTTACGATATGTAAGCAAGGTAGTTACAGGTTTACCAGAACTAAAGGTTGATCGTGAAGGTTTATGCAATGGATGTGCACAAGGAAAGAACATAAAGAATCATTTTCCAAAGAGTAACAGTGAAGCAGAAGGAATCCTGAAACTTGTTCACTCAGATGTATGTGGTCCAATTCCATCAACCTCTCTAAGAGGGTATGTATACTATGTATCTTTTATTGATGATTACTCTCATAAGACTTGGGTTTATTTCTTGAAGTCAAAAGATGAAGTACTTGGAAAATTCAAGGAATTCAAAGCCTTGGTAGAAAACCTCTCCGAAAATAAAATCAAGATACTCAAGTTAGACAATGGAGGAGAGTATACTGGGTCCCCGAAGTGTAGGAAAGTTGATGACAGAGTGTGTTGTTAAGGCACTCTGTGATGTTAAAGTCACCAGTTCGAAACTTGTGGGGAAAAAAAATCCAACCATGTTAAGGGTTGATGTGGCTCAAGCCGGGTGCGATCCTCGGGTGATTTTGACGGCTTAGAT